>JAINUW010000655.1:0-583720 GCA_020205615.1 Panax quinquefolius | reverse complement strand
GTATGTTGACATCATGATGATGTTGAAGCTTGAAATTGTTTCACAATTTCTTCTTTAACTTTTAACTTCAACTCGAGGTTTCAATCGCTTTGAGCTTACGCTGAACGGCTTGAATCCTTTGATGGGAAGGCGATGAATGATAATGTCCGGTATATAAACCAGCGATGTCTTTGTGAGACCATGCAAACACATCCACGTAATAGGGTCATTAGAGTAACCATGTCATTCCTTTGGTTTTGAGTGAGGTCTGTACCAATTTGGATTTGTTTGGGGTTTTCTAAGGTTCCGAAGTTTAAAAGAGGTGGTTTGATCAAGTTTTGCTTGGGTTTGTCTTCGACCCATTCTTTGATCTCCTGAGGTATCTCATAGTCCTCTTGTATTTCCATCAAGTCTGAGTCCAACTTTACATAAAAGTTACAGTCCTTGTGGAGAATAGGCACCTCATGAGCAAGTATAGGCACATCTAAATTCAGAATCCTGAAACAAAATATGCTTTCACTTAGTATATAACACTGTTCAATCACACAAAGTGTTAGCCTGTAATGACAAAAGTAACTGCTAATACTGTTCAGAAAAAGTAAGCAGTTATTGCTATCTACAAGGTAGAGAGAGTTTCTTCCCTTTTTACCCTCGTCAACTAATGCAAGGAGTGCTGCTTCAATTGTCGAGGGAAAAGTCTTGGTGGACTGCAGTTATGAAGGGGCTATCATCAACCTCCTTCTCCCGAATGATGACCATTACGTGTGGGCAATCATCGTCTGGGGTGTATCTATTTGAGAAGGGTTTGTTTGGGTTTTTATTTGGTTTGACCGCACCATTGATGGTTGCTATGTACTCTAATGAAGAGGAGATCGGGTCTTTCGTGAGTTCGTGCTTTGGTTTGAGAAGGTTCAAAGGGTGTAAGTGGTGAGAAGAGTGTAGAGATATTTTTTCTTTTTATTTATTTACATGCATGGAAAATAAAAGGCATACTACGAAGAAAGTGATACCATTCCGACATTTTCTGGAACTCGCAACTTCATCCCCTAGATCTACATCTTCTTGGCTAGTTGAGGCCTGATAGTCTAGTTGTCAGTGGTTATGTTGCCTTCGTGGCTCGTGATGAGGTTACCCTCGATTCTCGAATGTCTTTGTTTGTGGACATAACTTGATTGCTTCGATTCAAGATATTCCTCGGGGACATTTGCAATGGACGATCACAAAAAGGATGAACTCGGATTCTCTAATGGGTTGGATTCCCCGACAATCTCACCACCTTTTCCTTCATCTATTCCTTCGCCTTCTTCATGGGTTTCAAAGGATTCAACCATGAAATCTCCCTCGAACGGTTGTGGCATTTCTTGCAAAGAACTTTCCTTTTTGGTTTTTTCTTCCTTGGAAGGGATTAGTATTTCCTCTGCATCATCCAAGGTGATAAAATCAGGAACATGTTTGATATCTTGAACCATAGAACGTTTGATGTTGGTGGGAATCTCCTTTGGGGATGCCTTTGTCTCTCTCGTCATTTCTTACATTAGGATCGGTCCACTTTGTGTTCTCGCGTAATTGTCGCCATAGCCTTCACCTCATTTGAACCGTCTCATCTGAGTGGACATCTTAAGCTTTTTATTTCCTTTTCGCCTTTTTTGGTCATGGGAAATTCTATCTCCAGCTCTCCACTTTCAATGAGATCCTGCATTTTATGTCGCAAAGACCAGCATTCTTCAGTCGTATGTCCAAGTGAGTTAGGATGGTAGAGACATATCTTGGTGGAATCATAACTCTTTATCTTGGGCTTTATAGGAGGCAGCAACTCAGTAATCCTTCCTTCGCTTATCAGAAAGTGTAGCATTTCTTCATTGGATTTGCTCAAAGGGGTGAATTTTCGGACTCTTTTAGAGGTTGTTTGATCTTTCATCTTTGAGAATTTGCATTCCCTCGATTGGTTCTTCCGCTGGCGAGATCTTCTAGCAAATTTATCATCCCCATTTTCTTATATTTCCAGCCTGCTTTGATCTTCTTCATTTAGCTGGCTCATCGTGGAGTCCTTTTTCTCTTGGCTTTCTGATAGTTGAGTGAAAAATTACCTTGTTTCCTGATGTTGGCGCACTATCAGCTTAGCCAGCAGGTTTACTTGATTCTGGATCGCATCCAATTTTTGCATTACTGGCATACCCTCCTCCGAGTTTTCCCACTCTAGGACATTTGTTATGCGCTTTTGGGGGTATTCCTTCATCCTTCGTATGTATTTATGAATTGGATACATTTCAGCTTCTCGAATTCGATCATGTTTACTTCTTCCATATCATATCGCCATGCTGAAAGGTTGGTGTTGACATTTTGTTGGTCAGTTGTTCACCCACAATCTCGCCACTTTCGATCGATTTTGAATCTTATGTTTTAAGGACCAACAATCTCGTATCGTGTCCTCGGAGACCCCGAGTGGTAAGCACATCTTTGGCTTGATTGTATCTTTTGCTCCCTCGGTTCTAGAGGTGGAGCTAGTTCGGTAATTTTCTTTTGATCCATTAATATAGCCAATACATTTTCAAGGGAATCGCTTAAAGTGGAATAACACGATTTTCTCGATCTTTCAAATTTTCTTTTCCTGTCTGGGTATTGGTTGAATGTAGTCTTTTTGTTGAGATGGCATATTGTCTTGCATTTTCCAAATGGGGACCGTAGTTTGGCTTCCTAGCTTTTCCATGTACAACAAGGATACATCTTTATTGCCTTTTATCGGGTACCCTTTGGATCGCTTTCGCATACTTACCAAATTGATATGTTGGCGCATCGCTTCCAAGGCAAAGAAGTCTTTAATCTTACCCAATTTTGAGTGCCCATCTCTGCCATTTCACCGTGTTTGATCATTTCGCAAATGGCTTTCCTATGCCCGCTAGGATCCTCTCATAGTAAGGAGCCTCTTGGATATCAATAAATGTCATTACCATCTCGCTTCATCATTGATGGAACGACTTATACTGCTAGATGTCTCCACCTTTGGGCATATTCTCCGAAGATTCAAGATTTTTCTTTTTAACTTTAGTCACTTGATATCGATTTGGTGCCATTTGTGACCTAAACTCAGACAGATTAAGAAAGGCGTAACAATTCTTCCTGTTGTGGATTTTGGCATTGTCGAGTCACAAGATACCAGTGCTTTAGCTTCTCAAAGGAGACTCTTTTGAAAAAAGTTGCATTCTCGAGGCTTTCATTTTCAAAGATAAGACCCAGCTCACCAATGTACACTTTTAGGTGTGTATAGGGATCGCCGCCCATCAGTACTTTTCAAACTTTGGGACTTTGAATTTGGTAGGATATCGAGCCCTCGAAAATATATAGAGATCCGAATAGGTGACACTCCCATAATTCCTAGTCCCTTTAATCGATTTGGATGGTATCCTCCATTTGTTGGACTTTCTTTCTTATATCCCCGGTTCTCGATCATCCCCGAGATTTGTGATTTCTTCATTGGAATGAGGTTTAGGTATCTAGGTTTCCATCTTTTTACCAATGCCTCGACCGCCTTTAGTATGAAGGACTCGTCGAGTAGGCATTGTGCGCCCTCGCGATTTTTACTTAGTTCTTTAGAAAGACAACCAATTACGCTATCTCGATTCTTAATCCTTCAAACTCCTCTCGGGAAAAGGAGTAGGATCAGTTGGCCTTATGTAGCCATGCTAGCACGGGATCAAAGGCTTCTTGGACTTTAAAACTGGGTAATGGACCGATTGCTTCCCTGCGAAAGACTTACATAGTTTAGTCTTTAGGGAATGTGTATAATAACATGCTATGTGATGTGTCCATTTAAGGATTTTTATCCTGCAAAACGGATGTCAACTGTTTGTAGCATGCTAAAAATATGTATGTGTACACATTTCTTTATATTTCTCATTACATGGGGATAGATATGGCATGAAATTGTGTAATTGAAATGAGAGCATGAAGAGACTTTCCTCCGTTTTGGGTTTATCAGAGGCTGACCTATCTTAGGTTACTCTCGCGGCTTTTTGGCATAAAGGTTCCCAAATCATCGCAATCTACTAGATGGGCAGTTAATCTGGTCTTTCAACTAGAGCGAATTTGGGTGTTGCCTTTCCTGAGCCTCAGAGAATCAGGCTTCTCACGAGTCCAGTAATCAAACACCGACGGGATACCCTCGTGGTGGAGGGACCACACAACATACATTCACATACATCGCGTCTCACCATATGAAATGATGACATGTGTGAAGCACTTAATATCACAAGCAATTTATAGTGTGAAGCACTAATATCACAAGCAGTTATGGTGCGAAACACTAGCATCACAAGCAGTTATGGTGCGAAGCCCTAAGTGCAATAAGGAAATGCATTTGTACATATTCATCAAATGTAAATGCAACATCCACACACAAGCAGATAATAGTTTTGAAAAGATTGTAATAGCGGCTTAAGTCCTATTACATCGAGTCCCCAAAGAGATGTCGCCACCAATCGACGCCGGATTTTTGGATGTCCCTTTCCGTTACTTGTTCTTTGGTGTTCTCATTTTAGGTGAGATTTGTTTGAAAAAACAAGTGAAAAAGGTCCGACATGTATAATGTCGACGATGGACTGTTAAGAGTCGCCAGTTGGTTTTTTAAATGGTTGTACCAACACAACCAAGAAAAGGTTTGCACATTGACCCAGCGATGTGACACTGTTATACGGGTTGGCCGTAAAACCGAGATTCGTTTAGGGTCCAGGGAATTGGTTATGCGGGGGGAAGGTGTTAGGCACCCCTCGACATCCGTGTTACCACGATGACCGCCTCTTTACAAGAAACTATTATCTGAGTGTATGTGTGTGTATGGGTCAATGTGCTGTTATTTGGAAGTTGTGCGAGGCCTCGTTCGAACCTATATACACAGGGTTTGAATTTTTGTAAAAATTAAATTTTTAACAAGATATGGCAGTGATGTTTTATAAAAGAGGTTTTTCAAACCCTGATACTCAATAGAATTGAGACCTTTTACACTTCCATTTTATTAAGTGATTGATTGATTGATTTTATTTGACGGATCGAGGCATCCGTATAAAATAATGTACAAAGATAATGCCGACTTCCTCGTGGGTATGGAAACCATCTCGAGAAATTCGGACACCGTAGAATAATTTACAAAAGTAACTACATTTGAAAATGTCCATCACGGAACCGAATCTAGATTCATGGGGATGAATCTGTGATCACATGATTCCTAGGATCACAAAATACTACATTTTTAAATATATATATATATATAATACCGAAGTCTAGGCTCAATCGAGGCATAACTCGATAATGTTAGTCAATATATATGTAAATATATATATATAATATATATATATATATATATATATATATATATATATACAGGCTGAAATGAAACCACAGGCAAATCAAGTCCGCAAAAAGCAAGCAACCACGACTCTCAGCGTGTAGAAGGGTGTGTGCAAAGATGATGAGAAAGACTCTAAAGTGTGTGAGAAGGCTTACAGCTGACTGATAAATAAAGCTTGTATATCTTTAGAGTGGGTAAACACAGGCTTTTGTAGGTACAAAAGGCTATATATGAGCTCACGGTGTTTAAAAGTGGGAAAATACATTTGTATGGGCGAGTGCGAGAACAAATTGTCTGAGGTTTCCCGTCTTTTTCTCTTAGAAAATCAACACCAAGCCCCCATATTTATAGAGGGGGGAATCGAGGTCAGTACCTGGCACCTAGTAGCAGTGTACTTCCACGCCGGGGTGCCCCAAAGGTGGGTCCCGCCGTGTGTCGAAGACGTGACGCGTTGTTCGCTTTGATCCGCTCATAACTTTCAATCAAGAGTCCGATGGAAGCGTGCCATACCATTCCTGAAAGCTCTTTCGAGAGCTACACAATGATATATGATTTGACCTTTTTTGATTCCAGGAAGATGGTTCCATGACCGAAATTGCATTCCGGGTTTTACTGCAAGCAATCCGGAGAGCTGCTTTGTGTAGTTTAACGCTCCGGAGTTAAGATATCGCTCTTGTGGGACTTCCTTTGAAGTATTTTGAGTTGAAATGAGTGTATTTGATTTGAAGTGAAGTTGAGTTGGCAAATGACCATTTTGCCCTCCCGGTTATCTCCAATTTTTACTTGTGATTCTAGTAGTCGTTTCTCGGTTTATCTCGAGGTTGGCTTCTTTGCCGACTTTGACTATCCTCAAGGTCATCTCTGAGGTTGGCTTGACCTATTCCCATGGTTGGGACTGAGACTGGATACCTCGGGGTCATCTCCGAGATTAATCGGTCTTCTCCGGTGTGTGGTCCCAGATTGTATCTGCGCAGCCTCGGGGTTATCTCCGAGGTTGGATTTCGTTACTCCTGCATTGCGATCCGGGGTTTGATGATGAACTTCCTGTAATATTCGGTATGGATTTGGATTGTCTTTCAGGGTTCCCTCATAAAAGACGAATATGTCCTCCTGCAATGTTGGTAACAGTAGAAGAAAATTTCGAGTGTCTACAGAGTCATTGGTTGAAAGCTCGCTAAGGGGTAGCACTGTTAGCCTAATGGAATGAGACATTGCATAGTCATGGAATATATATATATATATATATATATATATATATATAAAATAATAAAATAAAAAATCAATAAACACCGCGGGAAAGTGCGAAAATCGCCCCGTGAGTAAAAATAAAGCAGAATAAACCCTTTGTTGAACCTTAGCTTGTACTGATGTGTTGGAGTAGTTGTTGTTTCATTTGTATGAATAGTTCTTGGCTTGAACCTCAGTTTTCTTTCTTGAGCAGTATAACATGTGAAATCCTTACCTTTTTCAAGTTTATATGTGAACACATCATACACACACAACATCTTTATATCAGGTTAGGATTATCTGATTGTATGTCATTATGCTTGTAGCTTAGTTTGATGCTGTGTTCTTGGATCTTGATAATTCTATGGGGCATATCGTATTAGAATTCTTCACATGGATGGAAATCACGGGGATTCATTGTCATAGTAGTGTAGCTTCCATAGCAAGTAGATTGCATTATATTGTGTTGCTTGCATGACAAGCAAATTCGTTTAAGTTTGGGGGTATTTGATAAATGGATTTTATATACACTTATCCGATATCTTTACTTGAATTAGTTGCTTATATTTATGTGTCTTAGTTACTTTTCATGCATTTTGTGTTCATTTTGTAGGTTATACGTTTGGGAGCGGTGTGAGCAATTATTGGTAAGGAAAAGCAAAGAAAATGCAATGAAAAGGCAATCCGACATCATTTGGGCTTTCATGTTACTTCATGTTCTTTGCTTGGAACTTAGACTACATTGTAGAGCGTCTTTGTAGATTTTTGGAACATTTTGAATCGCTCTAATCGGAGTTCGGATGCAAGAGTTATGATCGTTATACCAACCTGGACGTCCAAACTTCATTGCTTTTGGTTAGCCATTTTCATAAAGAAATCCGTTCCAGTTCGATTTCAACCTTCATCCGCTAGAATTTCTCAATCATCAAAGAATGAAAGTTGTAGAACTTGTCGATATATTCAATTTGATAGGTGGCGAGCCCTGTAACTCTTTCCGGATCAAAAGTTATGGCCATTTTACGAGGCGGTCGCAATGTGAGAAAAATCACCCATGCGCAAGGCGCCGCTGAATTCAACATGGGCGCAAGAACTCTACAAAGAGCAAAAAGACGCGATTTTTAGTTTTTGCGACGTCGGGTGCTGACCAAAGTTGACTTTTCATTAAACAGTGCAATTGAAGCGTAATTGAGAGGGGGGGGGGGGGTTCAATTAGGGCTTATATATTAGATATATTTTCATTATGTAAGACATATTCCACCCCTTGGGGGAGGAAGCTATTGTCTTCTTCTCTCTTTAATTTCAATAATAGAATAGAGTAGATTAGTGTAGGTATTTTCTAGAGTTAATTGGATTGGAGACTTAAAGCAATTGGAAATCATTAGAGATTCAACCTTGGCTCAAGAGAACAGATTTGCACTACAATTCTCTATCCTTATTCTCTCTTTGATTGTTTCTTGTATCTCATGATGTGTCTTCAATATGTGGATAATAGCATTAATTCAATTATGACTTAACTTCTATTTTGAGATTGCAATGGATTCTATGGATTAGTTATTTCTGATATGTTTCATTGTTAGCCTTATTGATTTCTATGGATTTGTCTATTAAGATTTATGCTTAATTGCTTAGTTGATTGGCCATCAATTAATGTGATAAACCATACGAACTTGAAAGACGAAGTATGGATTTAGATTTGATCTTGATAGCTTGTGATTGTATATTCTACGTTGTGATGGGATGTATGATTTGTGCTTAGGATAGACATATACCGAAGCACCACTCATAGTCAATTGAGAACTTGGAATTAAACCCTAATTATTTGTAAATCACATAGACATATAGTGATTTAGGTAATGTGGGTGTTCATGTGTATTATATTAGTTGTGGATTATATGTGATATAGGTATGGTGCATTGAAAGATGGCTATACTTTACTTTAGTGTTCTCAACTAACAAACCGGTACAATTAGTTTGGCTTAACATGAAATGTATGGATTTGAATGAGTCAATAGATAAAATTGTAATCTTAGGTCTTCATTATCTAGTCTCACTCTAGAAATAATTAGGTTTATTTAATTTCGTAGTTTGAATACAAAATATAATATCATTCGTTTAAATAAGACCTGAAATGGTTATGGGCTAATGCTTGGTGAATTTTATTAGTTAATTCTCAAATTGGGAACGATACTTTTACTTACTTTTAATTACTTGTTAACCACGTATACTTGCGTGTTGTGCGTTCAGAAATTACCCAACACGCTAGCCTTGAGAGGTAATGGCGTTTGGCGCCGCAATGAGAAAAAGGAAGAGAGTGACGTAGGCTCACGCCATGTATGACGAGAGAAGAAGGCAAGGACCCGGCCAACAAGATCGCCAGTGCGAGGCGATGCCCATAATGAGATTTTTAGTGCTCAATTAGTAGGGGATGTGCAAGAAAGAAATATGAACATGTAGTTCACCTAAAATAATACTTAAACAAGTGAATTAAACCTTTAGTAAAGGTTGAACGGAAAGATTGAATGGGATTAAAAGACAGAGAAGTTAAGCGATAGATTACATAACCGATATTCGGGGACCGTAGTCACGATAAATGAATGTGGGGATTGCTATAATTGTGATTCCTTAGGCGTTGAGTGATTTGTGGTAATGAATAACATTTCGATGTTATGTCATGGTGATGAGAGATAGGTTTAAAGCGTATAGACACTCTGAACGCAACTTTGTTACGATGAACAAGCGGTCTTAGCATACAATGACTAGTATGGCTTCGACATTAAGACAGAATAATGAACATGGGGTTCATGGGATGGATAACAAATGAAAGCGATTAAAACCTTGAGTAAAGGTTGAATGAGAGGTTAGGAGACGAGCAACGTGAATGCGGATTACGTAAACGATCCTCGTAAGTCGTATTCGTGTCGAGCGAACATTCTAAGTGTACATTGGTTGTAAAACTTAGACGTTGACGAAGGTAGTAAGTAAGATATGATTTATCGAGAAAGCCATAACGAACAGTAATAAGTGTAATGAAAGTCGAATGTGAGTCAGATAGTGAATGATAGAATGAAATGTAAGCGTTAAACACTTTAACCAACGTGATTGTTGAGTGTCTGCGAATAATAAAAACTACGTAATCTACACCCGTGTATGGTTTGACCGTAAGGTAATGAAGACCAATGATTAAACATGTGAACAGTGAAGAAGCTGAATTAAAGACAAGTACGTATAATGTAAAGAAGCCGAGTTAATGTTTATAACTTAGAAGACGTTTCAAGTCGAATGAATCGGACGTTTGTAAAATAAGAATAAGGTAACGTAAAATGCTTAAAGCTATAAATGCGTAGAATGAACATTGAATGATCGTTCTGAGTATACAAAAGACTGTATGACTTAGACGATGATGAATAAATCTTGAGGTATGGAATTTAGTTGGCTTAACGAACGTTAATGTTTAATAGTTTGAATAAGTTAAGATGAGTTTAGGTTGTGGTACAATCGTAACCTTTTATGGTTGACATATGGGAGCTGAACTAAACAATTCCTTCCGGAGAGCGAAGGTATATCGAAAGTGGCAACCGATCTAACTCCACCGTTGTGCGCAGATGAGACGGAACTTGTTTGTTGGTTGTTTGTGGGAAACCACTCAGAGTACCATATGGAATACTAGCAGAGACGCGATGCGTGCTGAGTCCTAGAAAAGTTATAAGAAGAAGATAAGAATGTAAATCATCAAAGATAATGAACGTTTTGAGTAAGACATCTCCGTATGTCATGAAAGCCGCGTGAACCTAAGAATATAAGTTAGTCGTAATAAGCTTAAAGTACAAAAGCGCGAACCTTAAGAAATAAAGTTAAATAAACCAATGTGTAAAGTCAAGTATATGACTAATTGGTGTATGTGTTATTTCCTTATGTGCTACATAGGAATTGGAATGAGCAGTTCAACATAAACTATAAGTCGAGATGTATGTAAGGCAAGTTTCCTAACTTCATTCATACTCTAAATGAATGTTAGTTTCTTGAACTTCTCGGATGTGGAACTTGAGAAGTCTTGTTTACGGCAAATGTGTGGTATTTGTACAAAGTGGTAGTATATATATGAGGCCTTGAGCCACAATTTGAACACTTTGTTTCTATGAGATGAACAGCTCTGTGATTGAACTGTTCAATATAAGAATGTTTTGTTTATACATGAATCGTTATTGATAAATCTGTGCTAAAGATTCTAGTCAGATAGGATGGGTATGAAAAAGGTAGAATAACGAAAGTAATTCTAAATGAATGTGATTAAGGTTGTAAAATGATATGAATCGAGGTTATTCCTATTATTCAAGCTGCTTCATAACATTTGTTCGGTTATTGAAGTCTTAAAAGAATTTTTAAATTCTTGAAGTTATTTGTTCAACTACTATGACTTGCTGAGCAATTGAATGCTCACATTTGCTTTAAATGAAAAACATTTTCAGCATACAATCTTAGAAAGTACTTAAGGATCCCGTAAAGATCAAGCTGATCGTATCCAGACGAAGTGCCATTCAGTGCATGAATGAGCGTGAAGATCAAGCCAAGACTTGTAATGTAGAAGGTTAATTAAACTGCAAAATAGTTTAATAAACTTTTATGTATCCTTGGTGGCGGATAAAAGTCACTCTTATACGACGTAAAGAATAATGTAATTATTATTATTTTTAATGAAAGAGTTTATGAGGTATTAGAACCTGGGATTTGAGAATGTATATTGTTATATTTAGCTATATAATGATGTATGTTTGGAAATAGATGGGATCGTGACGTCATTTTAATCCGGGTGTGAGAATAAACCGGATTTTGGGGCATTATAGGTGGGTATCAAAGCTGATAGGTTATAAATCTTAGGAAGGAGTACCTAAGACTATAATTGTAGCGAGAAGGATAAGAAGATCACCACGTGATCATCGTAAATCATAGTAATGTATGAGTACATTAAACGATGAATGATTTATAGCTAATGGTATGAATGAATGGTACTACTACAAGTAATGCGGGAAGAAGAACTTCAGTTGAGTTGTGAAGTTGTTAGATTTCAATTGAGGACTCATGTGATGGTTGAGTTATAAAAACCTTTGTTATGGGCAGAGGTTTGTGCTTTGGTGTAACAACAATCAGTTTATTACAGTGATAATCATTGGAATTCGTCGCACTATTAAGATGTATATGACGAGAAGGTGAATCTTTTCTCATTTATATATAATTGATAGGTAGAGAACGATAAGGGTGGTGTGAGTTCTTGAAACTCATACTTATGGTAAGTTCGTGACTCATAATAATATGGTATGTTTTCGAACGTCTCAACAAATGGACGCCTATGGTTTGACTGGATAGTTCCTAAACTCATATTTTTGTGGAAAGTTCCTGAACTCATAATGTGTGGTAAGTTGATGGACTGTACTGCTATGCTAGATTTCGAAGTTTATTGAAATCGTGTTGATATGTACATTTTAAAAATCAAGGAATTGGTTTAACTTTTGGAACCAACGGATTTTAAAAGAGCTATTCTTGGTATGTCTCATGCTAATTGTCATGGGCTAGATAGAAGTTGATTTGAAATATCAAAATGAATTTTATATCATGAATGCATTTGATGCAAAGATTGTAAATGGATGGAGTTATTAATACAATTAAACCTAGTGTTGGATTTGATCTTGTGATCGACTACCCGCTATGGTATGATGTATAATGATGAAGTCATAAACTGATGACGTCCTCAACACACTGTGAAAAGTACGGTATCATGACGCCATGAAACGTTTTGATGTGTTGTAAAAGAATTTAAAGAAGTAGTCGATGCCAGTTGATGTGACTAGACGAATGTTCAACTTGATGTCCAACTTATTGGCATGGTCTAAGCTATTTGATTTGGCTATACAAATGGTATGTCATGTTATAAGAAAATCGAGCTTTCTTTAAGAACTTGTGCCAAACCAAATTATTTTGGTGTGGAATCTAATAATCAAGTCTGAGGTGAACATACCCCGAAATGGGGTAATACGATGGGTTGATCACCTACATATGGAAGAGGTAGTTTACCTTCTTTGTGATTGTAAACTTACCGTGGAAGAAGGGTAAATGGTGAAATGCTATTAAACCTAGTAAGAGTTCATGGTCAATCCTCAACAAAAATATGAAATATTTTAACGGAATTCTAATGTTCCTCGTTATTCATTCTACTTCATAATTCTCGATAAGTTATGGAGGTGAGGGAATGTTTGAACGATAAGAACTTCTTTGAAGAGAAGTTGAGAAGAAGAGTATGTTAAAAAAAATTCGAGGATGAAATTTGGCGAAGAAGGGGAGAATGTGAGGACCCGGGTATGGGTGTGGTTTTAGAAATTCCGAGGATGAAATTTTTATAAGGAGGGAAGAATGTGACAACCTGGAAAATTGGATTGTCCAGAATTTAAGATTTAAAGGATTAGTTATTAATATAATGATTTTTATTAATATTATTATGTGTTATGTGTTTATTAATCGTTCTAGAACCTAGGATGATTATAAGTTAGGGAAGATTCTTGCTATGAGCTACACTGAACGAGTAAGAATTTTCAATACTAAAATAAAGATTTTTCGGAACAAAAATATTTTGGGGAAAAAAGACGAAATAAGCACTATTCACCCGATGAAACCCTAAGGGTTAGGGTTTGAATAACCTAAGCCTTTCTGAGAGTTCGGTATGTTAAAATGACATTCCGTCAAAAGATTTGACGATAATATATTGTGAAAAGTTAAGTAAGCTGATAAAAGTTTTTCTTAAAAACGTGCAGAAATTGGACGAAATTAAAATGACAAAAAGTACTGCTATGTACTTTTCATTTGTTTAACTACGTTAGGGAAAAAACGCATGAAGGAAAATGCTTAATGCGAAAAAGTGTATTCCAATATTTGAAATCCAAAGAATACGTAAAAAGTTAATCGGTAAAGAAAAGGCGAAATATCCAAAAAATTTGGATTCCGAGAATCGCAGCTTTTAAAAGCGCCGGACGTAACCGAAGATTTGAACCACAAAGCTTCCAATGGAAGCTATGTGAATAGCAAGGAGGTGTATTGAGGAGGTGGGAATAGTATGGTGGTGTGAATAGTAAGGAGGTTTGAGGGTGAAATGACTATTTTGCCCCTAACCTTGGTTTTCTATAAATAGGAAGCTTAAGTTCATTATTTTGGGATTTTGAAAATCCTACACTTTGAGAGAGAGAGAGAGTTCGGATGGGAGAAAGAAGAGGAAAAGGAAGAGGAAAAGCTTTCCCGAGTGCATGCTTTGTCCAACGGAGGAAGATTAAAGAAGAGAGGTAATCCGAAAACCTAGCTTCTAATAAAGTTTCTTTAAGTTTTCTATGTTAAAATATAACTTAATGAGAATAAGGAGTAAAAGATGTTAGAAATGATTTTATATGGTTGAAATCATGAGAAAAGAAGAAATAAGAAAATAAAGTTTAGTTTTAAATTTCTTAAGGAAGTGTACGATTTATAATAAATTAGAATGATCCGAGTGGTTTATATGAATGAGTAGGTGAAATAAGTAATGAATGGTGTTCTATAACATCGATTCTAAGAAAAGTTAAATCGTAATCCAAAATATCGATTAAAAATGAAGAACGAACGAAGAACACGAAGAACATTGTTGATGGACAAATTTAAAACCATCGTAGGATAATTTTTGTTGATGGACAAATATAAAACCATCGCATATAAGTTAGTTGCTTATTGTTTGGTTAGGAATAGTACAAACATTCATGAAGAACGGATTAAACTTAGCTATAACGAAGTTATGGTGAAAATTTCGTAAAGGACAAAGGAGAATCAAAAAGTTAGTAAATGAACCTGAACGTGTAGGGTTTCATAAGAAAGTAAGAGAATGTAGAAAACGTGAGTCGTGGACTCAAGAACGAATAATTTCAGAATTCAGATGACCGAATTTCGGACGAACAATAGAAGAACGTTAAAAACGTAAAATGAACGAAGGACAAAGATTAAGCTAATCAAATGTCACGTTAACGGATTCAGAACGAAGTTTTTTCTGAGTGATATTGAAGTACGTAAGATAAGGAAGAGAATGACTTTGGAACAACCTCGTTCCAAGTTATAACGAAGGAGTTATGAGATCGTAAAGTACGCATCTCAAACTTGATTCAAGACTTAGAAAATTTTTTAGGGTTTGTGCTCGGTAATGCAATGCCAAATTTGAGCCTGGAGAGATGGTGCCTTGCAACGCTGAACTCGACCATAAACTATCTTTGGTGAGTGGCGCCGCAATGCTGAGAGAGAGGTAATGAAGTGTTTGGCCTTGTACCGTAAAAAGGAAGAGAGTAGCGTGAGGCTCGCGTCCGCAGCGTGAAGAAGAAGGTAAGGACCCTAGCGCACGATCGCCGGTGTGTAGTGGCAATGCCCAGTAATGAGATTTTTTGTGCTCAATTACTAGGGGATGTAAAAGAAAGAAATATGAACATGTAGTTCACCTAAAATAATACTTAAACAAGTGAATTAAACCTTTAGTAAAGGTTGAATCGGAAGATTGAATGGGATTAAAAGATGGAGAAGTTAAGCGATAGATTACATAACCGATATTCGGGGACCGTAGTCACGATAAATAAACGTGGGGGATTACTACGATTGTGATTCCTTAGACGTTGAGTGACGAGGGTAATGAATAACATTTCGATGTTATGTCATGGTGATGAGAGATAAGTTTAAAACGTATAGACGTTGTGAACGCAACATTATTACGATGAACGAGCGGCCTTAGCATACAATGAATAATATGAAACCCGACATTAAGATGCAATAATGAACATGGGGTTCATGGGATGGATAACAAATGAAAGCGATTAAAACCTTGAGTAAAGGTTGAATGAGAGGTTAAGAGATGAGCAACGTGAACGCGGATTACGTAAACGATCCTCGTAAGTCGTATTCGTGTCGAGCGAACATTTTAAGTGTACATTGGTTGTATAACTTAGACGTTGACGAAGGTAGTAAGTAAGATATGATTTATCGAGAAAGCCGTAACGAACAGTAATAAGTGTAATTAAAGTCGAATGTGAGTCGGATAGTGAATGATAGAATGAAATATAAGCGTTAAACACTTTAACCAACGTTAGTGTTGAGTGTCTGTGAATATTAAATCAGACGTAACCTACACCCGTGTATGGTTTGACCGTAAAATGTAAATGAAGACCAATGATTAAACATGTGAACAATGAAGAAGCTGAATTAAAGACAAGTACGTATAACATAAAGAAGCCGAGTTAATGTTTATAACTTGGAAGACTTTTCAATTCGAATGAACCGGACGTTTGTAAAGTAAGAATAAGGTAACGTAAAATGCTTAATGCTATAAATCCGTAGAATGAACATTGAATGATCGTTCTGAGTATACAAAAGACTGTATGACTTAGACGATGATGAATAAATCTTGAGGTATGGCATTTAGTTGCCAGAAAGCTATAAGGAATAAGAAGTTGGCTTAACGAACGTTAACGTTTAATAGTTTAAATAAGTTAAGATGAGTTTAGTTGTTGTACAATCATAACCTTTGATGGTTGACATATGGGAGCTGAGCTAAACAATTCCTTTAGAGAGCGAAGGTATATAAGAAACTGGCAACCGATCTAACTCACTATTGTGGGCAGTGTAGATGAGACAGGAACTTGTTTGTTGGTTGTTTGTGGGAAACCACTCAGAGTACCATATGGAATACTAGCAGAGACGCGATGCGTGCTGAGTCCTAGAAAAGTTATAAGAAGAAGATAAAAATGTAAATCATCAAAGATAATGAACGTTTTGAGTAAGACATCTCCGTATGTCATGAAGCCGTGAACCGGTAATAAAAGTTAGTCACGTAAGCTTAAAGTACAAGAGCGCGAACCTTAAGAAATAAAGTTAAATAAACCAATGTGTAAAGTCAAGTATATGACTAATTGGTGTATGTGTTATTTCCTATGTACTACATAGAATTGTAATGAGCGATTCAACATAAACTATAAGTCGTAGATGTGCGTAAGGCAAGTTTCCTAACTTCATTCATACTCTAAATGAATGCTAGTTTCTTAAACTTCTCAGATGTGGAACTTGAGAAGTCTTGTTTATGTGCAAATGTGTGGTATTTGTACAAAGTGGTAGTATGTATGAGGCCTTGAGCCACAATTTGAACACTTCGGTGTTTCTATGAGATGAACAGTTTTGTGATTGAACTATTCAATATAAGAATGTTCTGTTTATACATTAACCGTTATTGATAAGTCTGTGCTAAAGATTCTAGCCAGATATGATGGGTATAAAAAAGGTAGAAGAACGAAAGTAATTCTAAATGAATGTGATTAAGGTTGTAAAATGATATGAATTGAGGTTATTCCTATTATTCCAGCTGCTTCATAACATTTGTTCGATTATTGAAGTCTTAAAAGAAATTTTAAATTCTTGAAGTTGTTTGTTCAACTGCTATGACTTGTGCTGAGCAATTGAATGCTCACATTTGCTTTAAATGAAAAAAAAATTTAGCGTACGATGTTAGAAAGTACTTAAGGATCCCGTAAAGATCAAGTTGATCGGTATCCAGACGAAGTGCCATTCAGTGCATGAATGAGCGTGAAGATCAAGCCAAGACTTGTAATGTAGAATAGGTTAATTAAACTGTAAAATAGTTTAATGAACTTTTATGTATCCTTGGTGGCGGATAAAAGTCACTCTTATAAGACGTAAAGAATAATGTAATTATCATTATTTTTAATGAAAGAGGTTATGAGGTATTAGAACCTGGGATTTGAGAATGTATATTGTTATATTTAGCTATATAATGATGTATGTTTGGAAATAGATGGGATCGTGACGTACGGAATTCGGGTGTGAGAATAGACCGGATTTCGGGGCGTTACAATATTTCCAGAGAAGATATCCATCGGGGCGAGCACTCCCTAAGAAAAAATACCCGCTAGGGCAGGGGTACACGTCATCAGGCAAATTTGATACCAAGTCGGGTGACAAGTTTGGTAGTGTTTTGATGCAAATCTAACTCTGGAGATGTGTAGCTAGTGGATTCGAGGCGTGATTAGGAGAGGATAAAAGGCTTATTCAGTAATAGAGAAAGAGGATCATTCATCATAATCATCATCAATCAAGACAATTAGCAAACCCTAGCTTGGATCGTGATTTTTGGAGGATTGAAGCGGGAAGTCGAAAGTACGAAGATTGCAAAGAAATTGAAGAAGTGAAGTGGTTCAGAACATTCAAGAATTTTAAAGTGTAATATTAAATATTTATTAATTTATATAAATATTTAATGGATGTGTTTATTGTTGAATAAATAATTGTTAAATTTGAGTTGTTGTGGTTTAGTTAATTATTTGTTGAATAAATAATTAAGGAGCTAAGAAAATTAATTGTTATGAGATTATATAATAATTGAATTTAATAAGTAAGCTAAAAGAGCTTATAATGATTAAATGAATTATAATATTTTAATTAGAATTTGTGATTTAAAATAAAATGTTAGTTGGTTGAATAAAATTATAATTATAAAGAAATTATAGTTTTGATAATGATTTATATATTAAAGTAATTTAATACACTAGTATTTGAATTGATTAAATTGATTATTTAATTTAAGTAGAAGTGTGACAAATAACCTTGCTATAAAGGAGTTAGTAAAATAAATTAAAAGAGTTTAATTTAGTTTTGCCAAACATGTCTTATTGCGTATTGAGTCTTTAATCTAATGATGTTTTATCAAACAAGGTATAAGGATTTAATCCATTTGTTTTAATTCAGTTTACCAAACAAGCTGTAAGGATTAAAGAGTTATTTTTATTTAGCTAGCCAAACAAGCCTTATGGCTTTTGATTTTCTAAATAATATAACTGATGTCAGTCAAAATCTTATACTAAATATATCTATTATTACTATATACGTTATATTATTCTACGTAGTTAGAGTTAGGAAGAAAGACTCAGTTGAAGAAAAAGAGAAGAAGAAGAAAACTAGAGAGAATTTGAGAGAAATTCTAACAGGTTTGAGAAAGGAATTGGAGAAAAGAAATTGATAATCAAAAGTAGCCATCATCTTCTTAATCAAAGGTAGGAGCTTAACCTGTTTCTTTAAAAGTTAAGTTTTCCTTTTCCCAAAAAGTTCTCTGTGAAATTTTTATAAAAGATAAATTGTTGTTATGTATATAGTTTTGTATGATTATTGATTATAAGGTTATTTCATGAGTTTATATATGATTATAGAGAAATTAAATCATGTACGTATGTGTTTTATGAAGAAAATATATTACAGTGTTCATATGAAAAATATATGATTATGGCTTAGTTTAAAATGAAATTAAGGTTTGATTAATTGTTAAAATATATAAATTGATTATTGGAATTGATAGGGTATGTATAATCATAACTATGGTGTTTTGAATTTCTTGCTTTGGTTGAAAAACAAAATTACAATGTTGATTTTCATTGAAAACATCAGAAATGGAGTTTTTGCCAAAAATATTGAAATTGGGTGTTGTAAATTTGATGTTTAAGTTATTTTATGGGTAGAATCATGTTAGAAGTCTTCACAATATGTTTATATGAAGTCTATATGTGTATTACATGTTAATCAGTCTATTAGATTCGAGCTTTTAGGCCATTTGGCTTTTGTTCATCTTTATTCTGAGAGCTTGGTGCCGAGGAGTTCGGACTCACAATGCCGCAGTATGACCTATTAGTACAAATCTCGTCAGTAACATCGCCATACTTATTGAAGATGCCAATCAATGGCCTATGACTTCAGCCAAGCTGATTTTAACTCATTGTCAGTTGCCAACCACATGTAAAAACCGTGGCGCCAGTAGTATTGAAGTTAGAAGAATGGTCTGATAATTTTAGTTTATTACACGAACTTTTAAAATAAATGTTATGTGTTAATAATACGAACGTTAAATGATGATTTCAGTAGTATTAAGCTATGAATGAACATGCTATCAAGTGTTACCTATTTGTAACATAGTTGATTATGTGAAAAGGTAATTTAACCTATATGATGTATATATTTGTTTATATAAATATACAATGTTGGTAATGACTAACTATGTCAATATAGCATATGTATAGGGTATTGATTCAAGTTATAAGGTTTAGCTTGTGCTAAAGGCAAGTTTTCTAACTCTATATTATAATTGAGCAAGTTCTCTAACTCAAAATTTCATTGTGCGAGTTTAATTTCATTTAGTACATTATTGTTTTCAAATTCAATTACAATTGTTGGAAGTTGCTACCTCTACACTTTCGTAGAGCTAGATTGCCTATTATTGAGTAAGTCATTATATCTAGTTGCTCATTGAGATACAAGTATCCCAAATCTTATAGTTTAATCTTGAGCAAGTTTTCTAATCTATTATCTTGTTAATTCAATTACTGTTTTCAATTCGATTACAATATAATGATGTAAGTTATTTGGAGCAAGTTATTCTTGTATTTAACTTGTTGTTTAGCATGCACAACTATATATGCTATGCATGCTTATTATTCAATTCTAATTAACCTTGGCTTAGTGTTGTTCAAGCAAGGTATGCTATAGTTATTCAAATTGTATGCTATTAGATTATTCCTAATGCATGACTTTAGTTTACTATGATTGATTCAACCACGATTATTCTATAGTATAGTGTTATTGGTCTTATTCAACTACTCCTTAATTGATGTTCGTTTGAATTCCAAATTATCTTGAAAGCTTATCCAAACCAAACTTCCTTTAGTGCGGACTTGTACTCTAAATATTGAGATGAACAACTATTTTTTAGAGGTTTACGCTTAGCGTTGAAATGGTTGTGCACAATACATTGTATGAAGGTTGATCCCCTAAGTGCGTGGAGTCCTTATAGTCTTATGATTGTTAAAGTTAAAGTTGAAAGATTACTTATAATCTGTGGACATGATTACGTGGTCATTAGACCCTCAGTAAATGTTAAAATTTTCAGAAAGTTAATAGAATATATTGTTCAGTTCTATTGAGCCTAATATTGACAATTGATGTAAAAGTTTAATGATTTACTTATTGTTATTTCAAGTGGGCCTTGTTTGCTCACTCTTGCCTGTAAAAAATTTCTTACAGCTAAAGTTGAAACTGGTGACGTACCTAGCACCAGTAAGGGAAAAGGAAAGATGAACAAGTACTGAAGACTTGTAATAGATTTGATAGTTTTATTTTCAGATATTAGTTTAAAGATTGTAATGAAGTTTATTTAATTTCTGCATTTGAATGATTGTTGTTAAAGGTTAGATAACCTGGGAGATTTTTATTTAAGTTTAATCACAGTGTAAGCGTGTTTTTATTATTCAATTTTATTAAAATTGGGTAGTTATAAATGAATGTTTTGATTAAGTGAGCACCAAATCTTAAGGAAATGAATTACCAGGATTTGGGGGTGTCACAGGTTCGTTTTACTGTTTTTGTTCTTTAAATTCATCTTTGTATTCATGATGCTTGTTTCTTTATGGATTTCAGTTTTTAATTCATTTGTTATGAACTAAATTTACTTTTAAGCCTACGATGGATCTTTTTGCGTAATGAAGATTTTCATGGTTCTATTTTAATTTATTGATGCTATTTTCAGTTTCGTCTAATATGGTGTAGAGTAGTAATGATTAATAATTAAAACTTTAAAACTTTGTTGTCAGGATGACTAATGTCGGAGAATCCAGTCAGGCTAGGGAGGAGGGACCTCAAATGCTTATATAGGAGGAGCCTCGCGACATTCAGGTAGTTTGGGAACAACTACTGCCACGGGAGTCAGCCCCGTTGGTCACAGTAGTTGAAGATGAGAATGATGACGTGGAAACAGATGAGGAGGATCCCATTAAGTTACCACAGGAGCATGAGGATGACGAGGACGAGGAGGAAAGGATTCCACTTAACTCGATAGCTGGCCGTATATACAATCAGGTGCATGACCGTAACGTGGAACTTTAGGATACGGTTGAGGAGTTGCAGGAGATAGTAGCTGAACAACAGACTGCAATGACACAAAAAGACGGCGAGATCTAGGATCGTGAAGAACGATTGACAAATGTCGAGGAGAAACTAGTACAGACTGAAGGAGAGAAAGAGAAACTGATCGAAGTGGTTGCTAAACTGAAGAATAAGCTGAGAAAAGAAGCTACTAAGAGGGCAAGAGCTGAAGATGCTTATGAAAAAGCTTTTCAATGAACAAGATTAGCAGTAAGAGACACGCAAGCAAAGAGGATGAAGATGGAAGAGATAGATAAAGTATTTAACACCGCAATTAATCGAGCTCAAGATCAGGTCATGGGATATCAGATTCAGTTCGAGACGCTACCATCATTCGTGTTAGATCGCAGAACAATGTTTCGAGTCATGGAGGAAGAATGTGATAGGGCTAAGAAGTATCTTAATAGAACATCGTAGCTGTTGTACGATGAGTGAAAGGTTAAATAATGTGTAAATCCCTAGTGTTAAGTAACCATGGGATTTGAGAATGATGATGATGTCCTGAAACTTTTGTAGTTCAGGAAAATAATGTAAATAGCAATGATGCTATTGTTTTATGTTTTCAAAAAGGTTTTAAATAAATAAAAGTTGTTATTTTACTCAAAGTGTTATGTGTTATGTGGTTATTTCTTTTGGAGGCAAGTTAAGTAGAAATTTCGTAAAAGAGTTGAATAAAAATCTAATGAATGTTTTTAACAGAAAATGCCTCCCAGACGTCAACCAACACGACATAGAACCACTAAAGGAACCAACAATAACGACAATGTTGACGGTAACCCCGTTCAATAACTAGTGACACTACTGACAAGAGCATTGCAGAATCAACCATAAAACCATGGTACAATGTTTAAGGATTTCAAGGCGGTTGGACCACCTGAATTCTGTGGGTCCATGAATCCAGTCGAAGCACAAACCTGGATTATGGAGATAAAAAAAGGTGTTCGATGTCGCTAGGGTAGGGGATGACGGTAAGATCGCTTTCATGACATTCATGTTGAAAGCAGAAGCTAGTTATTGGTGGCAGGCCAATAAAAATCGGGAAGGGCCAGGAGTGATGACCTGGGATAGGTTCATGGGGTTGTTCTTCGAGACCTATTTCCCGGAGAGTTCGAAGAGTCAGCTGGAAGTACAGTTTCTGGAACTAAAGCAAGGAACGATGATGGTATTTGAGTATGCCGCAAAGTTTAACGAATTGGCGAGGTTTGCGCCATATTAGGTCAGCACAGACTATCGTAAGGCGAAGAGATTTGAACAGGGACTGAAGCCCTGGATGTACAGTAGGGTTTCCCTATTCCAGTTGAAGACATTTGTAGCGGTGATGGAGAAAGCGATTACTCGGCCAAGGTGGAGGCGAAAGCGGTGACAAATTTTTAACGAGAACAAAGAAGAAGAAGAATGAGAATGAGACTAAGAATGGGAGTGGTAGCGGTGGAAACAACAACAACAACAACAACAACGACTTGAAGATGAAGTGGAATGGGAGCATGGGTGCTGGACACCAGCAGGGTAACCAGCAAAACAAAAAGTTTGAAGCATGTGCGACATGCGGGAAATTTCATAAGGGTGTGTGATTAATGGGGAAGCGGGTATGCTTCAATTGTGGCCAGGAGGGTCACATCGCCCCAAGTAGCACTCAACAAAAGAAGAATGCATGATTCACGTGCGGATCCAAGGATCACTTTGCTCGTGAATGTCCTAAGAAGAAGGATGGAGTGAAAACCAGAAGCAATGGAGGTACATGGGCCATTGCAGGACCTGCAGCATCAAACAAACCCACAGCCAGAACCTTCAACAAAACTGTGCAAGATGCTGTGCAATCAAAAGATGTAGTGTCAGGTATTATCCCAATCAATGATATAAATGCTTATGTATTATTCGATTAAAAGTTACTTGTTCGTTTATATATGATGAATTTGCTAAGAGGTTAGAATTGCCTAGAGAAGAACTGAATTTTCCTTTGAACATAGAAATTGCGAATAAGGAAGTAATCCCTATTAGATTCGTATACAAGAATTATAGGGTGAACATTAAGGAAAATATCTTGTGGGTAGATTTGATTCCGATTAGACTCGGGGAATTTGTTGTAATTTTGGGGATGGATTGGCTGTTCAAATATGGAGCGATGTCGATTGTCACAAGAAGTGTAAAACCTTATGACTCAAATCAAAGGTAATATTTTATGGTAGCAAGTCGCCTAGACAAATGAAATGTCTGATGACTATGCAGGGTAAAAATTGTTGAGTCAAGGTTGTGTGGGCTATTTAGCTTACATAGTCGATACTCAGAAGAAGGGTGTGAAACTAGAAGAAATACCAATAGTGAGAGAATTCGAAGACGTGTTTCCAGAAGATTTTCCAGGACTTCCGCCTGATAGAGAAATTGAGTTCGTGATCGACTTGGCACCGGGAACAACACCAATATCGAAGGCCCCATACAGAATGGCTCCGGTAGAAATGAAGGAACTGATGGTACAATTTCAAGAGCTGCTGGACAAGAAATATAGTCAACCTAAGCGTATCAAGTGGGAAGCACCAAGATATTCGTAAATGAAGAAGAAGGACGGATCAATGCGTCTTTACATTGATTATAGGGAGTTAAACAAGGTCGCTGTTAAGAATAGGTATCCGTTACCTAGAATAGATGACTTATTTAATCAGTTGAATGGTGCTAAATATTTCTCAAAAATTAATTTGAGAAGTGGGTATCACCAATTGAAAGTAAGGAAGGAGGATATACCTAGAACAGCATTCAGAACTCGGTATGGACATTACGAGTTTCTGGTGATGTCTTTTGGTTTAACCAATGCCCTTGCTGCGTTCATGGATCTGATGAACATGGTATTTAAACCATTCCTAGACAAGTTTGTAGTGGTATTTATCGATGACATTCTAGTTTATTCCAAAATCGAAGATGAACACGTGGAACATTTAGGTTTGACATTGGAAACACCAAGAAAGGAAAAGTTGTATGCAAAATTCTCTAAGTGCGAATTTTGGCTCGATCGTGTATAATTTTTGGGTCATGTGATTGACAAAGATGGGATTTCAGTGGATCCATCAAAAGTAGAAGCTGTAATAAATTGGGAACAACCAAGGACACCTTCGGAGGTGAGGAGTTTCTTGGGACTGGCTGGTTATTATAGAAGATTCATTCAAGATTTTTCTAAGATAGCCACTCCGCTAACAAATTTGACAAGGAAAGCTGTAAAATTCGTTTGGACGGAGAAATGTGAAGAGAGTTTCCAAGATTTGAAGAAGATACTAAGTGTGGCACCTGTGTTGATATTACCAGATAATACAAGAAATTTTGTGGTGTATAGTGATGCCTCACACAAAGGGTTGGGTTGTGTTCTTACGCAGAACGACAAAGTTATTACATATGCATCAAGACAACTGAAGGATTATGAGAAAGGGTATCCGACTCATGATTTAGAATTGGCTGCAGTTGTGTTTGCTCTCAAGATATGGAGACATTATCTTTATGGAGGAAAATGTGAGATCTACACAGACCACGAAAGTCTGAAGTATATTTTAATTCAGAAAGATTTGAACATGCGTCAGAGAAGGTGGATGGAATTGATAAAAGATTATGATTGTGAGACCTTTTATCATCCAGGCAAAGCGAATATGGTTGCAGATGCTTTAAGCAGGAAAGGTCGGGAAAGGTTGATGCTGATAACAACTCATGAGGAGCTCATTTCAGCAATGACAAAACTGGAGTTGGAAATCAAATTTCCAAAAGAATCTGACGAACAACTATTCTAGATAGAAGCTAGTCCAACTTTAGTGGACAAAGTGAAGGATGCTCAACTATAAGATGAAGAGTGTGGGAAAATCAAAGAGAATCTGGTTGAAGGCGGTGATGTAAAATACAAGGTCGATACCGAAGGATTACTACGGTTCGAGGGAAGAATTTGGGTCCCAGCAGTGCTAGAACTGAAAGAAGAAATCTTGACCAAAGCACACAACACAAGATATTTGATTCATCCAGGAAGCACGAAAATGTATCAAGATTTGGGCCGACATTTTTGGTGGCCAAATATGAAAAGGGATGTTACTGAATGCGTAGCGAAATGCTTGACATGTCAGAGAGTAAAAGCCGTACATCAAAGATCCAGCGGATTACTCCAACCGTTGGAAATACCGGAATGGAAGTGGGAACACATCACGATGGATTTTGTGGTGGGTCTTCCAACTACTCAGAGAGGATGTGATGTGATTTGGGTGATAGTGGATAGACTGACGAAATCAGCGCACTTTCTACCAATAAAGATTAGATTCAATCTTGATCAGTTGGCAAGATTGTACATTAAAGAGATCATTTTGAGGCACGGGGTACCTGTATCAATTGTGTCTGATAGAGATCCACGATTCACGTCAAATTTATGGAAAAGACTACAAGAATGCATGGGAACTCAATTGCGAATGAGTACGGCTTATCATCCACAAACAGATGGCCAAAGCGAACGAACAAGTCAGACATTGGAAGATATGCTAAGAGCATGCATCATGGACTTTAAAGGGAGCTGGGAAGAATATTTACCGTTGGTGGAATTTGTTTACAACAACAGTTACCACGCGAGCATCGGCATGCCACCTTACGAGGCATTGTACGGCAGAAAGTGCAGAACTCCACTGTGCTGGAATGAAGTCGGTGAACGCCAACTGTTAAGACCAGAACTGGTACAACAAACTGCTAAAGTTGTCAAACTCATCAGGACAAGATTGGTAGCAGCCCAAGATAGATAGAAAAAGTATGTTGATCAACACAGACAAGATCGTGCATTTGACGTAGGAACTTTTGTATTCCTAAAAGTTTCTCCCTGGAAGGGGAAAATTCATTTCGATAAAAAGGGAAAGTTAAGCCCGAGGTTTATTGGACCCTTTGAAGTGCTGCGAAGAGTGGGAGAATTGACTTACGAGGTAGCTCTACCTCCAGAATTGGAAAATAATCACAATGTTTTTCACATTTCGGTGTTACGACCGTATAAACCCGACTTCAAACACGTGATCGAGTACGAACCGTTGCAGTTCGAGAAAGACTTGTCCTATGAAGAGGTTCCTATCCAAATAGTCGACAGGAAAGAACAAGTGCTCAGGAATAAAGTGATACCTTCTGTGAAGGTGATATGGAGGAACCACAATGCTGAAGAAGCTATGTGGGAACTCGAAGAGAAAATGTTGAAAGAGTACCTTGAGTTATTTGTTTAATTTGTGTCTTTGATTCTAGGGACAAAATCTTTGTAAGTAGGGAAGAATGTAACGAATGATTTGTTTGAGTTATGATTCTGCGGACAGAATCCTTGTAAGGAGGGAATGATGTAACATTCTAGAATTTTAAAGTGTAATATTAAATATTTATTGATTTATATAAGTATTTAATGGATATGTTTATTGTTGAATAAATAATTGTTAAATTTGAGTTGTTATGGTTTATTTAATTATTTGTTGAATAAATAATTATGGAGCTAAGAAAATTAATTGTTATGAGATTATATAATAATTGAATTTAATAAGTAAGCTAAAGAGCTTATAATGATTAAATGAATTATAATATTTTAATTGGAATTTGTGATTTAAAATAAAGTGTTAGTTGGTTGAATAAAATTATAATTATAAAGAAATTATAGTTTTGATAATGATTTATATATTAAAGTAATTTAATAGAGTAGTATTTGAATTGATTAAATTGATTATTTAATTTAAGTAGAAGTGTGACAAATAACCTTGTTATAAAGGAGTTAGTAAAATAAATTAAAAGAGTTTAATTTAGTTTTGCCAAACATGTCTTATTGCATATTGAGTCTTTAATCTAATGATGTTTTATCAAACAAGGTATAAGGATTTAATCCATTTGTTCTAATTCAGTTTACCAAACAAGGTGTAAGGATTAAAGAGTTATTTTTAGTTAGTTAGTTAGCCAAACAAGCCTTATGGCTTTTGATTTTCAAAATAAAATAACTGATGTCAGTTAAAATCTTATACTAAATATATCTATTATTACTATATACGTTATATTATTCTACGTAGTTAGAGTTAGGAAGAAAGACTCAGTTGAAGAAAAAGAGAAGAAGAAGAAGAAAACTAGAGAGAATTTGAGAGAAATTCCAACAGGTTTGAGAAAGCAATTGTAGAAAAGAAATTGATAATCAAAAGTAGCCATCATCTTCTTAATCAAAGGTAGGAGCTTAACCTATTTTTTTAAAAGTTTAGTTTTCCTCTTCCCAAAAAGTTCTCTGTGAAATTTTTATAAAAGATAAATTGTTGTTATGTATATAGTTTTGTATGATTATTGATTATAAGGTTATTTCATGAGTTTATATATGATTATAGAGAAATTAATTCATGTATGTATGTGTTTTATGAAGAAAATATATTACAGAGTGTTCATATGAAAAATATATGATTATGGCTTAGTTTAAAATGAAATTAAGGTTTGATTAATTGTTAAAATATATAAATTGATTATTGGAATTAATAGGGTATGTATAATCATAACTATGGTGTTTTGAATTTACCGTTTTGGTTGAAAAACAAAATCACAGTGTTGATTTTCATTGAAAACATCAAAAATGGAGTTTTTGCCAAAAATATTGAAATTGGGTGTTGTAAATTTGATGTTTAAGTTATTTTATGGGTAGAATCATGTTAAAAGTCTTCACAATATGTTTATATGAAGTCTATATGTGTATTACATGTTAATCAGTCTATTAAATTCGAGCTTTTAGGCCAATTTGGCTTTTGTTCATGCTGTTACCGAGCTTGGTCGTCGAGTTCTAAACTCTGGCTAAGTCAAGATTGTAACGCCAATGAAGATAAATCTCATGACGCAAATACGAATACATGCATGTACCGCAATGATCAATCAATGGCTCGACTCTGCATGGCCATTGCCTTGACTCAACAACAGTAGTGCCAACCACATGTAAACCGTATGCCAGCCATGGCGATGAGTTAACAGAATGGTCTGACAATTTTAGTTTATTACATGAACTTTGAAAATAAATGTTATGTGTTAATAATAGGAATGTTAAATGATGATTTCAGTAGTATTAAGCAATGGATGAACATGCAATCAAGTATTATCTATTTGTAACATAGTTGATTATGTGAAAGGATAATTTAACCTATATGATGTATATATTTGTTTATATAAATATACAATATTGGTAATGACTAACTATGTAAATATGGCATATGTATAGGGCATTGATTCAAGTTGTAAGGTTTAGCTTGTGCTAAAGGCAAGTTTTCTAACTCTATTTTATAATTGAGCAAGTTCTCTAACTCAAAACTTCATTGTGCGAGTTTAATTTCATTTGGTACATTATTGTTTTCAAATTCAATTACAATTGTTGTAAGTTGCTACCTGTACACTTTCGTAGAGCTAGATTTCCTATTATTGAGTAAGTCGTTGTATCTAGTTGCTCATGACGATACAAGTATCCCAAATCTTATAGTTTAATCTTGAGCAAGTTTTCTAATCTATTATCATGTTAATTCAATTACTGTTTTCAATTCGATTACAATATAACGATGTAAGTTATTTGGAGCAAGTTATTCTTGCATTTAACTTGTTGTTTAGCATGCATAACTATATATGTTATGCATGCTTATTATTCAATTCTAATTAACCTTGGCTTAGTGTTGTTCAAGCAAGGTATGCTATAGTTATTCAAATTGTATGCTATTAGATTATTTCTAATGCATGACTTTAGTTTACTATGATTGATTCAACCACGATTATTCTATAGTATAGTGTTATTGGTCTTATTCAACTACTCCTTAGTTGATGTTTGTTGAATTCCAAATTATCTTGAAAGCTTATCCAAACCAAACTTCCTTTGAAAAGCGACTTGTACTCTAAATCTTTGAGATGAACAACTCTTTTAATAGAGGTTTACGCTTAGCGTTGAAATGGTTGTGCACAATACATTGTACGAAGGGTTGATCCTCCTAAGTACGTGGAGTCCTTATAGTCTTATGACTATTAAAGTTAAAGTTGAAAGATTACTTATAACTGTGGGCATGATTCGTGGTCATTAGACCCTCAGTAAATGTTAAAATTTTCAGAAAGTTAATAGAATATATTGTTCAGTTCTATTGAGCCTAATATTGGCAATTAATGTAAAAGTTTAATGATTACTTATTATTATTTCAGGTGGGCCTTGTTTGCTCACTCTTGCCTGTAAAATTTCTTATAGCTAAAGTTGAAACTGGTGACGTACCTAGCACCAGTAAGGGAAAAGGAAAGATGAATAAGTACTTAAGACTTGTAATAGATTTGATAGTTTTATTTTCAGACATTGGTTTAAAGATTGTAATGAAGTTTATTTAATTTCCGCATTTGAATGATTGTTGTTAAAGGTTAGATAACCTGGGAGATTTTTATTTAAGTTTAATCCTGTATTGGCAGGTTTTTATTATTCAATTTTTTTATAATTTGGTAGTTATAAATGAATGTTTTGATTAAGTGAGCACCAAATCTTAAGGAAATGAAGTACCAGGATTTGGGGGTGTCACAGGTTCGTTTTACTATTTTTGTTCTTTAAATTCATCTTTGTATTCATGATGCTTGTTTCTTTATGGATTTCAGTTTTTAATTCATTTGATATGAACTAAATTTACTTTTAAGTCTACGATGGATCTTTTTGCGTAATGAAGATTTTCATGGTTCTATTTTAATTTATTGATGTTATTTTCAGTTTCGTCTATTATGGTGTATGCTTAACTTATGAGTTTCTTGATCACCAATTCCTTGTGAACCTATATGAACTCGAGAGATGAAGTATGGGTTTAGACCTAATCATAGTACTGTGTGATTGTGATTTCTGCGTATTATTGGGATTCATAATTTATGTCTAGTATAGAGATATACCTATACATCGCGTATAATCTTATGAGAACTTGTGATTCAACCTTCTTTAATTGTAATTCACATAGAGATATAGTGAATTAGTTAATTAGGGTGTTCTTCTTATTTCTATCATCTGTGGATTTAAGTTGATATGGGTATAGTGAATCGAGAGATGGTTATATCTTCTTTCGTGTTCTTGATTAACGAACTTGAATAGTTAATGTAAATTAAAAAGAAGTGTGTCAATCTAAGTGAAGCATCAATTGAAATTTTAAGCTTAATTCTCCAATATCTGATTAAAGTTTGTGGCAGTTAGTCGATATTTCTTAATTTAGCAATTTTTCATTAATTTCATCACTTAATCCTTAGTTTAATAAAATTGAGATAATAAAAGATTGGTAATTGTTAGGATAAAATTCAATATTTTTCTGTGTTGGAACGATACTCTACTTATAACTTTATTACTTGTTGACCACGTATACTTGCGTGTTGTGCGTATTTAGATTTTACCCGATAACTATATGAACTCAAACTTTGAGGACCGGTGCAATATCGGTGGATGTATCCTTTTGAGAGGTAAAATAATCTTTTTGTATTGAATTCTGCTTCTCATATTCATACTACTCATATATATCTTAATGAATGTATTTTAGGTATATGCGTCGATTAAAACAGAAAGTCAAGAATAAAGCTCATGTAGAGGGCTCTATTGCTGAATGTTATACGGAGGAAAAGCTTGTCAACTTCTGCTCAATGTATTTTGACAATGTTGTCTCAATGAAGCACAACCGTTTAAGTAGGAATGAAGTCGTAAGTTCCCAATCTCATGCTGATGATGAGTTAGCTGTATTCACATATTTGGCTAAGTTATTTAACCATGAGACGATGACTTACTTAAGTGACAATGATTTGAAGATTGTATCTACTTACGTGCTTCTAAATATGATTGAAGTGTCATCATACATAAAGTATAAAGAATTATTTGTCGTGTCTAATATAATTTATAAGTTCACTCATCTATATATTAAGGCATTTTAATATTATTTCAGTTCATTTGAGGAGGCAACATGTGCTTCTAACCCGACTTTAACTGCAACAGAGTTGGAACCATTCACTAATGCTAATTTCCAATAGAGGTTTAAGAAAAGGGTTGAAGAAGATAACATTTTTGACCGATTTATAGATGTCATCTAAAAACCTTACAAAATTGTTAGTTCTTCTCCTGGTTGCATCGTGAATGGGTACAAATTTATAGTCGATGACTTCAATGAACTCACCTCAGTTAATTCTGGAGTTGTGGTGTTGGAAAGCTGTTACCCTAATTTTGAATCCAATTACTATAGACGTTTGCAAGATGTGGTTGTGCTTAACTATCATGGGGGGTAAAAAGTTAGTTACATTTAAGTGTCGCTCGTTCAATATTGAAAAATGTGTTAAAGTTGATCGTAATAGAATCGTCACAGTTGATATCAAGTCGGTACTAAGATTTGATGACGTATTTGTGTTAGCCAGTCAAGTGACTTAAGTGTATTATGCTCCTAATGTCATAAATGGTAGAAGCCCCTAGTATACAGTTATCACAACTAAAACGCGTGCATTTGATGTTGCTAATATGTTTGGGATGGATGAGGTGTTGCAAGAAGATATTAGTAATTCTAGGCAGATAGTGTTAAATGATGAAGATATGATGACAACTGGTGTGGTTGACGTACCTACGGACGAGGATGTCGAGGAAAACGTCGTGAATAACTACGTGGTCGTTGAGGATGATAACGACGACGAAACTAATATCGACTTAGGATGACGAAGATATAGAATTCGAGAATAATATCGATGTGGAATCTGACGGGTTTGATGACGTAAGTAATCTACAATTATTATAGAGTAGTAAATAATGCAATAGTAATATACATATTAAAATATTTAAATAATTTACATTCAAATTAATATGCGTTACTTTTTGTTATTCCAATAGCATATTTATGGCTAGACACAGCAGTGGAGGTCTTCGCGGTGGTGGGCGATCAAGATCAAGAGACGCTGGCCATGATAGAGGCTCGTCATTAGGAGCTAGTAAGTTGTCTGACATAAGATTTAAATTTATCTCAACCTGCATTATCTCATGTTTATTGACTTAGTTTTTTTAATAATTACAGATGCGCCTCGTCGACGACACCGAGGGCATAACCTAGATATCTTTGGTCGGCCGCTAGCATCTCCACTTATAGTGCTGGTGGATATCCTGTCTGGATAGTAAGTGTTAATCCATCCTTATTGTAACACTGTTAAATCTATATATCTTTTTGAATGGCATAATTAACGTAACACATATTGTTTTATTTTTACTATAGTATACTAGACCCGGTGTAACGCCCCCAAAATAGGTCCAATCTACACAACCTATTCTGAGTCACCACGAAATACACTCAATGCAATTTCCAAATACAAACTTCATTATTACAATTGTCGTGCAAAATACGACAACACATATGTGTGAGTTTTAATACAAATAGATACTAACTGTGACTCTCATCCCTTTACCTGGATAGCACATCACATTAATACCTTACAATGGTACTTTAAATAAAGGTACAGTCAATAACTGTTTTAGTAATTAAAATCTTTAGAAAATGCTCAATGAAACCTTCGTACATGGGAGGCCATGCATCTAAGTTATAATAGATATCATATGACTCGAGAATTATCCTTTGTTGACCCAATAGACCCCAAAGAAAAATGAGAAGATTACAATCATGTTCTTTCCAATGGCGAGTCTTCTCTTGCCATATAAATATCTCCATTGTCTTCAATTGAGAATTATATTTCAACCAAACTCCAAGATTATATAGGTAGTGCTCATAGATATAATCAGCAAGTGGATGTGCACAACCTTGTCTTATGATAACACAAAGTCGTAGGTAATTAGACATCTTGTATGATAGTGGAAAAACACCATTTCAAAGTTGGGTTCACTTCACCCTATTCGGTTCACCAAAATCAACGGTTAAATGACGTATAAAATATTACACACTTATCTAAAATTCTTAATAAAATTAGTTACATACTGTGTTAGGGGAAACCTCAATAGCTATAGACCACCGTTTTATTCCCCTGTTAACCCCACTCGACCCGGCTACACTCTTATTACCTAAAAGGAATTATGAAGCAAAAGGGTGAGCACAAATAGCCCAGTAAAGAATATCATGACTAAAAATAATTAAATTATCAATAGCCTTCGTCAGTAATAAATCAGAGATTTAGAACATATGGTTGATGGTAAAACTTTTCAACAATAGTTGCAGTGGAACGAGCAATCCATTAGAAGAGTCAAATAGACCATAAAGTCTATTATCTTCTCCATGTTAAAAGTTCACCAACAATGTTTTAACCCTGTAACATCAGTCAACAGTTTATGTCCACAATCATTTGAATAACTCATAATCATAATTGTAGCATCTAAGTTATAATAGATATTATATGACTCGAGAATTATCCTTAGTTGACCCAATTAACCCCAAAGAAAAATGAGAAGATTACTTTCATATTCTTTCCAATGGTGAGTCTTCTCTTGCCATATAAATATCTCCATTGTCTTCAATTGAGAATTATATTTCAACCAAATTCCAAGATTATATAGGTAATGCTCATAGATATAATCAGCAAGTGGATGTGCACAACCTGTCTTATGATAATACGAAGTCGTAGCTCATTAGACATCTTATTTGATAGTGAAAAAACACCCTTCCAAAGTTAAGTTCACTTCACCCTATTCGGTTCACCAAAATCAACGGTTAAATGACGTATAAAATACGACAAACTTATCTAAAATTCTTATTTACGATAAAATTTCAGTCAGAAATGTTTCCCGTTTATGTTCGACAGAATTATTCTGTCGTAACTATTCCCTCGAAAATAGCTTATTTACGACGGAATTTCAGTCCGAAATGTTCCCCGTTTATATTTGATAGACTTATTCCCTCATAAATATTCCCTCGAAGTTGGCTTATTTACGGCAGAATTTCGTTGCAAATAAATCAGTCGAAAATAAATGGTTTCGACGAAATTTTGGACGGATTTATTTTTGACGCGTGTATATAGGAAGGAATTTCCGACGAAATATTCCCTCAGAAATAAGTTATTTTCGACGGAATAAGCTTAGTTCTGACGGAGTGTTCCGTCAGAAATAAGCTTTTTTCTTGTAGTGGTTGGTTATATATTCTGAAATATGATTATGGTTCAATTTAAGAATTAAAACCATAGCACATGTTTTTAATATGAGTTATGTGGGTTAGAACCAAATACTTATAAGTCTAATATATATAGGTCGACAGACCCATATTTCAAATTTTAAGCTTATTATTATTATGGCCCAATGAAATAAATTACTATATATATATTGATTTTTTATATTCCTTTAACTTATCTCTAATTCTTTTCATACATTATCTCTCACTCTAAATTTTTTTATACACTCAATTTTTTACATTCTCTCTCTAAAATCTTTGTTCCCTCCCTTTAAAACTTTTATAACACAATCACTATCTAAAATTTACTTATCTCTATAAATTTGAAACATTGATTGATTTCTCTTTTCTACAGGGTTAAGTTCTGTATTTTTGTTTGAATTTGTTGTACTTAAATATATATTAAGTGACATTGAGCAACAATCATGGATAATATATGAATCCAACAACCCTCATAAATCTTTATTTTCTGTCTGTGAAAATAATACATGAAAAAGGTGTGTTTGTCCTCAATCCATGTTGTTGGGTCCTGAGACCCAATAAGCAAACTTAGAAAATAAAAACTTTACTTCAAACTTTATTCGGTGATAGATAGTGAAAGCTGGAAAAAAAATGGAAAAGACAAATTTTAAGTATATTGAAATAAGAAAATCATTTTTGTCACAAACTTTGCTTGATTTCACTAATTTTTGGTTTAACTTTCTTATTAAAATTATCATAAATACTATTTAAATTTGTATCAATTAAATATGATCCAAATTAAAAAATATTTCAATCTTTAATAAGAATAGACAAAAGAAATATCTTTTTATTATATTCAAATTAGTATATATAAATACTATACAAATTTGTAATAATTAAACATATACTATCTAAATTTGGAAAGTATTCAAAAGTATCCAAATTTTTAAAACTTGAAATTTTATCAATCACACGATTAATTGTATTAATAATATATGTGAATTTTTTTAAAACATAATAATTGTAAAATTTTAGGGAATTCATTACTAACTAATTGTTGTCGACGTCGGGAAAATTGTACCCCTTTCTGTTCTTGCCCCTTTTTGTTCTCTATTGGTTGAGTTTTGTCTAAAAAGGCGAGTTTGAAAAAAGTCCAACATGTAAATGTCGACGATTTGAAAATCATAGTCGCCAGTTGGTAGATTTGAAATGGTTGTACCAACTCAAACGATTTTGAAAAGGTTTACACAAAGGCCCAATGGTTGAACTTTGTTTAACAGGCCTTGGAAACCAAGATTAATAGAGTTCGGGGGCTTGATTAAGCGAGGGGAAGGTGTTAGGCAACCCCAGACTTCCGTGAAAACACGGTTACCGTAACTTTTTAATTTCTTTAATTATTTGCATGTGTGTGTGTGACGCCCCCAAAATAGGTATACACAACACCCATTCTGAGTCGCCAAATACATGGTACAGAAACAACTACAACTTTATTATTACAACAAGAAAACAGCGAGTTTGAATACAAATATTATCTTCTAGATAATATCTATACTCAAATAAATCCTCATCACATTTATTGATACATCATTTTGCAAAAATGGTGAGGACTACTAAACAATCCTTTCTAAAACCTTCATTCCATACCCCACACTTCGTACTCGCTATATTCTCGCCTCCCCGAGAAGAAAAATGGAACAACAAGGAAAAGGGTGAGCTCAACTAGCCCAATAAAGAATATTATGACTAAGATAATATACAACAAATTATCGTTAGTCTTCAACAGGAAAAATCGATAGAATACAATAGACAACAAGTTTCGGATCAATATTCGCAATGAAATAATAATTCATAGAAGAGTTACGTAGAGAATGAAATCTACTATAATCTATGAATTTAACGATCCATCATCAATATTTTATCCTCGTAACATCAATCAATATACATCCGAATCAAATATTCATCTTTTTCACTACTGTGCCAAAGATATTCATCGATTAGTCATGTTCATTTAAACACTGCTCATCTTTTGCACTACGTGCCAAAGATATTAATCAATCGGTCATGTTCATCTCAACACTGCTTCATCTTTGCACTACTGTGCCAAAGATATTCTTCGAAATCATTCATCTTTGCACTACGTGCCAAAAGATATTCAATAATATCATCATTTAAGACCGAGGATGATGAAAATATTTTTTTTAAGAAATGAATCCATTGAAACAAAATGACAAGGATTAAGGATTAAGGATTAGTACTTGGTTTTATCCACGCCCAAAAAAATACCTCAAAAATAATCATAGTGGTGTAAAATTCAAGAATGATCAAAACATGGATACAATCGAGCTAGTATCCGAATAGATATTTTGGACAAAAAGAAGAAATTTTATTTTTCGATTGAATAGTGCCGTATACATGAATAGTGTCAGATATCGTGAATAGTGTCGTATCGTGAATAGTAACTCAAACACCAAAAGATAGAAATTCCACAAAAAACATCTTCACGCTTCATGAATAGTACTTTCGTGAATAGTAACTCGTGAATAAGAACTCGTGAATAGTAACTCGTGAATAGTAACTCATGAATAGTAACCCATGAATAGTAACCCCAGATATGAAAAAGTTCCAAATTTGATAAAAACTTCAGATCAACATTTCAAAGATAATGATATTGAAGAAATAATATCATTACTGAAAAAATAATATCCCTTACCTCGAAAGATCGGTTATTTCTAGCTAGAATCTACCGGTATAGTCTTTGAAGGAACTTGCACCGCCTAGCAATACTCAAAGTATACTCAAAATACTCACAAGAATACGCTCAAAATATCGAGAGAAATAGAGAGAAAACTTTAGTTTATAACATTGTGATTTTCAATTCTAACCTAAGCACCCTATTTATAGGAAAATGCTTAGAACACCAAAGCAGAAAATTTAATATAATATTAATATAATTATACAAATTTTCCTTAGCCCACCTTTTGGTCAAAACACCAGCCACACATGTTAATGATGTCCAAAAAAAACAAAAAACGTTTTTCTTAACAAAATAATTTAAACTCCCAAAAATCAATTATTTCGGAGCTTCGGAACTTCAATAATTCATAATAAATAGCCCTTTCATCAGAAAATTCGAATCTCGCGAGTTTTTATAGGAAATTCAATTCTCTACAACTTTGCAGAAGAAAGTTTTTCCAAATTCCAAACAAAAATCAACCGAAATCCACAAACGGGCGATTTTACAAGCTATAATCAAATTTCGGTCAATAATTGTGTCCACCAACACAAAAAACATGTGTTAAACATTTAATGCCACAAAATACTCTTCCTCCTCATATACTCATATATCCCACATTCATTGTAAAATATCACCGTTAATATATTATTAAAATAATATATTTAAATGAATTATTTTATCGAGAAAAAGATAAAATATTAATTTTCAACAATTGTCATTTTAAAATTTTCTCCATCTATATCCACATAAAATCAATATTTTCCTCATCATATAAATCAATAATTAATTATTCACAAATAATATTACGAATCACAATATTGACAACCTGCATAGCTTCCGGGAAAGAGGGGCTTTCCAATAAGAATTTCTTCTTACTGGCGCGCAATTAGATGACCAAACCTCTCCTTAGACAGAACTTTCTAGACATTGCCAATAATGTTATCTAATAATATTATTCAGATAATATGAATTATTGCTTCGATAATGAAAGATACTATGTAATGACAATTATTGAAACAACAGCAATATAAAATATCAACACAACAATTATTAACTCAATAAAATAATTTGAGCGAAAGAATTATCAGTAACCATTATTGAGTAGTGCCTTCTTCGTAAGAATCAATAATTGGTGCAATACTGGTATCTTCTACTTGCTCAACAACGCGTATTAGTGTGTTTTAACCACCGGGTATTCCAACAAAGATATTAAATGACAACTACGCTGTTATTTAAAAACAACTTATATTTGTCGTTTTTTCATCCAATCGCTTTCAGTTATGGGGCCCACACATAGTCAAGGCTATGTCGTCATTTAATATTCCCACAGCGATTTAATATTCCACGACCAAACGAATATTCCCAAACAACAATGAATATTTTATAACCACTTGCTTATTTTGAAATATTTATGTATTTAACCCTTAACTATCCACATTAATCAAATCAACCCTTACTATTTCAAAATAAAGGAAATTCATTTTATTTAAAAATTTGGGTCTTACAACCTCCCTCCTTATGAAATTTCGTCCTCGAAATTGACGTGACGTATTCTGTGTTTTGAAAAGGTGAGGATACCTCGCTTTCATTTTCGCTTTCAATTCCCGTGTCATTTCCTCTATAAAGATGATTCCTCCACAAAACTTTAACTTGTGGTATGACCTTTCTTGGCGTAGGACATGCTCCTTCCTATCCAAAATCTCTTGACAGTACCTCCTCATACGTTAAGTCTTCTACTATCTCGTCCGGTTCTAACTCAATAACGTGGTTCGGGTCTTTCACATATTTACGGCAAGATATGTGAAACACATTATGAACACGAGACATACTTTGAGGTAACGCAAGGCTATAGGCTACATTTCCTACTCTCGGTCAAGAATTTGAAATGGACCGATAAATCGTGGATTGAGCTTTCCTCTCTTCCCAAATCTTGTAACTCCCTTCCATGGAGCAACTCATGACAATACATGATCCCCTACACTAAATTCCACGTCCTTTCGATGAAGATTCGCATAACTCTTTTTGTCGATCTTGTCTGCGTTTGTATCGTTGTCGAATCATTAGTCATATCGCACTAACTCTTTGGGTCCCAACAATGTTGCTTCCCCACCTCATCCCAACATATTGGAGAACGACATTTTTGTCCATATAATGCTTCTAATGAAACCATGCCTATATTTGTTTAATAACTATTGTTGTATGAGAATTCCACCAATGGCAAGTACTTATCCCAACTTCCTTTGAAATCTAGGACACAGAGTTTTAATATATCTTCAAGAGTTTGAGTAGTCCTTTCTGATTGCCCATCCGTTTGAGGATGGTATGCCAAACTGAATCGTAAATTCGTGTCCATAGCTTTCTACAAACTAACCCAAAACTATGGATACTGGCATGCCATGCAATCTCACAATCTCATTTACGTACATACGAGAAAGACGTTCAAGGGAATAAGTCTCTCGTATCGGTAAGAAATGAGCAGACTTGGTTAATCTATCAACAATAACCCAAATAGCATTGATGTCTTGAGAAACCGCAGGAAGACCCGTAACGAAATCCATAGTAATGTGTTCCCACTTCCATTCCTGAATCTCAAGTCGTTGAAACGGACCCTTAGGTACTAGATGCTCACCTTTACACGTTGGCAAGTTAAACACATCGAGATAAACTTTGCAATCTCTCTCTTCATATTGTTCCACCAAAATGTATGTCGAAGATCACGATACATTTAGTACTTCGAGGATGGATTGCAAATGGCGTATTGTGTGCCTCCATCATAATCTTGTACTTCAAATCGTAGTCGTTAGGAACACAAAGTCTAGAGTGGACTCAAGTATTCCTTCTTCATCAATTCTCGCCCCTAATAGCTCCTTCTTGTACTTTCTTCTTCATACGATCAGCCCCGTTAGCCGGTGGCTTGAGCAATCTTAACTTTTTCAATTAAAGTTGGCTCTATCGTATACTTGACATCATCGCACTCGCGTTCAAGATATAATCTTCTACTCATCGCGTCGCCTACCACGCTCGCTTTTCGAGGATGGCATGATCGTAACATGTCTTTGAAATGAGTCTCCTCTTGAGTTCTTCGAAGCTCTTCCCACATTCCTTGCTCCATTCGAATTTTGTATCTCTACGAGTCAGCTGCGTTAATGGAATAGCGATTCGAGAATATCCTTCAACGAATCTCCGATAATAACCAACTAAGCCTAGAAAGCTACGTCTTTCGATAACTGACTTAGGTTGCTCTCAACTGTGACTCATATCCCAATCTTGGATAAAGACGTCACAATGACACCTATCGCTTTTACTATCGCATCTAATATGACGTCCCTACAGAGAGTTCGGCTTAGGTGAATTCCACAAAGGAAGTCACAAGATAAAGGCTCGGTACCAAATTCTATAGTTGAATTTTTAACTCCGAAGAAGTTCAATAGAGCCATTCGATATGAGATTTTAGAAATGAGTTTTGTCTGGGGTTCAAAGTCGATACAAAATTTAATATCGAAGCTTTGGGAGTAAGCCAAGAAATTCTTCAGAAATACGTCGGGAAAATCAATAACAACAGGAATATTATTCAAATCTGACGTGTCTTTATTCAAATCCATAACATGGACTAAGAAAACTTGACATCCGTAATAAACGAATGACTTCATGGCTTGATATGAAAATGTTTGACTACAATGGTTTGATTGCTTGAATTGAATAACAAGTTTGCTTAGGAATATGAAAACTAACAACCTTACTAAAGCAATCAATTTGGCATGATGAGTAGTTAACCTTAAAATCTCATCAAAAGCAAATATCTCTATAGAAATAAGGTTAACAGGTAATGTGATAGTGCCAACTTGAATCAAGCAAGATTTTTAAACAACGGATGTAATGAAAGTTTCTCCTAATGGAGTCTCCACGAGATAGGTCAAAGTTTAATTTCTCCGTAGTCAAGTTCAAACGTTGAGCGCAAGTAAGAGAGATAAAAGAATGGGTAGAACCAATATCTAGTAAGGTATATACTTCGCAAGAATTTATAATTAACTAAACCATGCTAACTTCGTTCGGGTTCCTCGCATTTTGACCAAATACAACAAACGCTCTTCCTAATCGTTGACTTTGACTTTTACGGGACGATCTTTTGAGTCACCGTCCCCATTGAACTAGGTTTTACTCTTGTCTAATCTCGGCGATATGTCCTTCCTTTCCACAATTATAGCATACCTTGAATCTGTTGTGGCGCTTTGGTGATATGTCCCTCTTTTCCGCATTTGTAGCATATGACCGGGTGGTCGTTCTCCTCCCTTAAAACTAGTTGCTATCGGGCGCCGACGTCTTCACATGGTCGTTGTTGAATCTCCTCTTTTAAAATCTCCTCCCAGACTCGCTTCTTCTATTTTCATGGCCACGATTACCACCAGAGTGGTTACCGCCTTTGTCCGCATTCTTCTTTTTCCGTTGGTTATCGTTATTACGATGACCGCTATCTCTTGAGTATGATCCTCGGTTATGGTCCTTGGTTGAGCGTACTTTCGTTATCTCGCTCTAATAATCGAGCCCATTGACAACATCCGAATAGAGAGAAAATTTATGAGAAATGAGATACTTGACGTATGTGGGGTTTCAAACCTCTCGAAACATCCGCGTCATACGCTCCTCATTCTCCACCAAATGAGGTGCAAACTCGGATAACTCTGCGAACTTCGCCTCGTCTTCGGGACACCGCCATGTTATTCTCGCTTCTAGTCTAATAAACTCCACTTCCTTCATATAGACGAATACTTTCGTGGAAGTACTTGTCATTGAACTATTTCAAACGCCTCCCATGACATCTTGAGTGCGGTGGATGGGTACGCTTCTGATTCCCACCAATGTCACCCTCGCCACTTTTAACATAAAGGTGGCGAATGGAACTTTCTGTTCCTCCGCATCCCAAGACATCGAATATCTTGGTAATTTGTTTGACCCACGCTCTCGCTTTTAATCGGATCCGCTTTTCCTGCACTTACGTGGTCCCAACTCTTTGAACCGCTTGGCTGTGACCACCCGTGAATTGCTATCATTTCCTCCTCAGATTTTGAACACGAGTCTCCTCGTGCGATTTTGCATGAACTCGCAAAAGCTTCTAAACATCCCTCGTTCATCATCTCGCTCACAGGTGTTGTTTTCACGGGAGGAACATTGCCACTGACTGTTGCGCGTTCTCCTCGTTGGTAAAATACAGCATCTCCACGGTCTCATTTACTCCAATCATAATATTCTCGACGACATTCTCAACACTTGTCATAAAACAAGGGTTAATTAAGGAAATCAATATATCACATAATATCCCTATATCTTGACCAACTAACAAATAAGCTTAGGTAGGACACACTAGCGAAGGATTTACTCGCTCTCCCTCCTAGTTCTATTCCCGATCTCCGCCAGAGATCATATCCCTAAGCTCGATATTAACGCGTGACGCCCCCCAAATAGGTATACACAACACCCATTCTCGAGTCGCCAAATACATGGTAGTACGAAACAACTACAACTTTATTATTACAACAAGAAAAGCGTGAGTTTGAATACAAATATTATCTTCTAGATAATATCTATACTCAAATAAATCCTCATCACATTTATTGATACATCATTTTGCAAAATGGTGAGGACTACTAAACAATCCTTTCTAAAACCTTCATTCCATACCCCCACTACTTCTACTCGCTTATATTCTCGCCTCCTGAGAAGAAAAATGGAACAACAAGGAAAAGGGTGAGCTCAACTAGCCCAAGAAGAATATTATGACTAAGATAATATACAACAAATTATCGTTAGTCTTCAACAGGAAAAATCGATAGAATACAATAGACAACAAGTTTCGATCAATATTCAGTAGCGAAATAATAATTCATAGAAGAGTTACGTAGAGAATGAAATCTACTATAATCTATGAATTTAATACCATCATCAATATTTTATCCTCGTAACATCAATCAATATACATCTGAATCAAATATTCATCTTTGCACTACAGTGCCAAAGATATTCATCACCAAGTTATGTTCATTTAAACACTGCTCATCTTTGCACTACTGAGCCAAAGATATTAATCAATCGGTCATGTTCATCTCTCTCAACACTGCTCATCTTTGCACTACAAAACCAAAGATATTCTTCAGAAATCATTCATCTTTTACTACAGCCAAAGATATTCAATAATATCATCATTTAAGACCGAGGATGATGAAAAATATTTTTTTAAGAAACGAATCCAAAGGAAACAAAATGACAAGGATTAAGGATTAAGGATTTGTACTTGGTTTTATCCACGCCCAAAAATACCTCAAAAATAATCATAGTGGTGTAAAATTCAAGAATGATCAAAACATGGATACAATCGTAGCTAGTATCCGAATAGATATTTTGGACAAAAAGAAGAAATTTTATTTTTCTGATTGAATAGTCTTGTATACATGAATAGTGCTTGATATCGTGAATAAAGTCGTATACGTGAATAGTAACTCAGACACCAAAAGATAGAAATTCCACAAAAACATCTTCACGCTTCATGAATAGTACTGTGAATAGTAACTCGTGAATAAGAACTCCATGAATAGTAACTCGTGAATAGTAACTCATGAATAGTAACCCATGAATAGTAACCCGACATGAAAAAGTTCCAAATTTGATAAAACTTCAGATCAACATTTCAAAGATAATGATATTGAAGAAATAATATCATTACTGAAAAAAAATAATATCCCTTACCTCGAAGATCGGTGATTAAAGCTAGAATCACCGTATAGTCTTTGAGGGAACTTGCACCGCCTAGCAATACTCAAAGTATACTCAAAATACTCACAAGAATACGCTCAAAATATCGAGAGAGAAATAGAGAAAACTTCAGTCATTGTGATTTTCAATTCTAACCTAAGCATCCTATTTATAGGAAAATGCTTAGAACACCAAAGCGTAAAATTTAATATAATATTAATATAATTATACAAATTTTCCTTAGCCCACCTTTTGGTCAAAACACCAGCCACACATGTTAATGATGTCCAAAAAAAATACAAAAACGTTTTCTTAACAAAATAATTTAAACTCCCAAAAATCAATTATTTCGGAGCTTCGGAACTTCAATAATTCATAATAAATAGCCCTTTCATCAGAAAATTCGAATCTCGCGAGTTTTTATAGGAAATTCAATTCTCTACAACTTTGCAGAAGAAAGTTTTTCCAAATTCCAAACAAAAATCAACCGAAATCCACAAATCCAAGGCGATTTTACAGTGCTATAATCAAATTTCTATTGAATAATTGTGTCCACCAACACACAAAACATGTGTTAAACATTTAATGCCACAAAAATACTCTTCCTCCTCATATACTCATATATCCCACATTCATTGTAAAAATATCACCGTTAATATATTATTAAAATAATATATTTAAATGAATTATTTTATCGTAAAAAGATAAAATATTAATTTTCAACAATTGTCATTTTAAAAATTTTCTCCATCTATATCCACATAAAATCAATATTTTCCTCATCATATAAATCAATAATTAATTATTCACAAATAATATTACGAAATCACAATATTGACAACTGCATAGCGGTTCGTGAAAGAGGGGCTTCCAATAAGAATTTCTTCTTCTTGGCGCAATTAGATGACCAAACCTCTCCTTAGACGAACTTTCTAGACATTGCCAATAATGTTATCTAATAATATTATTCGGATAATATGAATTATTGCTTCGATAATGAAAGATACTATGTGTAATGACAATTATTGAAACAACAAAGAATATAAAATATCAACACAACAATTATTAACTCAATAAAATAATCTTTGAATAAGTAATTATCGTAACCATTATTGAGTAGTGCCTTCTTACGTAAGAATCAATAATTGGTGCAATACCGGTGTCTTCTTTGTTCAACAACGCCGATTAGTGTGTTTTAACCAATCGGTATTCCAACAAAGATTAATTGGCAACAACTACGCCAAGTTATTTAAAAACAACTTATATTTGTCATTTTTTCATCCAATCGCTTTCCGTTATGGGCCCCACACATGGTCGCATGTGATCGCATTTAATATTCCCGACAAGCATTTAATATTCCACGACCAAACGAATATTCCCGAACAACAATGAATATTTTATAACCACTTGCTTATTTTGAAATATTTATGTATTTAACCCTTAACTATCCACATTAATCAAATCAACCCTTACTATTTCAAAATAAAGGAAATTCCTTTTTATTTAAAAATTTCGGGGTCTTACAGTGTGTATGTGATTATTGGGCGTATGTGCTATTATCTGGAAGTAGTGTTATGCCTCGTTTGCACCTATATAAAAAGGGTTTGATTTGCACAAAAGTTCAATTTTACGCAAGATATAGCAGTGATTTTTTGGAAAATAGGTTTTCAAACCCTTATGTTCAATAGTAATTGAGGCATTTGATACTTCCATTTTATTGCGTATTTGGCTTGATTGATTTTATTTTTGAGATGCGAAGCATCTTCGAGAAAATAGATACATAGTAGTGTCGGGCTCCTTATAGACATGAAAACCATCCAAGGATGTCCTGACACCGTAGATAATTTACAAGCTCGCTACAGCTGAAAAGTGTCCATCGTGGGAACCGGATCTAGATTCGCAAGATGAATGTCGACGTCAGAATTTTTATTTGTCCCTTTCTATTCTTGTCTTTTGGTGTTCTCATGTTAGCTGAGATTTGTTTTAAAAAACAAGTTTTAAAAGGTCCGACATGTATATGTCGACGATTGGACTGTAAGAGTCGCCAGTTGGTATTTTTAAATGGTTGCACCAACTCAACCGAGAAAGGGTTTGCACATAAACCTAGTGATGTGACACTGTTTAACTAGTCTGTAAAACTGAAATTTGTTATGGTCCAAGGGCTTGATTAAGCGGAGGGAAGGTGTTAGGCACGCCTCGACTTCCGTGATAACATGGTTACCGCAACTTTTTAATTTAAACTTTTATCTGAATGTGTGTGTGGGTGTATGTGCAGTTGTCTTGAAGTAGTGTGTTGCCTCATTTGCACGTATATACAAAGGGTTTGACTTTTGTATAAAAGTTCAATTTTAACAAGATATAGCAATGATGTTTCGTAAAACAAGTTTTCAAACCCTTATGCTCAATAATAATTGAGGCTTTTGATACTTCCATTTTATTAAGTGTTCAGCTTGATTGCTTTTATTTTCGAGATGTGAAGTATCTTCGAGAAAATAAGATACGTAGCAGCGCCGAACTCCTTGTGGAAATGAGAGTCATCTAAGGAAATTCATACACTGTGAATAATTTACAAGCTGGCTGCAGCTAAAAATGTCCATCACGGGAACCAAATCTTGATTTAGAAACTGAATTTGTGATCACATGATTCCTAGGCTCACATGACAGAGCAATATGTACAAAAGCTAAAACAAGAACTAGATTTTGAATAAATCTAAACTATTTCAGCTTCATCGGTTCTAGTTTAGTCACCATGAACCGGTTAAAGTGAGAAATTGCTAGATTGAGACAAATCTAGCCCATAGCAAAAGCTAGAAAATGAATTAGATTTGAGTAAATCTAAGCATTCCAGCTTCAACGGTTCCAGTTTAGTCACCATGAATCGGTTAAAGTGAGAAATAACCAGATTTAGCCAAATCTAACCCGCAGGCTGATAAACAGTTATATATATATATAAGCGGTAAATAGTAACCCATAAATAGTAACTCGTGAATAGTAACCCATGAATAGTAACTCGTGAATAGTACCCCATAAATAGTAACTCGTGAATAGTAACTCATAAATAGTAACTCGTGAATAGTATCCCGTATTCGTACATAGTACCGTATACGTAAATAATGACGTTTACGTAAATAGTGCCATATACATGAATAGTGTCGTATACGTAAATAGTAACCCCGACACGAAAAGGTAAAAATTTCCCAATAAAATTCATACCAATATTTCGGTATAATGATATCACAAGAAATAGTATCATTTACGAAGAAAATAATATCTCTTACCATCCCTTACCTCAAAAGAACAGTACTTCTGACTGGAATATCGAATATAACGCTGAAGGAAACTTACACTGATTAGTAACTCTCAAAGTATCTAAATACTCACAAAATATGATCGATAATATAGAGAGAGAAAACTTATGTTTCTGGTGTGATTTCCAATTCTAATAATCACCGTATTTATAGGAAAATGCCAGAATGCCAAAGCAGACTAAAATAATAAAATATTAATATTCTATATCAATTTCAAGCATACCGCTTGACCAGCACTCCACACTTGAATTTAGCAAAATCAAGAGATAAAAGGACAAGTGGGTCCCACCTTCTAGAAATCTCCACCAAAATCATTTATAAATTTAGAAACTTCAACAATTTCTGAATCAGTCACCTCTTAAAGTTCATAACAAATAATACGTTACATTTTAACGGTTCAAACTTTGTAGACATATACTCAACTTATATATGTATAACATATCCAAAAATCGCAACGATCCAACGGTCGGATTAAAAATTATAACTCACGCAATATAGCTTAAGAACACTGATTTTTCGGACTATGAGTCCTTCATACCAGTTTCATTCAAACAGTCACCACGACATATCCACAATGATATTTTGGGTGATTCTGATTTCTACGGTTAGCTTACTTCCAGGGCTTTCTTTTGATATATGGCTCATCTCCTAACTCATTATACACAAAGAGTTATGGAGTTTACAAAATCAAGTAATAAACTAATTTTTTTGAAAATCTCCATATTTTGTTCTTCTTTTGACTTCTAGATTTCTCTCATTTGATTCATGCACCGTGAATTTAGTGTAAAAATATCACCATTATTATTATATTATCATATTATACATTTATAATGTAATATAATAATATATTTGAATGAATTATTTTATCAGTAAAGATAAAATATCAATTTTCAACAATTGTCGCTTTTCTAAGAATTCCACCATTTATATCCACATAAAATAAATATTTCCTTATTACATAAATCAACAGTTAATTATTCACAAATAATATTACAGAATCACAATTATGACAACCAAGTCGTTCCCAGGAAAGATGGGGCTTTTCGATAAGGATTTCTCCTTATTGGCGCGCAATTAGGTGACCAAACCCCTTTCCTAGACAAATCTTTCTTAGACATTGTCAATAATGCTATCTAATAATATTATTCAAATAATATGAATTATTGATATGATAATGGAAAATACTGTGCAGTGATAATTATTGAAACAACAATAATATAAAATATCAACGTAGCAATTATTGAATCAATAAAATAAAATATTGAACATTAATTACTATAACAATTATTGAGTAGCGCCTTCTTACGTAAGAATAAATAATTCAAAAATACTGTGCAATACCGTGTGAAACTATACAACCACGCGTATTACTTTATTTTAACCACCGGGTATTCCAACAATGTTAATGGTAACAACTACGCCGTTATTTATAAAAACTCATACGTGTCATTTTCTTCATTCTACAGTTATTCTGTTATAGGGCCCACAAATGGTTGCGCCGTCGTACGAATATTCCCATACAACAAGAATATTCCACGACCAAATGAATATTCCCCGACAACAATGAATATTTTATAACCACTTGCTTATTTTACAAATTTTGCACATTTCACCCTAAACTTTAAATTTTTATCAATATAACTATTTACTAAATAGAAAAATTGAATACTTTTATTTCATAAAATTTGGGGTCTTATTCCCGGTCTCTAAACACACGTTACACGCGATCTGTTTGACGCACCTCTAGACCATATGTATGCGTTTCACTCACTAAGAGCGGTACGATCGCTCCTGTATAGATACTGTGTTGTGGGAGTTTCACGTAAGTTAATAAGTTTATATTAGCCAGTTTTATATTAGTAAATAGTTGTAGTTATTAAGAAATTAGTTCCTAACTTTTAGAATTTTGTTATAGACTTATTATAGATTTGTCGAGGGCGTCTCTCAGACAGTCGGTGATGCAGTAATTATTGGACATGTCTCTGTGAATTACTCCGACCGGCTGTATGAGTTCCGATGACGGGCAGCTCGAGAAGTTCATTACTAGGTCGGGACCACCATCATAGTTCACCAGCCACGCATAATCTTCGATCTGCATGGTAGGCTATGTGTGTGCACTGGGAGGCTGAAGATTTCAAGAAGAAGTCTGAGCAGGCAAAGAAGAACTGGGCTAAGCTCCGCATAGTACACACGACTGACTCGCAGTCTTTCGAGGAGGTGAAGATGGTAACCGTAATGTATTTAGAAATAACTCATAAAATTCTAACACGGATAATAATTAATAAATGTTTTATGACTGCATCTATTAGGCCTTGGGGAGGACCTTGGGCAGAGCTCTGATCAAGTTAGAGTTCTGGGATAGGGCCCACACACCTAAAGAGGAGCGTGCTTTATCTCATGCAAAATTAGCTATACGGAAAAACCTACTTTTATTTTTTAGTAATCTCAATATTCACAAAATAAAATAAATTGATATAATTAACTAACATAAATTACAGGACCGATTTCAAAAGTTTTAAGACCAGCGTATAGCTGAGTTGAAGGCTGCTAGGGGGGTTCTGAGATAATAAATTACACCATCCCCACTCCCCAGATTGAGTTATCTCGAGATGAGGAGTTGAGACTATGGGTAAAGTCTCAGGATCCCTCTAGTAGTAGTACAGACAGGTATCGAGTGGTGGGCCTGCTAAGGATACTCACATATACACTACCTTGTGGTAATAATATTAATTCTTTATGTTTCACAGAATTCTCATAACTTATTAGAACTTATAAATTATTGATGATAGCAATGTTATATATATTTTCGCAGGATCTAGCCAGTGCCATCGTCTGAGAGCACCCATTGGACAATCTCATACGGGCATTGTCTTAGACGACGAGTTATTCTAGAGGCTGATCGCGACGGTGTCGGATAGGTTCCATACCGATTCGGTTTTTCTTCGTCAGCAGTTGCCTAGCAGGACTCGTCTTCACCATCTTGTTCAAGAGGTTCTAGCTAGGGCCTCCGTAGAGAGTACAGGCTTACCGCAGGAGCAGTTCGACGCATTGGGCGACGAGATGCTTCGAATGGTGGTTACCCTCCTAGAGCAAGCTTTTTGTCAGCCCCCACCTACTCGGGTATTCTTCATGTTTATGTTATTTTCATTATTCTACATGTTTATGTTATTTTCATTTAACAATATCTTTTAAATTCTCACATATATCAGGACTAATGATTTTTATTTTTAATTTTATCAATAAGGTTGCGATAGCGAGGGGACTGGAGATGGCAATGGCGATGGCGATGACGAGCGGGGGGACGACGGTGCTAATTTTTATACACAAGAGTTGGATCGTCGTCCACCTACACCCGATGATGATCCTTATACTAGTTTATAGTCTCATTTGTCGATCATTTATACTTATTATAGTCTAGTCGTGTATGTAAAAGTGTTGTAAATAATATTGTATATAATTTTTGGAACATTAGATTATATTTGAAATTGTTGATGAGTTAGTAGATTATTTGTAATTGTTAGCTTAGTTGATGATTATTGGACAGATGATATATACAGGTTATTAGCGATATATATATTGAATCACTATGAATATTACTTTTATTGGGCTGAAACAGGTTGCAGGTACAAAAAATTGGGTTTAAACACCTGGAAATTGAAATTTAAAAAAATTATTTTAAAAAAATGTTATTTACGACGGAATAAGGCATTTTCGACGGAAGTTCAGTCAAAAATAATTTTTTCATATATTAGGTCAAAGACAAATTTTTCGACGAAGATAACTTATTTACGATAAAATTTCAGTCAGAAATGTTTCCTGTTTATGTTCGACAGAATTATTCCATCGTAACTATTCCTTCGAAGATAGCTTATTTACGACGGAATTTCAGTCGGAAATGTTCCCCATTTATATTCGATGGACTTATTCCCTCACAAATATTCCCTCGAAGTTGGCTTATTTAATGCAGAATTTCGTTGCAAATAAATCAGTCAAAAATAAATGGTTTCGACGAAATTTTTGACGAACTTATTTCTGAAGCGTGTATATAGGAAGGAATTTCCGACGAAATATTCCCTCGGAAATAAGTTATTTTCGACGGAATAGGCTTAGTTCTGACGGAGTGTTCCATCGAAAATAAGCCTTTTTCTTGTAGTGGTTGGTTATATATTCTGAAATATGATTATGGTTCAATTTAAGAATTAAAATCATATCACATGTTTTTAATATGAGTTATATAGGTTAGAACCAAATATTTATAAGTCTAATATATATATAGGTCGACTGACCCATATTTCAAATTTTAAGCTTATTATTATGGCCAAATGAAATAAATTACTATATATATATATATATATTGATTTTTTATATTCCTTTAACTTGTCTCTAATTCTTTCCATACATTATCTCTCACTCTAAAAATTTTTAATTCACTCAATTTTTTACATTCTCTCTCTAAAATCTTTGGTCCCTCCCTCTAAAACTTTTATAACACAATCTCTATCTAAAATTTACCTGTCTCTATAAATTTGAAACATTGATTGATTTCTCTTTTCTACAGGGTTAAGTTCTGTATTTCTGTTTGAATTTGTTGTACTTAAATATATATTAAGTGACATTGAGCAAGAGTCATGGATAATATATGAATCCAACAACCTTCATAAATCTTTATTTTCTGTCTGTGAAAATAATACATGAAAAAGGTATGTTTGTCCTCAATCCACGTTATTGGGTCCTGAGACCCAATAAGCAAACTTAGAAAATAAAAACTTTAGTTCAAACTTTATTCAGTGATAGATAGTGAAAGCTGGAAAAAATATTGAAAAAGTCAAAATTTAAGTATATTGAAAAAAGAAAATCATTTTTGTCAACAAATTCGCTTGATTTCACTAATTTTTGGTTCAACTTTCCTATTAAAATTATCATAAATACTATTTAAATTTGTATCAATTAAATATGATCCAAATTAAAAAATATTTCTATCTCTAATAAGAATAGACAAAAGAAATATCTTTTTTTTTCTATTCAAATTAGTATATATAAATACTATACAAATTTATAATAATTAAACATATACTATCCAAATTTGGAAAGTATTCAAAAGTATCCAAATTTTTAAAACATGAAATTTTATCAATCACACGATTAATTGTATTAATAATATATGTGAATTTTTTTAAAACATAATAATTGTAAAATTAGTTGAAATTTTTTAGGGAATTCATTACTAACTAATTGTTGTCGACGTTGGGAAAATTGTACCCCTTTCTGTTCTTGCCCCTTTTTGTTCTCTATTGGTTGAGTTTTGACTAAAAATTCGAGTTTGAAAAAAGTTCAACATGTAAATGTCGACGATTTGAAAATCATAGTCGCCAGTTGGTAGATTTGAAATGGTTGTACCAACTCAAACGATTTTGAAAAGGTTTACACAAAGGTCCAATGGTTGAACTTTGTTTAATAGGCCTTGGAAATCAAGATTCATAGAGTTCGGGGGCTTGATTAAGCGGAGGGAAGGTGTTAGGCACCCCCCGACTTCCACGAAAACACTGTTACCGCAACTTTTTAATTTCCTTAATTATTTGCATTTGTGTGTATGTGTGATTATTGGGCGTATGTGCAATTATCTGGAAGTAGTGTTATACCTCGTTTGCACCTATATAAAAATGGTTTGATTAGCACAAAAGTTCAATTTTAAGCAAGATATAGCAGTGATTTTTTGGAAAACAGGTTTTCAAACCCTTATGTTCAATAGTAATTGAGGCATTTGATACTTCCATTTTTTTCAAACCCTTATGTTAAAACAGGTTTTCAAACCCTTATGTTCAATAGTAATTGATTGATTTTATTTTCGAGATGTGAAGCATTTTCGGGCTCTTTATATTCATGAAAGACATCCAAGGATGTCCAGACACCGCAGATAATTTACAAGCTCGCTGCTGCTGAAAAGTGTCCATCGTGGGAACCGGATCTAGATTCGTAAGATGAATGTCGACGTTAGGATTTTTATTTGTCCCTTTCTATTCTTGTCTTTTGGTGTTCTCATGTTAGCTGAGATTTATTTGAAAAAACAAGTTTAAAAAGGTCCGACATGTATATGTCGACGATTGGACTGTAAGAGTTGCCAGTTGGTATTTTTAAATGGTTGCACCAACTCAACCGAGAAAGGGTTTGCACATAGACCTAGTGATGTGACACTATTTAACTAGTCTGTAAAACCGAAATTCGTTAGAGTCCGGGGGCTTGATTAAGCGGAGGGAAGGTGTTAGGCACCCCCTGACTTCCGTCATAACATGGTTACCGCCACTTTTCAATTTAAACTTTTATCTGAATGTGTGTGTGGGGGTGTATGTGCAGTTGTCTGGAAGTAGTGTGTTGCCTCGTTTGCACGTATATACAAAGGGTTTAACTTTTGTACAAAAGTTTAATTTTAACAAGATATAGCAATGATGTTTCGTAAAACAAGTTTTTAAACCCTTATGCTCAATAGTAATTGAGGCTTTTGATACTTCCATTTTATTAAGTGTTCGACTTGATTGCTTTTATTTTCCAGATGTGAAACATCTTCGAGAAAATAAGATACGTAAAAGCGTCGAACTCCTTGTGGACATGAGAGCCATCTAAGGAAATTTAGACACTGTGAATAATTTACAAGCTGGCTGCAGCTAAAAATGTCCATCACGGGAACCGAATCTAGATTTAGAAACTGAATTTGTGATCACATGATACCTAGGCTCATATGAAAGAGAAATATGTATTAAAGCTAAAACAAGAACTAGATTTTGAATAAATCTAAACTATTTCAGCTTCATCGGTTCTAGTTTAGTCACCATGAACCGGTTAAAGTGAGAAATAGCTAGATTGAGACAAATCTAGCCCATTGCAAAAGCTAGAAAACGAATTAGATTTGAGTAAATCTAAGCATTCCAGCTTCAACGGTTCTAGTTTAGTCACCATGAACCGGTTAAAGTAAGAAATAGCCAGATTTAGGCAAATCTAACCCAGTGATCGATAATTATATATATATATATATATATATATATAAAAAGTCATAAAAGGCCAATGTAAGTGAACTCCAAGTCAGACGATTGAGCCTGGATATACATCCGAAGCGTTTACTGCTTTTATATATATAAATACTTATATATATATATAAGTAGTTATATATATAAAAGCAGTAAATGCTCTGAATATTATATTCAGGCTCAATCGAAGCATAGTTCAATAATATATATATATATATATATATAAAAGAATTTATATATATAAGCAATAAAAGCCATGGATCGATGATCAGGGCATACACACATAACACGACTCTCAACGTGAATAGATATGTATGTATAAAAGTGAGAAAAAGCTTAAAAATCTGAATTATATTACAGTGGTCTGCCAAGAAGACTTCAGATAGCTTTTGATGCCTGAAAACTTGGTTTCCACTGGTTAAATTTCAGTATGTTGTAAAACAGGAGCTCACAAGTGTTTAGAAAAAAAGCACTATAGAAGTGTGTATATAGTGAAATGGACAGGGCTTTCTCACTTTTTTTTTTCTAAAATGGCAAACCCAAGGCCTCTATTTATAGAACTGATGGCCGCGGGTCTACTTGTGGCTGCCCGGGTTTCCCCGGGGCATGTGGGTCCCGCCGTCTCGAAGTACGTGCACTCAAACAACGCGTTGTTCGCTCAAACCTTTATAACTTTCAATTAGGGAGTCCGATGGAAGCGTGCCATACCAATCTGGAAAGCTCTTTCCGAGAGCTACGTAATGACATAGGATTTGCCCTTTTTGATTCCGGAAAGATGGGTCCATGACCGAAATGGCATTTTTGAGTCACCGTCAGGCAGTCTGTTGAGATATTTTGCGTAGTTTGCGCTTGGAAGTTAAGATATGGTTCTTGTGGGACTTCTTTTGAAGAATTTTGATTTGAAATGAGTTGATTTGATTTGAGTTGAGTTTGAGTTGGCAAAATGACCATTTTGCTCCTCTTAGAGTTGTTTCTGGCTTTGGCGCAGTTGTAGCGGTCTCTTTCCAGGGTTATCTCTGATATTGTCATGCTGTTGACTCTGAATGTCCTCAAGGTTATCTTTGAGGTTGGCTTAACCTCCCGGAGTTAACTCCTGGCATTAAACTTGATCTCATGAGGTTATCTCTAGGGTTGAAACTGACTTTCCTGGGGTTATCTCAAGGGTTCAAAACTTATTTCCCGGGGTTATATCTGAGGTTGGAATCTGGATCTCTCGGGGCTATCTTCGGGGTTAGAATTGATGTTGTGGTCCTCTAGGGTTATCTTTGGAGTGTGAAAAAGTCTCTTTTGTCCTCCTGCATAGTTAGTAATAGGAAAACGAAAATTCGAGGGTCTACAGATGCCCCCTCTTTATCATGTTCATGCAATGCAATGGAATAGTCATGATAAAGATTACTAGATACTTGAAATATGACAAGATATTTCTAATGATTCAAATCGCAATGTAATGAATGTTATGATGACTATTAAAATGTTTTCGCAAATCGCAGTTTGCAAATCGAACATCGTATTTCATATTTCACTTTTGGCCAATCACACTTCGTAACTCGCACATCGCATTTCGCAATTTGCAAATCCCACTTCACACATTATAAATCATTTTACCTTTATCGGTTATTGTTGATGCCTATACTGGTGTTGACTCTAACGATTTCGCTTTTTGTCGGTGTTGCCGATGCCCATTTGATGAAGAGAAATGGAGATGTTTTGTACATCTCTACTGGGGATGACGTTGTGAAATCACCGGACCTTCCCGATGTATACACTGGTAGTGTATAATGGTGCCTACCCTGATGGTAGTTTGACAACGAATCCTACCCTGCTAGTAGTTGACTACGCTGACATCATCAAACTATTTCAATTCCTACTCGAATGGTGGTGTACAAAGCTTTCATCACTGAACTTTCTTGATGTTACACTGAATTGATGCCAATGGTTTAGAATATCGAATCTTTCGATTCCTTCGCTGAAGTAATATTCAATGGCTTGCTTCACCAGAATTTGCCTGATGTTACGCTGGATTTATGACAACCAACTGATGTCTACGATGAAATTTTTCTCTAATCTAGACATTTAATGTGCGTGCATATTTAAATCTACTGGAGATGCATGTTAAATCTTGATGTAGATATACGCTGATGTAGCGCATTTGCACATATATAGATCATGCATGATGTGATAACTTAGATTTATCTTTAGGAGTTTATTGTCCTAGGTTGATGCATATTTTAAATTGTCTGGAGTTGAAACTAACCTCACCCTTTCTAAGGTGATTTGGAGTTTTTTTTGCTGTTGGGGACTTATGCCCCATTCACTTGTGTTTTTGATTCATAACCCTGTTGGAGTGATGACCTGAGTTCCACTAACATCCTTGGAGGGTGCGGCTAATTCTTTCATAGCCCAACTTTGTAGAGGCCTCAACTTGTTAGGACTTGACGCAGGTTAACATGTTTGATGGTGTAGATTTCATTCGCGAGAACTTTTGTCGTTGGGCTTCTGCTTTTGAGTTAAGGACTTTCTTGATAATTTTCCCCTTCTTCTGTAGGGGTAAGCTTATGTCGCCATGATTTCTTTCAGGAGTTCTCTCATTTCTTTTGATGAGAGGCTTGATCCCGCCTTAGACTCCTTCCCTTTCTTAGAATTAGAAAATGCCCCAGTCCTTTCGTATGTTGTTGTCAGGGATTTATATGAGAAACTCTCTTTGTTGACCAAGTCGCGAGTGAGCATTATCCTGCACATTAAAAGAACAAAATGCACCAAAAGCTTGACGGCTTGGCCGTCAGGATTAGTATACTCTTGTGAATAAGGCATTTGAAGTAAGAGTTTATGAAATTGAATGAGTTATGAAATCGTAAGGAAATTTGAAAACATCCATGGTCCTTATTCATGGGTAGGATTAGATTGAAAAGACTTATCTCCCTATATCAGAGATACTTCATCTTCGCTCTAGATGTTTTTATTCGCACTTGATTTCATATGACACATGTACTATGAGTGACACAACTCTTAGCAGGGGTTTCATTTTTATGTCTTCGCAAATTTTCTTGATTCTCACTCTTTTTTCATCTCGCCTAACTTATCTCGGTTTCTTAGGCTATTCAAAATTACCCATGTAACGAGTTTTGGACCAATGACTCCCAAACCGGAGGACTTTAGGGAACTGGGTGTTAAGACACCCCTTTGGGTTTACTGGCACGAGTAATAAAGGCCACGCTTTGAGACAAATCAGGTGATCACTCTATTTACTTCTTTGCCTGATTTTGACAGTTCCATTTTCTTAAGCTAAGTCACCTATGTAGGGAGCGTTTGGCCGGTGACTCCCAAACCAGATGGCTTTAGGGCACCAGGTGTTAAGACACTTCTCGGGCTTAATTACTCGAATAACCTATGCCACGATTTGAATCTGCTCAGATTTTGCCTTTTCTTTTTCAATGCTCATTTTCTTAGGCGCTAAGTTACCCATGTAAGGAGCTGTGGGAAGATAACTCCCAAACCGAATGGCTTTAGGGCACCAGGTGTAAAGACACCCCTCAGGCTTAATAACTTGAGTATCCTAGGCTATGATTCGAGACATTAGGCTGGTGACTTATCTTTTCATTAATTGCCCTTATTTTTGTCATAGCTTTATACCCCACAACTAAGAGTCAGGGCAATCGCAAAGTGTGGACGTAGATATGAGGTCAAGTCTGTTCCAAAAAGTGCTTTGAACTGGGATGTCGTGCCCAATCAAAAGGGTTGAATAGTTTTAATTCACTAATCGTTCCCATGATTCTTTCCCCACGGACGCTTATCATAATTAATCCCATTCATAACAAGTTAAGCAAAAACCTCTTTCTAAGAATACTTAACGTGTATATTATCGCTAATGCATGTAGATGGAGACTGTAAGCTCATAAAGAGATGAAAGAGTCGTACCTTAGATGTGGATTATTCATTCTGAGGATAGTATAATTGGAAAAGACCAAATTATCATACCGAATTGCTAGTGAGATGATGATGGACCATGCTGATGGTGCTGACTGGTACATTTTCCTCTTTAGGATGGTTAGTAAATGCTCTAGTGTTGAGTTGTCGCTGTTTCTGATATTACCCCACTCTTGTTGTAAGGGTTCCAATATCGGGTTGTCGCCAATTTTGATATTGCCCCAGCCTTGCTTGTTGTCTAGGATAGTTGCTTTGACAGATGGGGTGATAAGTTGCCGACATCGCAAGAGGCTTTTACCTCTGTACTATATGGTGAATAGGTAGTGTATTGGGCTTTGATGCCCTTAATCATTGTTCCTGAATTGTTTGTGCAATCGGCCTTGATGGTTTTCTTTTGATTTGATGAAGACTTGTGATTGAGGGTGTCGGCTCTTTGAAGGTCATCGCTACTATTTGTGCTTGATATATTGTTGTGTTGTTGTTACAACTTTGATGATTGATGTTGACAGGCCTTAAGACTCCATTAAATTGGCCCAAAGATCTTAGCTTGGTTTGTGATGACGTCACCCATGTTTGATTTGATCTGTAAGGTTTGATTTGTTATCTTGGGATTGAAATTTGGGTTTGGATGTTTCTTTTGAGGGTCAGACCGCACCACTGATGGTTGCCTACGTACTCCCATTGATGAGGGGAGATCAGGTCTACATAGTTCTTGCTTGATGATTTGAACGGTCTGAGAAGTATTTGTTTGGGTTTTTGTTTGGTCTGACCGCACCATAAATGGCTGCCTACATACTCCCATTGATGAGGGGAGATCAGGTCTTTCGTAGTTCAGGCTTTTAGCTAAGACCTGACTGGCTTGATTTTTTTTATTTTGATTTTTTTAATTTTTTGATTTTTTGATTTTTTTTTATTTCTTGATTTTTTTTAATATTTACATGCATGGAAAATAAAAGGCATACTGGGAAGAAAGTGATATCGTCCCAACATCTTCTGGAACTCACAACTTTATCCCCTGGATCTACATCTTCTTGGCTAGCTGAGGCCTGATAGTCCAGTTGTCAGTGGTTATGGTGCCTTCAAGGCTCGGGATACAGGTTACCTCTTGGTTCTGAATATCTTCACTTATGACCATAACTTGATCGCCTCCTGATTTAGTACATTCCTTAAGGACGCTTGAACTGGTCCTATCGCAAAAAGGGATGAACTCTGGATTCTTTAATGGGTTGGCATCCCCGACAACCTCACCATCTTTTCCTTCATCTGTTCCTTCACATTTTTCCCAGGCTTGAGAGGATTCGACCATGAATTCTCCCTCGAACTGTTGTTGCATTTCTTGCAAGGAACTTTCCTTTTTGGCTTCTCCTTCCTTAGAAAGGATTAGTATTTCCTCCCAATCATCTAAGGAGATAAAATCAGGAATGTTATTGCTATCTTTGGACCACAAGATGTTTGATGTTGGCGGAGGAATCTCCTTTGGGGATTCCCTTATCTCCTCTGTCATTCCTTGCATTAGGATCAGTCTACCTTGTGTTCTTCCAGGATTGGTGCTCATAGCCTTCCCCTCCTCTGAACTGCCTATCTTGAGTGGACATATTAAGCTTTTTATTTCCTTTCCGCCTTTTCTGGTAATGAGGAATTCTATCTTCAGCTCTTCATTTTCAATAAGATCCTGAATTTTATGTCGCAAAGACCAGCATTCCTCAGTCGCATGTTTAGGTGAGTTAGAATGGTAGAGACACATCTTGGTGGAATCATAACTCTTTATCTTGGGATTTATAGGAGGCAACAACTCAATAATCCTTCCTTCACTTATCAGAAAGTGTAGCATTTCTTCATTTGATTTACTCAGACGGGTGAATTTTTGCCCTCTTATGGAGGTTATTTGATCTTTCTTCTTTAAGATTTTGCATTCCCCCGAGCGATTTTTTCATTGGTGAGATCTTCTAGCAATTTTATCATCCCCCTTTTCTTGTCCTTTCAGCCTGCTTTGATCTTCTTCATTTAACTGGCTCATCATGGAGAGATATGGGCTTGCATTATGGTGAACCACTTTTTTCTCTTGACTTTCTGATAGTTGAGTGAAAAACTGCCTCGTATCTTGATGTTGGCGCACTATCAGCTTAACTAGCAGATTTACTTGATCCTGGATCGTCTCTAAAATTTGCATTACTGTCATACCCTCCTTCGAGTTTTCCCACTCTAAGAAATTTGTTATGTGCCTTTGGGGGTATTCCTCCATCCTTCGCAGGTACCTACGATTTGGATACATTTCAGCGCTTCCTGACCCGATCATATTTACTCCATCCGTATCATGCTACAATGGAAGGTTGGTGTTAACATTATGTTGGTCAGGTTGTTGGACCACAATAATGCTACTTTCGATCAGATTTTGAATTTTATGCTTTAAGGACCAACAATCTTGTGTATCGTGTCCTGGAGACCCTAAGTGGTAAGAACATCTTTAGCTTGGATTGTATCTTTTGCTCCCTGGTTCTAGAGGTGGAGCCAGTTTGGTAATTTTCTTGTGATCCATTAACATTGCTAATATATCTTCAAGGGAATCACCTAGTGGAGTGAACACCCGATTTTCCGTTCTTTCAAATTTTCTCTTTCTATCCTGCCATTGGTTGAATACAGCCTATTATTGAAATGACAGATTGTCTTGCTTTTTTCCAAATGGGGGGACTGTAGGTTGGTCTCCTAGCTTGCCCCTGTAAAACGAGGGATACATCTTCATTGCCTTTATCGGGTACCCTCTTGGGATCGCTCGCATAATTGCCAGTCTGTGTATGCTTGGCGACTGCTTCCAAGGCAGTGAAGTCTTTAATCTTTCTTTCCTTTAGGCCAATCTCTGCCATTTAGTCTTGTTTGATCATTTCTGAAAATGGCTTTCCTATGCCTGCTAGGATCCTCTCATAGTAAGGAGCCTTTTGGATATCAATAAACGTCATTACGATCTCAGTTTCTGTCATTGTGGAATGACTTGCGTTGCTAGATGTCTCCACCTTAAGGCATATTCTCGAAAAGACTCAGTACTTTACTTTTTGACTTTAGTCACTTGGTATCGATCCGGTGCCATTTGTGACTGAAAATTGTATTGATTTAGAAAGGCGTGGGCCAATTCTTCCCAGTTGTGGATTTTTGCATTGTCAAGTCTGGCATACCAGGCTTTAGCCTCTCCAGTGAGACTAAAAGCTGCATTCCGAGGCTTTCTTCTTCAACATAAGACCCTAGTTCGCCAATGTATACTTTTAGGTGTGTATAGGAATCGCCTGCCCCATTGTACTTTTCAAACTCTAGGACTTTGAATTTGTCAGGATATCGAGCCAATGGGAATATGCAGAGACCTGAATAGGTGACCCTTCCATAGTTTCCAGTCCCTTTGATTGACCGGATGGTTTCCTCCATTTGTTGGACTTTCTTTCTTATATCCCCAGTTTCTCGATCATCCCTAAGCTTTGTGATTTCAAGAGTTTTGTTGGTTCCTTTATTAGAATAAGGTTCAGGTATCTGGGTTTCCATCTTTTTGTCAATACCCTGACTGCCCCTGGTGCGAAAGACTCTAGTTAGGTAGGCATTGTTTAGCCCCGAGTGTTTTGTTCTTTTAGAAAGACAGCCAATTCTGTGATCTAATTCCTTAATCCTTTGAACTCCTCTCGAGAGACAGGAGTAGGATCAGGTGGGGCACTTGTAGCCATGTCTGACTGGGGGATTAGTGCCTTTTTGGACTCTGAACGGGTAACGAGACCAATCATTTCTCTGTAAAAAGACTATATAGTTTAGTCTGGGAAACGTGGAAATATTACATGTTATGTAACGTGTCTATTTTTTAGGAGTATTATCTTGCAAAACAGATGTCAGCTATTTTGATGACAAGATGGCATGACAGGTCTTGACATGAAAAAGGAATGCATGTTCACATACTTCTTTATATTTTGCATTACATTGAGATTAACATGGAAATGAAATTACAAGTAATTAAAATTACAGGTAATTGAAATGGGAAGGTATGAAGAGACTTCCCTCCGCGTTTGGTTTATTAGAGGCTGACCTATCTTAGGCTACTCTCGTGGCTTTTTGGCATGATGGTTCCCAGATCATCGCAATTTACTTGATGGGAAGTTAATCTGATCTTTCATCTAGAGCGAATCTGGGTGGTGCCTTTCCTGAGCCTCGTGGAATTAGTCTCCTGACGAGTCCAGTAATCAAACACTGACGGGATAGCCTCCTGGTGGAGGGACCACACAACATACATTCACATACATCGCGTCTCACCGTATGGAAATGATGACATGTGCAAAGAACTAATATCACAGACAGATATGGTGCTAAGCACTAAGGGCATGAAATAAAGAATTACTACACATTCATTTAAATGTAAATGCAGCATCCAAACAAAAGAAGATTAAAGTTTTGAAAAGCTTTTAATAACGGCTTAAGCCCTCTTATTGGAGTCCCCAACAGAGTCGCCACATGTCGACGTCGGGATTTTTATTTGTCCCTTTATGTCTTGTCTTTTGTTGTTCTCATGTTAGGTGAGATTTGTTTGAAAAAATAAGTTTGAAAAGGTCTGACATGTATATGTCGACGATTGGACTGTAAGAGTCGCCAGTTGGTATTTTTAAATGGTTGCACCAACTCAACCGAGAAAGGGTTTTCACATAGACCTAATGATGTGACACTGTTTAACTGGTCTGCAAAACAAAAATTCGTTAGGGTCCGGGGGCTTGATTAAGCGGGGGGAAGGTGTTAGGCACCCCTCGACTTCTGTGATAACAAGTTTACCGCCACTTTTCAATTTAAACTTTTATCTGAATGTGTGTGTATGTGTGTGGGTCAATGTGCAATTGTGTGGAAGTAGTGCTATGCCTCATTTGCACCTATATACAAAAGGTTTGACTTTTGTATAAAAGTTTAATTTTAACAAGATATAACAATGATGTTTTGTAAAACAGGTTTTTAAACACTTATGCTCAATAGTAATGATGCATTTGATACTTCTATTTTATTAAGTATTCGGCTTGATTGCTTTTATTTTTGAGATGCGAAGCATCTTCAAGAAAATAAGATACGTAGCAACGCTAAACTCCTTGTGGGCATGAGAACCGTCTAAAGAAATTCAGACACTGTGAATAATTTACAAGCTGGCTGTAGCTGAAAATGTCCATTACGGGAACCGAATCTAGATTCAGAAACTGAATCTGTGATCACATAATTCCTAGGCTCACATGACAGAGCAATATGTACAAAAGCTAAAACAAGAACTAGATTTTGAATAAATCTAAACTATTTCAGATTCATCGGTTCCAATTTAGTCACCATGAACTAGTTAAAGTGAGAAATAGCTAGATTGAGACAAATCTAGCCCATAGAAAAAGCTAGAAAACGAATTAGATTTGAGTAAATCTAAGTATTCCAGCTTCAACGGTTCCAGTTTAGTCACCATGAACTGGTTAAAGTGAGAAATAGCCAGATTTAGGCAAATCTAACCCGCAGGCTGATAAACAGTTATATATATATATATATATATATCAAAATTGGGCAAATAACATCATATCCGTCCATTCCAATAATCAAGGGGCAGATTAAATATGGTAAGCCGCCAAACAAGCGGAAGCTGAAAAAAATATTAAGCAACGTCCGCATATGTGACAATTTCAGTCTGCAAACAAACAAATCTTTAGATTAAATCTAATCGGGAAAAACAGGTAAAAAAATCAAACAGGTAAAAAAAAGGTAACCCAAATATACAAAATGACCAAACAGGTAAAAAAAAGATGAACAACAATTGCATCCCTTTAAATTTCTTGAGATGAATAAACAGGTAAAAAAAACTTGGGAAAGTGATATTTATTTTTAGTCAAGAAATGATCTTATGGGAATATAACTCTTTTTACCCTAGGGACATGATTAAATATATAAAACAAGGGAGTGTACCATCATAGCAATCCGCATGTAGCGCAAGGTTTAAAAAAAGCAATCCGGATGTAACACAATGCAATAAGAACATCTAGACCAGTTATGTATTTGTTAGTGTACAAGGTTTAAAAAAAGTAAGTACACACTACAATTTTTATTATACCAAAGCTCAACAAGGAAAATGAAAAGGTAGCAACCTCAATCTTTAAGACAGTCTATATATCAGTAAATATGTTGAACACCTTCATAACATTAATAAATATACGGACCAACCTATGAAACTTGAGCCAAATAACCAAGGTTAATGTAAATACAAGATGCCAAACAAATACCCCTCCACTATAACACTGTACCTTAACAGAGACTAGCTAGCTAGTATAACCAGATTGCCTACGTAGTGAAGAATTGCAACATTTATCTTTCTAATCTTTTGGATAATGAAAAGTAAATAAAAGACTTCTCAATTACCTCTTTTTGTGATAATTCTAGCAATTAACTTTTGCTCCCCAGGTCTCACCACTGCATATATGTGGTTGCATGTGTATGTATAAAACAATGTATTGATATAAAAGAAGTAGTTTCATAATTAAAATCACAAATGCCACATAGATGCAAAATAAGAAAACTGATCCACCTCCCAAAAATGCATAAACTTCATATAAAAGTCAATTACAAAACTAGTTCATATTTCAAAAAATACTACAGAATCACAAAAACTAAGCTCCAAACCATTTGCTTGATTAAATTAAGCAAATATAAATCTAACAAAGAAAAAAGATGGGCATTTTAATATATATTCCTTTGTTCAAGACAAATACAAAAGCAAGAATACCTGGTCAATCGCATGACGATTTGACAGAGGAATCGCTCCAAAAAGGAGAGAGACTCGAAATCGTTTAGAAATTGCAGCAAGGTTTGATTTTCATAGCAGGAGGGAGGGTTTAGTTGAAATCGCAGCAATCATAGCAGGGTTTAGGAATTAGGGTTTAGGAATTGAAGTCGCAGCAGTCGCAGAAGGGTTTAGGAATCGAATTCGAAGGATAAAATCGAGAAAGGGACGGTTTATTTGAAACCGCCAGACGAAATCGCAGCAGTCGAAGCACGGTTTAGGAATCGAAATCGCAGCAGTCACAGAAGGGAAATCGATGGAGAAAATTGAAGGAGAGGGAAATCGAAGGAGGGGAAGTCGCAGAAGGAAAATCGAAGGAGATTCGAAGGAGGGACTCGTACGCCAGTTGAACTATCGAACGACACTTAGGGGCAATTTGGGATGAATTTTTTTTTAGCTTCTGCTACTTCAAGTAGCGGACGACGGCTTACCATATTTAATATGCGCCCTTGATTATTGAAATGGACGGATATGATACTATTTGCCCAATTTTAATCCATAGCAAATACTTGTCATGAATCATTTCCCATATATATATATATATATATATATATATATATATATATATATATATATATATATATATATATATGGCTTGAATTCACTGTGGCCTTTTACAAACTTATATATATATAAGCGGTAAATACCCACGAAGTGATCTCCAGGCCTAACAGAAATGTAAATATATACTCCCTCGGGGTCCTATAGTTATAGGCTGATTTCTTTTGGCACATAGTTTAAGAAAATTAATTTAAGTTGCAATTTTTAACATAATTTTTTTTCATATACCCCTTAATATGAAATTAATGAATAAGTTAATTACTCCTTACTTATCACACTGGAACTCTCAACTTCATTGATTGACGTGTTAAAGTCCATAACCATAAAACTTTAACTAAAAAGAATACAACAACATTAAATGTGGTGATAAAAATAATGACATTGAATGTTGTTTCTTCAAAAAAAGAGTAATGGTTGAATATTTATTAAAAGGGCATAAAAGTAAAATAATAAACCAACTAAATTTTATAAATTGTAAGTAGCCTATAAATTGGGACATCTCAAAATAGAAAATCAAATTTATAACTATGGGGATTGAGGGAGTATATATATATATATATATATATATATATATATATATATATATATATATATATATATATATATATATATATAGAACGCATGCAGATGATGTATATCGAGCTCAATCAAATGAGTTTTGATGACAAGATATGTTACACCCCCAAAATAAGTATACATCACACATCTTGAGTCGCCAAATACATGGTACAAAATTCAAATGCAACTTAATAATACAACTGTCATGTAAAATATGACAAAGCATAAACTGAGAGTTTTAAAACGAATATTGTCTTCTAGACAGTATTCAACTCAAATGGAGTCATCAATTCATTTATTATCACACTATTTTATAGAATAGTGAGGACTACTAATGTTATCCTCTGGACCGTCACTCCGTTCCCCGACTAGTCCCTACTATGTTCTCATTTCCTGAAGAGAACAGTGAAAGAAAGGGTGAGCTCAACTAGCCCAGTAAGAAATATTATGACTAAGATAATACAGAATAATTTATCGTTAGCCTTCAACAGTGTTATACTGATAAAATATAACAAACATCAAGTTTAACTGCAGTGGAACAAGCAATCCATTAGAAGAGTCAAGTAGAGCATAAAATCTACTATCTTCTATAATTTAAAAGGTTTTTCATCAATTTTATCGCTGAGACTCAGCTTAATAAATAATCCACATCATCGAATCACCCCTGCACTACGACCAATGATATTCTTTAGTATCACGACAACAAATTATCTATACACTACGATATTCGTGTATTCATTAATGGTCATGATCATGCCAACAACTGTTCATCAATGCACTACGGGCCAATGAGGACTTTTACCACATCATTTGTAACATTACGGTCATGATTATACCGAATAATCCCTGGTCATAATCATTCCAAGTCCATCTATGCACTACAAGCCACAAATGACTTTCAACATAATATAAACATGAGGATGATGACAATGATATAAGAATTCAATAAAACAAGTTCAAGGATAAATTTTAAAGATTTATAATTTAATTTATCCAGAATTTAATATTGTCCAAATTGTCAATATGATACTGCTCTATGGAGTAAAATTCAAGAATGATAATGTATCAAAAATTATTTAGACCGAAAAGAAATCTTTTTTTGTTATGAATAATACTCCAGGTGAATAGTACCCCGTGAATAGTACTTTGGGAATAGTACTCTATGAATAGTACTTTGTGAATAGTACTCGTGAATAGTACTTTGTGAATAGTACCCGTGAATAGTACTTTTGTGAATAGTACCGTATAATGAATAGTACTCATGGACAGTACTCCGGCATGAAAAACTTAAAATTTAACAAGAATGTGCAGAAAATATCCTTGTGAAACGATACTAGATGAAGTGCAAATTTCAAGGATATTCTACTAATTTCACGGAATATAGAAGCAATACTTTAATCGAATGATGGTAAAATCAGGAATATGAGACGAAATAATATTACTCAGATACTACAGAGTATGGAAGAAAATATTATTCCTATGAATACTAAATAAAATAATATCCCTTACAATTGTTGAACGAAAATAATATTCCAACGAATATTTAACGAAGATAATATTCCAACGAATATTTAACGAAGATAATATTCCTAAGAATATTGAACGAAGATAATATTCATACAAAAAATAATATCTCTTCAGAATATGAAATAAATAATACCCCTTACCTCAGAAGAAGACTGGATACTGGAATAGTGAGGTAGTAGACTTCTCTTCTTCTTTCTCTCTATAGCTTCGCTCTCTATAATTGCTCTTGTGAGTCTTAGTGAATTGGTGAGAATGAAATAAGAATGAGCTTCTATTTATAGGAAAATATAGTTTCGATAATTGCACGTTTTGGGGCTCGAAATATTATAGTATAATACCTTCATCTTTTCCTTCATTTTTAATTTAGTCCTGCAAGTATTATCAAACTTCCACCACCTCCCCTAATAGTACATCTTGTGAATCAATAGTACAATCATGTGAATCCATAGTACAATCATGTGAAAAAAATAATTAAAGTATAGTACCTTCATCTATACCTCCAATTTTAATTTAGTCATGCAAGTATTATCAATCTTGCACCACCTCCCCTAATAGTAAATGCATGTGAATCAATAGTACACAATGTGAACAAATAGTTATAAGCATGAGAATTATTACCAATTAATTGCTCATTTATCTGATTAATTGCCCGATTGGTCAATATAACCTCCAGACATCCATTAATATCGAAATAGATGTCGATTTCCACTAACACTAATAATCCCAACATAATGAAAATATCAATTTCTTCTTTAATCAACACGAACTTATTCATCATTAATATTATAACTCATAATATTTAACAACCAGATCATTCTCAAGAAAGAGGGGGCTTTCCGATAAGGATTTCTCCTTATTAGCGCGCAATTAGGTGACCAAACCTCTCCTTAACAGAACTTTCTAGACATTGTCAATATTTCAAATAATAACATGAATAACTTTGTCGTCTCAATTATTGATTTAATAATATAAAATATTATGCATATGATATTGTGACAATTATTGAATCAATAATATGAAAGATATTATGCAGCAATTACTATAGCAATAATTGAGTATAACTGAGTGACTTCTCACGTAAGCATCAATAATCAATACAGTGTGCTACTATGCAACCACGCGTATAACTGTACTTTTACTACCGGGTAGTTCAACAGTTTTAACGATAACACTTTCGCCGTTATTTTTATAAAAAGATAATTCTGTCATTTTCTAACTACGACAATACTTTCGTTGTACGGTCCACCAATGATTGTGTCGTCGTACGAATATTCTATGTTAAAACGAATATTCCCCGACACAACGAATATTTTATATCAACTTGCTTTCTTTGCACAATTTGTAAATATTATCCACAACTATAACATTATATCAAATCCACACCATAATATTCAAAAATATATTTTGAGAAAAATTAATCTTTATTCAAAAAAGTTTGGGATCTTACAAGATATATATATATACACACACACACACACACACACACACATATATATATATATATATAAGCAATTAAAGCCACGGATCGAAGACCCGGGCATACACACACAACACGACTCTCAACGTGAATAGAGATGTATGTATAAAAGTGAGAAAAAGCTTAAAAATCAGAATTATCTTACAGTGGGCTGCCAAGAAGACTTTAGATAGTTTTGATGCCCGAAACTCGCCCAATTCACGGTTAAATTTCAAGAGATGTTGTAAAACACGAGCTCACAAGTGTTTAGAAAAAAGAAGCACTCAATTTGGAGCACTATAGAAGTGTGTATAAAGTGAAATAGACAGGGCTTCCTCACCTTTTTTTTTTTCTAAAATGGATAACCCAAGGCCTCTGTTTATAGAACTAACGGTCGTTAGGTCTACCTACCGGCATTCCGGCCGGTCTATCATAAATGCCGGTTACCCCGGGCCATATGGGTGCCATCGTCTTGAAGTACGTGCACTCGAACAACGCGTTATTTGCTTGAACCTTCATAACTTTCAATTCGGGAGTCCGATGGAAGCGTGCCATAACAATCCAGAAATCTCTTTTCGAGAGCTATGCAATGACATAGGATTTGCCCTTTTTTGATTCTGGGAAGATGGGTCCATGACCAAAATAGCATTTTCGGGTCTCCATCAAGAAGTCTGTTGAGCTATTTTGCGTAGTTCGCGCTTGGAAGTTAATATTTGGTTCTTGTGGGACTTTATTTGAAGAATTTTGAGTTGATTTGATTTTTGTTGAGTTTGAGTTGACAAAATGACCATTTTGCCCCTCCTAGGGTTGTTTTTGGCTTTGGCGCAGTTGTAGCGGTCTTTTCCTAGGGTTATCTCTAAGATTGTCATGTTGTTGACTCTGAATTTCCTAGGGGTTATCTTTGAGGATGGCTTGACATCCCGGGTTTGACTCTGGGCATTAAACTTGATCTCCCAGGATTATCTTCGGGGTTGGAACTGACTTTACTAGGGTTATCTCCAGGTTTGGAAACTTATTTCCCCAGGTTATCTCCGGGATTGGAAACTGGATCTCCTGGGGCTATCTCTGGGGTTGAAATTGATGTTGTGGTCCTCCAGGGTTATCTATGGAGTGTGAAAAAGTCACTTTTATCCTCCTTCATAGTTAGTAACAGGAAAACAAAATTTCAAGTGTCTACAATGAATCTTCGACCTCATGGCTCCTAGGCTCACATGATTGATTAATATGTACAAAACCTAGAAAGAAAAGTAGATTTAAATAAATCTAAGCCATTTTAGCTTCAACGGTTTAGTTTAGTCACTTTTATACCGGTTAAAATTAGGGAAGGCTAAATTTAGATAAATCTAGTCCACATGCTGGAATAATAAATATCTACATTGGGAAAGAAATTAAAGCAGATATGTAAATGCAGTAAATATATATATATATATATATATATATATATAAAAGACGATCAACTACCACGAATTGGAAATCCAAGCACGACTATCATATTGAAATATATATATAAGAAGGAAAAAGCCACGGATCAACGATCCAGGTGTAACTAATCGGTGAGAGTCTTGATATATATATATATATATATATATATATATATATATATATATATATATATATATAAAGCAATAGAAAGCTTAAAAATTTTGAAAAATCTTACAGTGGGCTGCCAAGAAAACTTCAAATCGCTTTTGGAGCATGAAAACTCAGTTTCCACCGGTTAAATTTCAGTATGTTGTAGAACACGAGCTTACAAGTGTTTAGAAAAAAGAATCACAAAGTTTGGAGCACTTTAAAAGAGGTTAAGGGCAGAAATGGACAGAGTTTTCTCTTTTTTTTCTTCTTTTTTTTCAAATGAGCTGATAGGGGGTTTATTTATAAACCAAATTGGTCGCGGGTCAACTCGTGATAACCGCGGGTCTACCTGCTGCTGCCCAGTCTACCCCAGGCTTGGCGGGTCCCATCGTCTCAAAGTATGTGTACTTGGACGACGTGTTATCCGCTTGAACATTCATAAATTTCAATCTGGGCATCCGATGGAGGCGTGATCTACCTTATTTACAGATTAGCTTTTATTTTCCTGCACAGACTAGGTTAGCAATTTTTGTCATACACAGGACATATTGTATATATTAAACAATATTATATTGCAAGAAAAATATGTTTTGATTCACTTCCCTTTTAGATATGCCTTATCACCTTCTTGATAGTTGCCATTTTCTTTATGACTTGATATATTGATGTATTCTGAACTTCTCCTTAGTAAATGGACATTGATATGTCTCAGGATCTTTTAGAATGGATCGTTGATCTTTGGGTTTCCTAGTTATTTGGTGTTTTAGGACTATTTTTTTGAATGTGGTTGAGGCTTGAGGAGAGGATTTTGGCTTTCCTCTCTGAAGGTTAGACCGCGCCATAGATGGTCATCGATTTTCTCCCATTGATGAGGGGAGACCAGGTAGTTTCATCTATGTGGCTTGGTTTTCCTCTTTGAGGGTTCGACCGCACCATAGATGGTTGCCTATTTTCTCCCATTGATGATGGGAGACCAGTTAGTTCCATCTCTGCGGCTTGAGCTGTGGAGACTTGGTTTGACCGCACCACAGAAGGTCACCAGTTTTTCTCCCATTGATGAGGGGAGACTAGGTAGTTCCTGCTCTGTGTTTTGGCTTAAAAATTTGAAAAGTTGAATGGTTGATCACAGAACCATTGATAGGGTTTTGTGAATTTTGTAGGGGTGAGACCAAACCATAGATGGTTGCCTATGTACTCCAATTGATGAGGGGAGATCCGGTCTTTCGTAGTTCAGGCTTGTCCTGAATGGTTTGAAACTTATATGTGGTGAAGGGTTTTTTAGATTTTTGTAGGGGTTAGACCGCACCATAAATGGATCCATATGTACTCCCATTGATGAGGGGAGATCAGGTCTTTCGTAGTTCCAGCTTTACCTGAACTGATGAAGTTGGAAAGGTTTAAAAACCTGAATTGACTTGATTGATGGTTTGATGATCCAGAACTAGGATTCTAGTTTGCATGTAACTTTAGACATAATACCTTTTCACGGTGTCTGAGTTGATAAGCTAGGGAAATTCTTCGTCGTCCATTTCTTGCAATCTAAGGGCTCCTCCCATCAATACCTCTTTGACAATGAAAGGGCCTTCCCAGTTCAAGGTGAACTTTCCTTTAGATTGATCTTGATTGTCAAGGACCTTCTTCAAGACCAAGTCATTTTCTTTGAACTGCCGTAGCCGTACTTTTTTGTTGGCGGACCGAACAATCATCTGCTGATATAATTGACCATGAAAGATGGTTGTGGCCGTCCTCTCATCTATCAGAGATAATTTGTGGTACCGATCTTGTAACCATTGGTCTTCCTCCATTTGAGCATCTATCAACACTCTTAAGGATTCCATTTCTACCTCTATGGGGAGCACTGCCTCCATGCCATAGGTCAATGAGTAGGGGATTGCCCCAGTGGAAGTGCGCATTGACGTTCTGTAGGCTAACAAAGCCAGAGGTAACAAGTCAGACCATCCTTTATGATTGGCAGACATCTTTTGCATGATCTTCTTGATGTTCTTATTAGCTGCTTCAACATCACCATTCATCTTTGGATGATAAACGATGAAGTTGAGATGCTTGATGTGGAATTTACTGCATAATTCCTCCATCATCTGGTTGTTGAGATTTTCGGCATTGTCATATATGATCACCTCTGGTTGTCCATATCGACAAATGACATTATTTTTTATGAAACCAATGATTACTGTAATAACCCGATATTTTCTATAAAAATAAATAAGAAATTTTGCATATAATTTTTTTTATTTTTTTATTTTAAATAATGAGAATAAGTGATAGGTAATGTGTATGATAAATGCGAATATATTTATTACTTCAAAAATTATAAATAATTTTAGAATTATTAATTACTACAAATTATATTCTTATGGTAATTAATTTACGTAGCGAAAATGTTTTATTATTTATTTTCCATGAAAATATAATTTCTATATTATTTAAATAATATATGAAGTGACAATTAGAATTATGATAATAAATATTTTATTATATGAATGCATTCGAATATTTAAGTTAATTATTTTAACTTGATTATTGATGCTTTATGTATGAAGGATAAGTCGATATGGAATCCAAACCCCAAATTGGATTTTTATCCGGGAATGAGAATAATAATGTAATATTAATTATAATTTAATTTTCAAAATATTTATAAATATATACCGTATATCTATAGATCATTAATGTTGATCAATTATGGTAAATTAGGTCATAAACTAATATTCATTTATTAAACCCTAATTATTAAACTCGCCATGAGTTAAGACCGGGTAATAATTGTGTTATTTGAATTTCTTTGTGTATTAGAATGTCTGTAATTAGAAGAAACCTTAATTACTGTAAATTATACGGATAATTAGGAAAAACCCTAATTTTAATTTATTGTGTTTAATTAAGATGTTATTGCACTTTATTTTTAATTTTTCAAACCCTAAAAATTAATTGGGAAATTGTAAGATTTACAATCTAATGATTAAACCCTAGATGCAAGCACATTGTACAAGATTGCCATTGAAACTTTAAGTGAAATTACCAAAATGCCCTTTTTATCCCATTAGTGGATTATTAGTGAATTATTGTGCATTATTGCTAGAAAATCTCCACAAAATCCGGCCATTCACCCTAGATTTAACCTATGAGCTGTATTATTTCCATCAATTGATTAAGCTACCAACCACATGCATTGTATCAATCCATTACATGATTTAAGAGAGAGAAATGTACATTATTTGGCCATTTGAATACCAACTCTCTACCAATACCATATACCTCACAAACCTACGAAATTCTTTGCTAAGACAGTCTATAATAAATCCCCATAAACACCAACAACAAATCAGAAGCCTAGAAATCAGAATCAAAGCTTAGAAAAGGTATAAAACCCTACTTTGAAATCTGTCCAATTTTCTGTGTTAGATGTTATGTTTAGGCATTAGATTATGTTTATTATAGTGTTTTGTGATGATCTGGGTTGGTATTACATAGATCCATATCATCTAAGTCTTCAAATTTGATTTTTAAGAAAATCTGGGAAAATTTTTATGGAGGTCTGACAACGAATGTCAGGCCCTATAAATCCTTTTTTGTTTATGATTTATGTTATTTAAAAGTTGATATGTGTAGCATGTAATGCTGTCTTTAATCTGGAAGTGGCTTTACGGTTGTTTAATGTTTATATGGAAAGTTATAATCGGTCAAAGTCGGTTAATGAACCATGACCGAAAGTATAAATCTAAATCTAAAACCCGTAACCTTTAAACAAAGATGTCGATGATATTTTTTCGAGCCCATGGATCTGACAATAATTTTTGTTTTTGGTGTTTATATTTAGTAAATCTTGTAGCCTATTAGTTTTAATATAGATCCATGCTTCGTGATGATATAAGAACTTAACAAAGCGATTAGAGGAAGTGGTCAAAGTGACCCATTTGATCACGAAGTTAGTTTCTGGGTAAACCCAGAAACGGTAAGAACACTTTTCTGACAGTATTTTGACCGGGCTAGATCTTGCGTATATGTTATTGTTGGACCCAGATCTTGTTATTTTGTTATTATTTGTCATGTATACTACATCTTTGAACTAAGAAACAACCAAAATGATTATCAGAACATATATTAAATTGGGATTGAAAGTGGCTGCTCGAGTTTCTGGAGAAACCCAGATTTGGTCTGATAGCATGTTTGGCAGATCATATCTTTTTATTGTGTTATTGTTTGATCAAAGTGAGTGTAGAATGTTGTAGTGCTACATGAGTACTACACAACCGATGCTTAATTTAACTCAGACGTCTATTAATCAAGGAATTGCAATCGGTCAAACAAGGGACCTTGAACACTGACTTTGTCAGTGTTCTTGAGCCAAGAACACCTAATACGACAGATTTCTATCGCTATATGCTATAACGACGGTTCCTATTTATTTTATTTTTGGTTTTTTTAGAAATTGATTAAAAATTAGAAATAAATTATAAAAATTATTAAAATGGTGTTAAAATTATTTTAAATTATGAAAAATAATTTACGATAATTTAGAATATTTTCATTAATATTTATAATTATTTGAATATTAATGATATTTAATTTATTTAATTAGTATAATAAATAAATTATAGAAAAATGATTTTAATTATTTAAAACCATTTTAAATAAGATTAATGTATTTTAAAATATTTTAAGTTATAAAATGTAACTTTTAATATTTTTGGAGAATTTTCATTAATAATTTAATATTAATGATATTTATTTAACATTAATGATATTAGATTTATTTAATAATTATATTAAATAAATAGATTTAAAATGGTTTTATTAATTTAAAAATTATTTAAAATAGATATAAATGAATTAAAAATATTTTAAGTTATAATTAACGACTTTTAATATTTGGATAAATAGTACATTAATACTTAAATGTTAATGGTAATTATTTAAAATGATTTTAAATGTTTTAAGAATCATTTAAGGGTAATATTAATACTTAAAAAGTATTTTAAGTTATTATAAATAACTTTAATATTTTAGCGATGGTTTCATTAATAGTTTAATAGTAATTAAATATTAATGATAATAGAATTGTTTGATGTTTAAATCATTTAATAATGATTCCGATATTTGAAAATTCATGATAAATTATAATAAGTGTTTAAAAATTATTTAAAGTCATTTAAAAATAATATACTGATATTTACAGATGTTGAGATACAGAATAGAGTCTTAGACTCGATAATTACCCGATAAAATTTCGTTTCAGTACAACCGACATGTCTCCCCGTAAATTGATCTGGACTTAGATATTTTGACTGTATTAATGATTGTTTGTGATTCAATGACTGTTGGATATGTGTGATAATGTGATTAGGTTATGTGCTGACTGCGAAATGCAGTATTATGTGTTATAGTATATTGTTTTAATCGAACGAATGATCTGATTAATGATAGGTTGTGATATAAAAGATAAAACTAAGTTGCATTCTGTAAGCAGGGCATCAGGCAAGTATCCTACCTTTGCATTTCCTTTATGCAATGGACATGAGTAAGAAGTTTCAGAATTAAATTATTATTATGCTATATTATTAACTCTGTTACGATATACTCTAAATCCGATCATTGTTTATCAACATGTTAGTATATGGTAATTCAGATATATATTATGTTCGTTAATTCCTATAAAATGATTATACAAGTGTCCCCACTTGGATAATCATTGCAGTTAAACACATGTTGATACACCTTTGTCAATTACCCGTATGTATATATGTTGAAGTATAGATTATTGTTGAGCAAGATAAAACCTTTGGTTTGAAACTCCGACAAGTATGAACATCACTTACACAGGAAAACTTTTATGCGCCCAAGGCGGACAGAGTTATTGAAATGTAGTATTGATCAATGCAGGGCACAACGGGCTGATCACCCCCGTGTCCGTAAGTTATTACGATTTCTGCCATGATGAATTTCTGCTTAACCTTTTCAAAAAAAAAACAATGTTCATGATATGTCACTTAACCCTACTTATAGTCAATACGCAGTTTCAAAAATGTGAAAGAGAGTTGTTATTGTAAGACCCCGAAATTTTTAAATAAAAAGGAATTTCCTTTATTTTGAAATAGTAAGGGTTGATTTGATTAATGTGGATAGTTAAGGGTTAAATACGCAAATATTTCAAAATAAGCAAGTGGTTATAAAATATTCATTGTTGTTGGGAATATTCGTTTGGTCGTGGAATATTCAGATCGTTTGGAATATTCATTCATTTGCGCCAGCAAAACCATGTGTGGGCCCCATAACTGAAAGCGATTGGATGAAAAAAACGACAAATATAAGTTGTTTTTAAATAACTACGTAGTTGTTGCCAAGTTATCATCGCTGAATACCCGGTGGTTAAAACACACTAATACGCGTTGTTGAACAAGAAGACACCAGATTGCACCAATTATTGATTCTTACGTAAGAAGGCACTACTCAATAATGGTTACGTAAATTACTCGCTCAAAGATTTTATCGAGTTAATAATTGTTGTGTTGATATTTTATATTGTCATTGTTTCAATAATTGTCATTACACAAGATCTTTCATTATCGGCAATAATTCATATTATCCTAATAATATTATTAGATAACATTATTGGCAATGTCTAGAAAGTTCATCTAAGGAGAGGTTTGGTCATCTAATCATGCCAAGAAGAAGAAAAATTCTTATTGAAAAGCCCCTCTTTCCTGAACCGCCTGCGTCATCAATATTGTGATTCTCAGAATATTATTTGTGAATAATTAATTATTGATTTATATGATGAGGAAAATATTGATTTTATGTGGATATAGATGGAGAAAATTTTTAAATGACAATTGTTGAAAATTAATATTTTATCTTTTTCCGATAAAATAATTCATTTAAATATATTATTTTAATAATATATTAACTGTGATATTTTTACAATGAATGTGGGATATATGAGTATATGAGGAGGAAGAGTATTTTGTGGCATTAAATGTTTAACACATGTTTTGTGTGTTGGTGGACACAATTATCGAATCAAAATTTGATTATACCGTAAAATCGCCTGCTTGTGGATTTCGGTTGATTTTTGTTTGGAATTTGGAAAAACTTTCTTCTGTAAAGTTGTAGAGAATTGAATTTCCTATAAAAACTCGCGAGATTCGAATTTTCTGATGAAAGGGCTATTTATTATGAATTATTGAAGTTCAAGTTCAAATAATTGATTTTTGGGAGTTTAAATTATTTTTGTTAAGAAAACATTTTTGTATTTTTTTTTTTTTGGACATCATTAACATGTGTGGCTGGTGTTTTGACCAAAAGGTGGGCTAAGGAAAATTTGTATAATTATATTAATATTATATTAAATTTTCGCTTTGTGTTCTAAGCATTTTCCTATAAATAGGTGTGCTTAGGTTAGAATTGAAAATCACAATTATAAACCCAAGTTTTCTCTATTTCTCTCGATATTTTGAGCGTATTCTTGTGAGTATTTTGAGTATACTTTGATTATTGCTAGATTATGTGCAAGTTCCTTCAAAGACTATACCCTAGATTCTAGCTAAAGTACCGATCTTTCGAGGTAAGGGATATTATTTTTTTCAGAATGATATTATTTCTTCAATATCATTATAATCAAATGTTGATCTGAAGTTTTTATCAAATTTGAAACTTTTTCATGCTCGGGGTTACTATTCATGGGTTACTATTCATGAGTTACTATTCACGAGTTACTATTCATGAGTTACTATTCACGAAAGTTACTATTCACGAGTACTATTCATGAAAGCGTGAAGATGTTTTTGTGGAATTTCTATCTTTTGGTGTCTGAGTTACTATTCACGATAATACGACACTATTCACGATACTGACACTATTCATGTATACTTGACTATTCAATCTAAAAATAAAATTTCTTCTTTTGTCCAAAATATCTATTCGGATACTAACTCGATTGTATCCATGTTTTTCGATCATTCTTGAATTTTACACCACTATGATTATTTTTGAGGTATTTTTGGACATGGATAAAACCAAGTACTAATCCTTAATCCTTAATCCTTGTCATTTTGTTTCACCGGATTCGCTTTCTTTAAAAAATATTTTCATCATCCTCGCCTTAAATGATGATATTATGGAATATCTTTGGCCCAGAGTAGCAAAGATGAATGATTTCTTAAGAATATCTTTGGCCAGAGTGCAAAGATGAATGATTTCAAGAATATCTTTGGCCTAAATGCAAAGATGAACAGTGTGTTGAGATGAACACGACCGATTGATTAATATCTTTGGCCCAGAGTGCAAAGATGAACAGTGTTTAAATGAATACGACTTAATCGATGAATATCTTTGCCCAGTAGTGCAAAGATGAATATTTGATTCCGTATGTATATCGATTGATGTTCAGGATAAAATATTGATGATGGACCGTTAAATTCATAGATTATAGTAGATTTCATTCTCTACGTAACTCTTCTATGAATTATTATTTCACCATGTAATATTGATCCAAACTTGTTGTCTATTGTATTCTATCGATTTTTCCTCGTTGAAGACTAACGATAATTTGTTGTATATTATCTTAGTCATAATATTCTTTATCGGGCTAGTTGAGCTCACCCTTTTCCTTGTTGTTCCATTTTTCTTCTCGTGAGGCGAGAATATAAGCGAGTACGAAGCCTGGGTATGGAATGAAGGTTTTAGAAAGGATTGTTTAGTAGTCCTCACCATTTTGCAAAATGATGTATCAATAAATGTGATGAGGATTTATTTGAGTATAGATATTATCTAGAAGATAATATTTGTATTCAAACTCACGCTTTTACCGTTGTAATAATAAAGTTGTAGTTGTTTCGTACCATGTATTTGGCGCACTCGAAATGGGTGTTGTGTATACCTATTTTGGGGGCGCCACAATGGTATCGTAGCTTAGGATATGATCTCCAAGCGGAGATCGGGGAATAGAACTAGGAGGGAGAGACGAGTAAATCCTTCGCTAGTGTGTCCTACCTAAGCTTATTTGTTAGTTGGTCAAGATATAGGATATTATGTGATATATTGATTTCCTTAATTAACCCTTGTTTTATGACAAGATTTGAGAATGTCGAATCGAGAATATTAATGAAGGAGTAAATGAGACCGTGGAGATGCCTGTACTTACCAACGAGGAGAACGTGCAACAGTCGGCAATGTTCCTCCCGTGAACAACACCACCGAGCGTGATGATGAACGAGGGATGTTTAGAAGCTTTTTGCGCTCATGCAAAATCGACGAGGGAGACTCGTGTTCAAAATACAGGAGGAAATGATAGCAATTCACTTCGTGGTCACAAATGCAAGCAGCTTCAAAGAGTCGGGACCACCGTAATTCGGGAAAGCCGGATTCGATTAAGGCGAGACGTGGGTCAAACAAATTACCAAGATATTCGATGTCTTGGGATGCACGAGGAACAGAAAGTTCCATTCGCCACCTTTATGTTCCGTGGCGAGGCAGACATCGGGTGGGAATCAGGAAGCGTACCCATCCAAATTGCACTCAAAGATGTCATGGTAGACGTTTGAGAATAGCTCAATGACAAGTACTTCCCCGAAAGTATTCGCTATATGAAGGAAGTGGAGTTTATTAGACTAGAGCGGTAATAACATGACGCGGTCCCAAAGACGAGGCGAAGTTCGCAGAGTTATCCGTGTTTGCACCTCATTTGGTGGAGAATGAGGAACGATGACGCGGATGTTTCGAGAGGTTTGAAACCCCACATACGCCAAGATCTCATTTCTCATAAATTTTCTCTCTATTCGGATGTTGTCAATGTGGCTCGCTTGTTAGAGCGAGATAACGAGTACGCTCAACCAAGGGACCATAACCGTGGATCATACCAAGATAGCAGCCATCGTAATAACGATAACCAACGGAGAAAGAAGAATACTTTACAAAGGCGGAAACCACTCCGTGGTAATCGTGGCCATGAAAATAGAAGAAGCGAGTCTGGGAGGAGATTTTAAAAGAGGAGATTCAACAACGACCATGTGAAGACGCCAACAAGAAAGAGTAACTAGTTTTAAGGAGGAGAACGACCACCCATTATATGCTACAAATGCGAAAAAGAGGGACATATCACCAAACCGCCCACAACAGCTTCAAGGTATGCTATAATTGTGGAAAGGAAGGACATATCGCCGAGATTGTACAAGAGTAAAACCTAGTTCAATGGGGACGGTGACTCAAAAGATCGTCCCGTAAAAGTCAAAGTCAACGATTCCGGAAGAGCGCTTTGTTGTGATCGGTCAAAATGCGAGGAACCCGAACGGTTAGCACGGTTAGTTAATTATAAATTCTTGCAAGTATATACCTTACTAGATATTGGTTCTACCCATTCTTTTATCTCTTTACTTGCGCCAACGCTTGAACTTGACTACGAGAAATTAAACTTTGACCTATCTCGTGGAGACTCCATTAGAGAAACTTTCATTACATCCGTTGTTTAAAAATCTTGCTTGATTCAAGTCAGCACTATCACATTACCTGTTAACCTTATTTCTATAGAGATATTTGCTTTTGATGAGATTTTAAGGTTAACTACTCATCATGCCAAATTGATTGCTTTAGTAAGGTTGTTAGTTTTCATATTCCTAAGCAACCTGTTATTCGAATTCAAGCAATCAAACCATTGTAGTCAAACATTTTCATATCAAGCCATGAAGTCATTCGTTTATTACGGATGTCAAGTTTTCTTAGTCCATGTTATGGATTTGAATAAAGACACGTCAGATTTGAATAATATTCCTGTTGTTATTGATTTTTCCTGACGTATTTCAAGAATTTCTCGCTTACTCCCAAAGCCTCGATATTAAATTTTGTATCGACTTTGAACCCAGACAAAACTCATTTCTAAAATCTCATATCGAATGGCTCCTATTGAACTTCGTGAGTTAAAAATTCAACTATAGAATTTGGTACCGAGCCTTTATCTTGTGACTTCCTTTGTGGAATTCACCTGCCGCACTCTCCGTAGGGGACGCCATATTCGCGCGATAGTAAATCGATAGGTGTCATTGTGACGTGCTATCCAAGATTGGGATATGAGTCACAGCTTGAGAGCAACTTAAGTCGCTTATCGAAAGACGTAGCTTTCAGGCTTAGTTGGTTATTATCGGAGATTCGTTGAAGGATATTCTCGAATCGCTATTCCATTAACGCAAATTGACTCAGAGAGATACAAAATTCGAATGGAGCAAGGAATGTGGGAAGAGCTTCAAGAACTCAAGAGGAGACTCATTTCAAAGACATGTTCGACTATGCCATCCTCGAAAAGCGAACGGGTAGCCGACGCGATGAGTAGAAGATTATATGCTTTGGAACGAAAAGCGATGATGTCAAGTATACGCATAGAGCCAACTTTAATAGAAAAAGTTAAGATTGCTCAAGCCACCGACTCGGGGCTGATGCGTATGAAGAAGAAAGTACAAGAAGGAGCTATTCCGGAAGCGAGAATTGATGAAGAAGGAATACTTCGAGTCCACTCTAGACTTTGTGTTCCTAACGACTCTGATTTGAAGTACAAGATTATGATGGAGGCACACAATACGCCATTTGCAATCCATCCTGGAAGTACTAAAATGTATCGTGATCTTCGACATACATTTTGGTGGAACAATATGAAGAGAGAGATTGCAAAGTTTATCTCGATGTGTTTAACTTGCCAACGTGTAAAGGCGGAGCATCTAGTACCTAAGGGTCCGTTGCAACGACTTGAGATTCCGGAATGGAAGTGGGAACACATTACTATGGATTTCAAGACGGGTCTTCCCGCGGTTTCTCAAGACATCAATGCTATTTGGGTTATTGTTGATAGATTAACCAAGTCTCGCTTATTTCTTACCGATACGAGAGACTTATTCCTTTGAACGCCTTTTCTCTCGTATGTACGTAAATGAGATTGTGAGATTGCATGGCATGCCAAGATCCATAGTTTTGGGTTAGTTTGTAGAAAAGCTATGGGCACGAATTTATTTATCTGGCTTTGGCATACCATCCTCAAACGGATGGGCAATCGTAAAGGACTACTCAAACTCTTGAAGATATATTAAAACTCGTGGTCCTAGATTTCAAAGGAAGTTGATAAGTACTTGCCATCGGTGGAATTCTCATACAACAATAGTTATTAAACAAATATAGGCATGGTTTCATTCAAGCATTATATGGACAAAATGTCGCTCTCCAATATGTTGGGATGAGGTGGGGAAGCAACATTGTTGGGACCCGAAAGTTAGTGCGTATGACTAATGATTCGACAACGATACAAACGGCAGACAAGATCGACAAAAAGAGTTATGCGAATCTTCATCGAAAGGACGTGGAATTTAGTGTAGGGGATCATGTATTGTCATGAAGTTGCTCCATGGAAGGGAGTTACAAGATTTGGGAAGAGAGGAAAGCTCAATCCACGATTTATCTGGCCCATTTCAAATTCTTGACCGAGTAGGAAATGTAGCCTATAGCCTATAAGCATACCTCCGAGTATGTCTCGTGTTCATAATGTGTTTCACATATCTCAGATTTCAGAATATGTGAAAGACCCGAACCACGTTATTGAAGTTAGAACCGGACGAGATAGCCAAGACTTAACGTATGAGGAGGTACCATCAAGATTTTGGATAGAAGGAGCATGTCCTACGCCAAGAAAGGTCATACCACAAGTTAAAGTTTTGTGGAGGAATCATGCTATAGAGGAAATGACCGGGAATTGAAAACGAAAATGAAAGCGAGGTATCCTCACCTTTTCAAAACACTAGGTACGTACGTCAATTTCGAGGACGAAATTTCATAAGGAGGGAGGTTGTAAGACCCCAAATTTTTAAATAAAAAGGAATTTCCTTTATTTTGAAATAGTAAGGGTTGATTTGATTAATGTGGATAGTTATGGGTTAAATACGCAAATATTTCAAAATAAGCAAGTGGTTATAAAATATTCATTGTTGTTTGGAATATTTGTTTGGTCGTGGAATATTCGCATCGCTTCGGGAATATTCGTATTTACTGCCAAGCCAGCCATGTGTGGGCCCCATAACTGAAAGCGATTGGATGAAAAAAACGACAAATATAAGTTGTTTTTAAATAACTACGTAGTTGTTGCCAAGTATCATCGTTGAATACCCGTGGTTAAAACACACTAATACGCTGCTTGTTGAACAAGAGTAGATACCAGATTGCACCAATTATTGATTCTTACGTAAGAAGGCACTACTCAATAATGGTTACAGAATTACCGCTCAAAGATTTTATCGAGTTAATAATTGTCAGGTTGATATTTTATATCATTGTTGTTTCAATAATTGTCATTACACAAAGATTCTTCATTATCGGCTAATAATTCATATTATCTCGAATAATATTATTAGATAACATTATTGGCAATGTCTAGAAAGTTCGCCTCAAGGAGAGGTTTGGTCATCTAATCAAGCTACCAAGAAGAAGAAATTCTTATGGAAAGCCCCCTCTTCCTGAACCGCTGTCTGTTGTCAATATTGTGATTCTGTAATATTATTTGTGAATAATTAATTATTGATTTATATGATGAGGAAAATATTGATTTTATGTGGATATAGATGGAGAAAATTTTTAAAATGACAATTGTTGAAAATTAATATTTTATCTTTTTCTGATAAAATAATTCATTTAAATATATTATTTTAATAATATATTAACGGTGATATTTTTACAATGAATGTGGGATATATGAGTATATGAGGAGGAAGAGTATTTTTGTGGCATTAAATGTTTAACACATGTTTTGTGTGTTGGTGGACACAATTATCGATCAAATTTGATTATAAATTGTAAAATCGCCTGCTTGTGGATTTCGGTTGATTTTTGTTTGGAATTTGGAAAACTTTCTTCTGCAAAGTTGTAGAGAATTGAATTTCCTATAAAACTCATGAGATTCGAATTTTCTGATGAAAGGGCTATTTATTATGAATTATTGAAGTTCAAGTTCAAATAATTGATTTTTGGGAGTTTAAATTATTTTTGTTAAGAAAACGTTTTTGTATTTTTTTTTTTTGGACATCATTAACATGTGTGGCTGGTGTTTTGACCAAAAGGTGGGCTAAGGAAAATTTGTATAATTATATTAATATTATATTAAATTTTCGCTTTTGGTGTTCTAAGCATTTTCCTATAAATAGGTGCTTAGGTTAGAATTGAAAATCACAAAGAAAACCTAAGTTTTCTCTATTTCTCTCTCGATATTTTGAGCGTATTCTTGTGAGTATTTTGAGTATACTTTGAGTATTGCTAGATTAAGCAAGTTCCTTCAAAGACTATACCCTAGATTCTAGCTAAAGTACCGATCTTTCGAGGTAAGGGGATATTATTTTTTTTTTGTAATGATATTATTTCTTCAATATCATTATAATCAAATGTTGATCCAAGTTTTTATCAAATTTGGAACTTTTTCATGCTCGGGGTTACTATTCATGGGTTACTATTCATGAGTTACTATTCACGAAGTTACTATTCATGAGTTACTATTCACGAGTTACTATTCACGAGTACTATTCATTCATGAAGCGTGAAGATGTTTTTGTGGAATTTCTATCTTTTGTGCTCTGAGTTACTATTCACGATATACGACACTATTCACGATATACTGAGACTATTCATGTATACTGGCACTATTCAATTTAAAAATAAAATTTCTTCTTTTGTCCAAAATATCTATTCGGATACTAACTCGATCAGATCCATGTTTTGATCATTCTCAATTTTACACCACTATGATTATTTTTGAGGTATTTTTGGACATGGATAAAACCAAGTACGAATCCTTAATCCTTAATCCTTGTCATTTTGTTTCAATCGATTCGCTTTCTTTAAAAAATATTTTTCATCATCCTCGCCTTAAATGATGATATTATGGAATATCTTTGGCCAGTAGTGCAAAGATGAATGATTTCTTAAGAATATCTTTGGCCCAGAGTGCAAAGATGAATGATTTCTGAAGAATATCTTTGGCCCAGAATGCAAAGATGAACAGTGTTGAGATGAACATGACCGATTGATTAATATCTTTGGCCCGTAGTGCAAAGATGGACAGTGTTTAAATGAATACGACTTAATCGATGAATATCTTTGCCCAGAGTGCAAAGATGAATATTTGATTCCGTATGTATATTGATTGATGTTACAGGATAAAATATTGATGATGGACCGTTAAATTCATAGATTATAGTAGATTTCATTCTCTACGTAACTCTTCTATGAATTATTATTTCACGCGCGAATATTGATCCGAAACTTGTTGTTTATCAGTATTCTATCGATTTTTCCCTCGTTGAAGACTAACGATAATTTGTTGTATATTATCTTAGTCATAATATTCTTTATCGGGCTAGTTGAGCTCACCCTTTTCCTTGTTGTTCCATTTTTCTTCTCGTGAGGCGAGAATATAAATGAAAGTACGAAGCCTGGGTATGGAATGAAGGTTTTAGAAAGGATTGTTTAGTAGTCCTCACCATTTTTGCAAAATGATGTATCAATAAATGTGATGAGGATTTATTTGAGTATAGATATTATCTAGAAGATAATATTTGTATTCAAACTCACAGCTTTTCTTGTTGTAATAATAAAGTTGTAGTTGTTTCGTACTATGTATTTGGCGACTTTTAGAATGGGTGTCAGGTATACCTATTTTGGGGGCGCCACAGCTTATATTATTATTATCCTTGGTACAGATTACTTCACAACTATCGACTCGTTAGAGAAGAAGTTATATAAAGAAAACATTTAAATCCTTTCACTAATATTTATAATTGCTATTACTTGATGGGCACTCAAATGCTCATCCTCACGACTTTTAAATGTTTTCGCTTAAGTTTGAAGAACCGTAAAGCTCAAAAGTAAACAAAGGAAAGGAAAGCTAATCGAATAAGATTTGTGGTAGTTGTTATAATAGTTTTATATTATTAAGACAATGATATATATATATATATATATATAGATAATATCATGTATTGTAAGGAATGTACTTTAAGGTGTCGTACCTGGGGAGATAGACTCTGATGATTATGTAAATTAAGTTTGTTATTTATATTATTGTTATTATTATTAGTAGAATTCCGCTCATAGAAATGGTATCGTGAAGCACCGAGTTCGGGTTTCAAGTACCCGGATTTGGGGGCGCCACAGGTTGGTATCAGAGCTTTAGGGTTAGAAACCTTAGGTGGGATCGACCTTAGGCTATAACCTTTGAACGGGGGAAAACATTGAAGATACAAATAACTCATATCGAGTTTTAAAAGGAGATGAATTGAATAAATTTATCGTCAAACAGAATAAAAGATAACTTATATAAAACTCTTATTTGTTGTGTGTATATACTATATGCTAATCATGATAATTTACGCGTGTAGATGTCTGGTGGAAAAGGATTGTTGAGGGCTTATAACTTGAGGAAGGATCAGATCCATACACCCGAGCTAATATCGAAGTAAATAACTGAAATAGAGGCTCACAAAAAAACCAACCTTGAGGAGGTGGTTATTATAGAAAACGTAGTACCAGATCCGAAAATGGTGGATTTGACAGATAGTGATTCAGACACTAAAGTTGAAGCTGATCAAGCATCAACAGAGGTGCAGGATCTGAGGAACAAGGTTTCTTCTCTCGAAATGTTTGTGGGAAATAGAAAAGTCATTGAATAGACAATCACGTCAAAGCAATAAATACAATGGAAGAGCAAGATAAGCTTAAAATTCAAATTGATCAGATTGGAGCCTCAAGCAACACATCGTGTGCAGCTCCGAGAGATAAGGGAAAAAGAAAGATAGAAGACCATGACTTAGGAAAACCTGATAAGAAGAAAGGGAAAAAGATATGTTATATTTGCGGCCGTGAGGGACATACCTCTCCTCGTTTTCCCGACTATAAGAAAGGCGGATGTTTTATTTGTGGGATGGAAGGTCATCGATTGAATGATTGTCCAAGAAAAAGGCTTAGTAAATAGGTAGTGTAGGTTATGTTGTGTAGGTATGTTTAATATAGTATGTGTGATAAGTATGTTTGTGTAATGAAATAATTTCAACTTTTATGTTGGTCAAAGTTGTAAATCCCGACTTTCGTAGTCAGAAAGGGATAGTTTGTGTTTAAAGCAGTATGTGATATGCTATGTAAAATATTCAATGAATGAATATGAATCTAAGTTTGAGAAATGAAACAAGTTTAATATATCAATCTTATGCAATAAGGTTTAGAATGTAAGTTAATAAAGTATAATTTATGGTTTTACTTAACCAGATAATGCCGCCAAGACGTCAAACTCGAAACCAAAGGGTAGAAGAATCTCTCAACAACACTAAGGGACAACAGCAAGACCCGATGCAAAACTTTGCAAACATGGTAGCTCAGGCTATGCACTAGGGAATACCAGCCGCAGGAAACCTGCTAGACAATCGCTTGGCAAAATTTAAAGACTTCAAAGCAGTAGGACTATCAGAATTCAGAGGATTAGCTGACCTTATAGAAGCCCAGACATGGATTAATGAGATAGAAAAGGCGTTCGTAATTTCTAGAGTAGATGAGGGGCAAAAGACCGCTTTTTCCACTTATATGATGAAAGGGGAGGCTAACTTTTGGTGGGAAGCAAATAAAACTAGGGCAGGAGAAGGAGTAGTTACTTGGGATAGGTTGAAGACTTTATTTTTCGAAAACTATCTCTCAGCTAGTATGCAGGCTAGGATTGAGGTGAAATTTCTGGAGTTAAAGCATGATAACATGACTGTTGCGGAGTATGCCGCAAAGTTTAATGAGTTAGCTAGGTTTTCTCCACATTAAGTTGATACGGAGGCTAGGAAAGCAAGGAGGTTTGAGCTAGGATTAAAATCCTGGCTCTACAATAAGATGGCAGTATTGCAAATCAATACTTTTGCAGCACTCATGGAGAAGGATATCATAGCTGAGGAGGGGAGTGAGGCCATGAGCCTCTACAACAAGGAGAAGAGGAACAGAAGTAAGGCAGAAGGATCTTTGAAGGTGGAAAGAAATAGAGGGAATAGGGGTGAGAAAAGAATGGGGAATTTTCCTGGGAATGTTCAGGTGAAACAGGAAGGTGTGAAGAAGCAGGTAGTGCAGTGTAAGAATTGCGGGAAGAATCACTCTGGCAAGTGTCTGAAGGGTAAATTTGTATGTTACAAGTGCGGGCAGGAGGGTCATATCGCTCCCAACTGTCCCAATCCAAGGATGAACAGTGGGTGTTTTATATGTGGATCATTTGAACATAAGGTTAGGGATTGTCCAAATAGGGGAATGGAGGCAGGGAATGTAACCACGGGGAAAGGCAGTAGAACTTTAGCAATCACAGGACCGACATCAACCAACAATCCAACAAGGGCAACTCTGAGGGTCTTCAACATGATGGTCCAGATACGTGTGCATTTGAAATGGAACTCCAGTGCTATTCGAATAACTTATATATTTTATATGATTTTCTTATATATATAGTAAATTATTTTATAAAGAAATTTTGAATGAGGAATTTGAGTTCTTTTAGAAATCAAACTTCTGTTGAATCAGATAGACAAGCGTTATGCTGAATAGTAAAAGATCAGTTCGATCAATTATGATCGAGGTCTACTTGCAATGATTATATATGCTATGTACCCTTATGCAGACGATAAGTTTTAAAACTATGATTCCGGGGCTAATCCTTATAAGGAGGGTGAATGTAATAACTCAATATTTTCTATACAAATAAATAAGAAATTTTGCATATAATTTTTTATTTATTTATTTTAAATAATGAGAATAAGTGATGTAATGTATGATAAATGCGAATATATTTATTACTTAAAAATTATAAATAATTTTAGAATTATTAATTACTACAAATTATATTCTTATGGTAATTAATTTCGTAAGTAGAAATGTTTTATTATTTATTTTCCATGAAAATAAAATTTCTATATTATTTACATAATATATGAAGTGACAATTAGAATTATGATAATAAATATTTTATTATATGAATCTGCTCGTAATATTTAACTTAATTATTTTAACTTGATTATCAATGTTATGTACGAAGGATAAGTCGATATGGAATCCAAACCCTAAATTGGATTTTTATCCGTGAATGAGAATAATAATGTAATATTAATTATAATTTAATTTTTAGTGCTATAAATATATACCGTATATCCGTAGAGATCGTTAATGTTGATCAATTATGGTAAATTAGGTCATAAACTAATATTCTCGTTATTAAACCCTAATTATTAAACTCGCCATGAGTTAAGACCGGGTAGTAATTGTGTTATATGAATTTACTGTGTATTAGAATGTCTGTAATTAGAAGAAACCTTAATTATCAGAATTATACTGGATAATTAGGAAAACCCTAATTATTATTTGAAAACCCTAATTTTAATTTATCAGTTTAATTAAGATGTTATCGCACTTTATTTTTAATTTTTCAAACCCTAGAAATTAATTGAGAAATTGTAAGATTTACAATCTAATGATTAAACCCTAGATGCAAGCACATTATACAAGATTGCCCTTGAAACTTTAAGTGAAATTACCAAAATACCCTTTTTATCCCATTAGTGGATTATTAGTGAATTATTGTGCATTATTGCTAGCAAATCTCCACAAAATCCGGCCATTCACCCTAGATTTAACCTATGAGATGTATTATTTCCATCAATTGATTAAGCTACCAACCACATGAATAATATCAATCCATTACATGATTTAAGAGAGAGAAATGTACATTATTTGGCCATTTGAATACCAACTCTCTACCAATACCATATACCTCTCAAACCTACGAAATTCTTTGCTAAGACAAATTTATAATAAAGCCCCATAAACACCAACAACAAATCGTCGAAGCCTAGAAATCGTAATCAAAGCTTAGAAAAGGTATAAACCCTACTTTGAAATCATTCCAATTTTCTCGTGTTAGATGTTATGTTTAGGCATTAGATTATGTTTATTATAGTGTCTTGTGATGATCTGGGTTGGTATTACATAGATCCATATCATCTAAGTCTTCAAATTTGATTTTTAAGAAAATCTGGGAAAATTTTTATGGAGGTCTGACAACGAATGTCAGGCCCTATAAATCCTTTTTTGTTTATGATTTATGTTGTTTAAAAGTTGATATGTGTATCCTGTAATGTTATCTTTAATCTAGAAGTGGGTTTACAGTTGTTTAATTTTTAGATGTCAAGTTATAATCGGTCAAAGTCGGTTGACCGACCATGACCGAGTATAAATCAAGCAAACCCGTAACCTTTCAAACAAAGATCTCACAAGATTTTTGAGCCCATGGATCCGACCATCGCTTTTGGTTTTTGGTGTTTATATTTAGTACATCTTGTAGCCTCGTTAGTTGTACTATAGATCCATGCTTCGTGATGACATAAGAACGTAATGATCGATTAGAGGAAGTGGTCAAAGTGACCCATTTGATCACGAAGTTAGTTTCGGGTAAACCCGAAACAAGAAGAACACTTTTCCGATGAGATTTTGACCAAGCTAGATCTTGTGTATATGTTGTTGTTGGACCTAGATCTTGTTATTTTGTTATTATTTGTCATGTATACTACATCTTTGAACCAAGAAACAACCAAAATGATTATCGAACATAGATTACATTGATTGAAAGTGGTCGCTCGAAGTTTTACGGAGAAACCCAGATTTGGTCCGACATGATGTTCGCGCGATCATATCTTTTATCAGGTTATTGTTTGATCAAAGTGAGTGTAGAATGTTGTAGTGCTACATGAGTACTACACAACTGATGCTTAAGTTAACTCAGAAGTCTATTAATCAAGGAATTGCAATCGGTTAAACAAGAGACCTTGAACACTGACTTTGTCAGTGTTCTTGAGCCAAGAACACCTAATACGACAGATTTTCATCATTTATATACTATAACGACGGCCCTATTTATTTTATTTTGGTTTTTCAAAAATGATTAAAAATTAGAAATAAATTATTAAAATGGTTTTAAAATTATTTTAAATTATGAAAAATAATTTCGATAATTTAGAAGATTTTTCATTAATATTTATAATTATTTGAATATTAATGATATTTAATTTATTTAATTAGTATATTAAATAAATTATAAAAAATGATTTTAATTATTTAAAAACTATTTTAAATAAGATTAATGTATTTTAAAATATTTTAAGTTATAAAATGTAACTTTTAATATTTTTGGAGGATTTTCCTTAATAATTTAATATTAATGATATTTATTTAACATTAATGATATTAAATTTATTTAATAATTATATTAAATAAATAGATTTAAAAATGGTTTTATTAATTTAAAAATCTTTTAAAAAAAGATATAAATGAATTAAAAATATTTTAACTTATAATTAACGACTTTTAATATTTGGATAAATAGTACATTAATACTTAAATGTTAATGGTAATTATTTAAAATGATTTTAAATGTTTTAAGAATCATGTAAGTGGTAATATTAATACTTTAAAAGTATTTTAAGTTATTATAAATAACTTTAATATTTTATAATGGTTTCATTAATAGTTTAATAGTAATTAAATATTAATGATAATAGAATTGTTTGATGTTTAAATCATTTAATAATGATTCCGATATTAAAAAATTCATGATAAATTATAATAAGTGTTTAAAAATTATTTTAAGTCATTTAAAAATAATATGACTGATATTTATAGATGTTGAGATACAGAATAGAGTCTTAGACTCGATAATTACCCGATAAGGCTGTCCGTACACCGACATGTCTCAAAAATTGATCTAGACTTAGATATTTTGACTTTATTAATGATTATTTTTGATTCAATGACTGTTCGATATGTGTGATAATGTGATTAGGTTATGTCTTCGATCGCGAAATGCGATATATGTGTTATAGTATATTGTTCTAATCGAATCTAATGATCCGATTAATGATAGGTTGTGATATATAAGATAAAACTAAGTTGCATTCGTAAGCGGTAAGATCGTGCAAGTATCCTACCTTTTGCATTTCCTTTATCGAATGGACATGAGTAAGAAGTTTCGTAATTAAATTATTATTATGCTATATTATTAACTCACATTACGATATACTCTAAATCCGATCATTGTTTATCAACATGTTAGTATATGGTAATTCGAGATATATATTATGTTCAAGAATTTCCTATAAAATGATTATACAAGTGTCCCCACTTGGATAATCATTCTTGCTTAAACACATGTTGATACACCTTTGTCAATTACCCGTATATATATATATATATATATATATATATATATATATATATATATATATATATATCAAGTATAGATTATTGTTGAAGCAAGATAAAACCTTTGGTTTGAAACTCCGAAAGTATGAACATCACTTACACAGAAAACTTTTATGCTTCAAGGCGACAGACGAGTTATTGAAATGTAGTATTGATCAATGCAGGCACAACCGTGATCACCCCCTGTCCGTAAGTTATGACGGTTTATGATGAATTTCGCTTAACCTTTTCAAAAAGAAAAAATGTTCATGATATGTCACTTAACCCTACTTATAGTCAATACGTAGTTTCAAAAATGTGAAAGAGAGTTGTTATGTTATTATTATCTTTGGTACAGATTACTTCACAACTATCGACTCGTTGTAGAAGAAGTTATATAAAGAAAACATTTAAATCCATTCAACTAATATTTATAATTGCTATTACTTGCTGGGCACTCAAATGCTCATCCTTGCTTACTTTAAATGTTTTTAGTTAAGTTTGAAGAACCAGAAAGCTCAGGCAGAAAAAAAAGGGAAAGGAAAGCTAATCGAATAAGATTTGTGGTAGTTGTTATAATAGTTTTATATTATTAAGACAATGATATATATATATAATAATATCATGTATTGTAACGAATGTACTTTAAGGTCTCGTACCTGGGGAGATAGACTCTGATGATTATGTAAATTAAGTTTGTTATTTATATTATTGTTATTATTATTAGTAGAATTCCGCTCATAGAAATGGTATCGTGAAGCACCGAGTTTGGGTTTCATGTACCCGAATTTAGGGGTGCCACAATTACCTCTTTGGTGACCTTGGGAAAAGAGGTTGCTTCTACCCACTTAGTGAAGTAGTCGATCATGGTGAAGATAAACTGATAACCAATGCTGGCTTTGGGCTCGACTGGACCGATCACGTTCATTCCCCACATTGAAAATGGCCATGGTGAACTCCTGTTGTGGAGTTCACTTGGAGGAGTGTGGATAGCATTTCCATAAATTTGGCATAGATAGCATCTCCTGACGTGATCATCAGAATCAGCTTTAAGAGAGATCCAGTAATGTCCTGTTCTTAAGATCTTCTTGGCAAGTAAAGGACCGCTCATGTATGGGCCACATACTCAACCATGGATTTCATCCACGAGTCTTTAGGCTTGGTTTTTGTCTAGGCATCTTAGAAGGCTTAGTCCCATATCCCTTTTGTAGAGTATGTCTCCGCTTAGATAGAATTTAAAAACCATTCTATGGATCCGCTTTCTTTCAGCTTGACTTGCCCTAGTGGGCGTAGATCTATCTCGCATATATTCTTTAACGAAACGGTACCAGGGGAGTTGGAAGGGAGGCATTTCATTCACTACTTCTCCAATGTAATTTCTATAGGTTGGTGCCTTCTGGCTTGCAAGTTTGATATTTAAGATGCCTCCCCTTTCAGATATGTTGATCAAGGTGGCTAGGGTTGCTAGTGCATCGGCGAAATCATTCCTGCTCTGATGAATGTGGAGGAAAGATATATCTTTAAATTTCATAGCCATCTTGATAACTTGCTGATGGTAAGGCAACAAATGCAATTCCTTGGTGTGATATACCCCAGTGGTTTGTTTGATGATCAGCTCGGAATCCCCAAAGACAGTTAATTATTTGACACCCATGGATTTGGCAAGTTTTAACCCCATTATATAGCCTTCGTACTCAGCTGTGCTGTTAATGCTGATAAATGACAACTTAATTGTAATGGGATATTGTTCTCCCAAAGTAAATACCAGAAATGCTCTTTCTCTGGTACTTTCCATGTTTACAGCTCCATCAAAATACAATTTCCACGATCAGACTGTATTCTCCTGATGGCTTTGTTAAATTGTTATTACCCCTTTATCATGGAAATATGTATCCAAGGGTTTGAAATCCCCTGATGGTGATGCAGCCAGTTGATCCACAATTCCTTGACCTTTGATAGACTTTTGGGCCACGTAGATGATGTCGAATTGTTGGAGGATCAACTGCCATTTAGATAGTCGACAATTCAACAGGGTGTTGCTGAATACATACTTTAGATGATCCATGTGGGATATAAGATTGGTTGTGTGTCCATGGAGATAATGATGTAATCTCATTGAGGCCCATGCTAATGCACAACAAGTATTTTCAATCAAGGTGTACTGTTATTCACTGCTACTGAATCTTTTGTTGAGGTAATTGATAGCTCTTTCCTTGCCTCTGTCATCTTTTTGTCCCAGCATGCAGCTTATGGCATTGTCATTGATTAACAAGTAAATAAACATAGGAACATCGTCCCTTGGAGGTACCAACACAGGAGCTTTGACTAATTGCTCTTTGATGGAAAGGAAGGCTTTTTGATACTCTTCATTCCATTTCTTGGAGGAGTTTTTCCTTAACATCTTGAAGATAACCTCACACATTGCTATGAGTTAAGAGATAAATCTACTGATGAAATTGATTTTCCCCATAAATCCCTATATTTCCCTCTCTGTTCGGGGCACGGGCATCACAGTGATGGCTTAAATTTTGGCAAGATCCAGCTCAATTCCTTTGTGGCTCACTAAAAATCCCAACAATTTGCCTGACTTAACGCCAAAGGAACACTTGGCCGGATTTAGCTTTAAGTTGTATTTGCGCAACCGGTTGAAAAGCTTTTTGAGATGGTCTATGTGGTCCTCTTCCCTTAGGAATTTGACGATGATGTTATCCACATAGACTTCTATTTGTTTGTGTATTAAATCATGGAACAGAGCCATCATGACTTGTTGATAAGTAGCACCGACATTGATAAGGCCGAATGACAAGCATTTGTAATAGAAGGTTCCCTGGGGAGTAATAAAGGTTATTTTCTCCCAGTTCTCTTCAACAACCATGATTTGGTGGTACCCAGCAAAGCAATAAAAAAAATGTACATCCCATACTTAGCCGTGTTATCTATCTATATGTGGATAAACGGTACTGGGAAATTATCTTTGAGACAAGCTTTTATTCAAATCCCTGTAGTCCACGCACACTCGCACCTCCCCTCCGGGCTTAGGTACAGGAACTATGTTGGATAGCCACTCAGGGTAGGTTGATACCATGGTAATGTCAGCTTTGAATTGCTTGACAATTTCTTCTTTGACTTTCAAACTCCACTCAGGTTTCAATTGCCTGAGCTTCTTTTTGACTGCCTTGAATCCCTCTTTAATGGGCAGGCAATGAATGACGGAGTCAATAAACAAACTGATCATGTCTTCATGAGACCATGCAAACACATTCTGGAACCGGGTCAACAGGACAACTTGGTCTTTCCTTTGTCTTGGGGTAAGGTCTACGCAAATCTGGATTTGTTTAGGGTTTTCTGAGGTTTCGATGTTAACAGAGGTAGTTTGATCAAGGTTTGGTTTGGTTTTATCTTCGACCCATTCTTTGAACTCCTCAGGCACCTCATAGTCCTCTTGCTCAATCTCCATCAAGACGAAGTCCAAATTTACATCAAAGTTGCAGTCATTGTGGAGATTTGGCATTCCATCAGCAAGGTTAGACAAACCTAACTCTGGAGTCCTGAAAATAAAATGTTTTCACTCAATATATGAAACTATTTGATCATACAAAGTGTTAGCATGACAAAAGTAACTGCTAATACTATGCAATAAAAATAAGTAGTTAATGATATCTATAGAGCAGGGCAGAGGAATTTTCTACCCTTTTTACCTTTTTCGACAAATACAAGGAGGGCTACTCCAATTGCCTATGGTCAAGTCCTGGTGGATAGCTGTGATGAAGAGGCGGTTGTCATCCTCCCCCTCTTTGATGATGACCATGACTAAATTCATATCAGGGTCAGTTTTTTCCTTTGACCAGTTCTCCTTAGCCCTATTGTAAGACCCCAAATTTTATGAAATAAAAGTATTCAATTTTTCTATTTTGGTAAATAGTTAAATTGTTAAAAGTTTAAAGTTAAGGGTGACATTTGAAAATAATTGAATTGAATATTCGTTTGGTCGGGGAATATTCTTTTTCTTAGGGAATATCTGTATGAAGACACCATCATTGGTGGACCCTACAACAGAATAACTATCGAATTTAGAAAACGACAGGATTATCTTTTTATAAAAATAACGGCGAAAGTTTTACCGTTAAACTGTTGAAATACCCGGTGGTAAAAGAACAGTAATATGCGTGGTTGCATAGTAGTACACGGTATTGATTATTGATGTTTACGTGAGAAGTCACTCAGTTATACTCAATTATTGCTACAATAATTGCTGCATAATATCTCTCATATTATTTATTCAATTATTGTCACAGTATCATCTGAATAATATTTTGTATTATTAAATCAATAATTGAGATGACAAAGTTATTCATGTTATTGTTTGCAATATTTATGATGTCTAGAAAGTTCTGTCGAGGAGAGGTTTGGTCACTTAATTGGGCGCCAATAGGGAGAAATCCTTATCGGAAAGCCCCCTCTTTCTTGGGAATGATCTGGTTGTTAAATATTATGAGTTATAATATTAATGATGAATAAGTTCTTGTTGATTAAAGATGAAATTAATATTTCCATTGTGTTGGAATTATTAGTGTTAGTGGAAATCGACATCTATTCCGATAATAATTGATGTCTAGAGGTTATATTGACCAATCGGGTAATTAATTGGATAAATGAGCAATTAATTGCTATTAATTCACATGCTTATAACTATTTATTCACATGTGTGTACTATTGATTCACATGCATGTACTATTAGGGGAGGTGGTGCAAGATTGATAATACTTGCATGACTAAATTAAAAATGGAGGTATAGATAAAGGTATTATACTGTAATTATTTTTTTCACATGTATAGAACTATTGGTTCACATGATTGTATTATTGATTCACATGATGTACTATTAGGGGTGGTGGTGCAAGTTTGATAATACTTGCAGGACTAAATTAAAAATGAAAGAAAAGATGAAGGTATTATACTGTAATATTTCGAGCCCCAAAACGTGCAATTATCGAAACTATATTTTCCTATAAATAGAAGCTCATTCTTCTTTCATTCTCACTAATTCACTAAGACTTACAAGAGAAGCTATAGTGAGAAAGAAGTAGAGAAGTCTGCTACTTCACTATTCCAGTATCCAGTCTTCTTCTGAGGTAAGGGGTATTATTTTTTTCGTATTCGTAAGGGGTATTATTTATTTCATATTCGCATACAATATTATTTTTTGTATTCGTAAGAAATTTTATATCGTTCAATATTCGCAAGAAATATTATATTCGCTTAATATTCGTAAGGAATATTATATTTGTTTAATATTCGTATAAGGAATATTATATTCGTTTAATATTCGTAAGGAATATTATTTTCGTTCAATATCCGTAAGGGATATTATTTTTGTTCAGAATTCATATGAAATAATATTTTCTTCCATACATTGTAGCATGTAAGTAATATTATTTAATTTTAGATTTTGAATTCTACACTCACTTTGTTAAAGTTTTGGCTTCTATACTCCATAAAATAAGTAGAATATCCTTGATATTTGCGCTTCAGCCATTATCTTTTTATGGAAATATTATTCTAAGCATTCTTGATAAGTTTTAACTTTTTCATGTCAGAGTACTGTTCATGGGGTTACTATTCCCGAAGTACTATTCATGGGGTACTATTCACCCGGGGCACTATTCATGACAAAAATTGATTTCTTTTCGGTCTTAATCATTTTTGATATAATTTTATTCTTGAATTTTACTCCACAAAGCAATATCATGTTGACAATTTGAACGTTATTGAATTCTGGATAAATTAAATTATTAAAGTCTTTAAAATTTATCCTTGATCTCATTTGATTGAATTATTATATCATTGTCATCATCCTCATTCTTATATTATTATGAAAGTCATCTTTGGCCCGTAGTGCATAGATGGACTTGGTATGAATATGACTAGGGATTATTTGGTATAATCATGACCGTAATGTTACAAATGATGTGGTAAAAGTCCTCATTGGCCCGTAGTGCATTGATGGACAGTTTTTGGTATGATCATGACCATGGGTTCTCTTCGGCCAAGAGTGCAAATATGAATTTTTTTATGGCATGATCATGACCGTTGATGAAAACACGATTATCCTTGGCCCGTAGTGCATGGATAATTCGTGGTCGTGAAACAAAAGAATATCTTTGACCCGTAGTGCTGGGATGATTCGATGATGTGGTTTATTTCTTAAGCTGAGTCTCATCGATAATGTTGATGAAAAAACTTTTTAAATAATAGAAGATAGTAGATATCATGCTCTACTTGAATCTTCTAATGGATTACTTGTTCTGCTACAGTTAAACTTGATGTTTATTATATTTTATCAGTTTAACACTGTTGAAGGCTAACGATAATTTATTCTGCATTATCTTAGTCATAATATTTCTTACTGGGCTAGTTGAGCTCACCCTTTGTTTTCATTGTTCTCTTCAGAAAATGAGAATATAGTTGAGACTAGTCGGAAGACGGAGTGACGGTCCAGATGTTTTCATTAGTAGTCCTCACTATTTAGTGAAATAGTGTGATAATAAATGTAATGAGGACTTATTTTGAGTTTGAATACTGTCTAGAAGACAATATTTGTATTAAAACTCACAGCTCATGTTATATAATTAAGTTTATATTTATATTCAGTACCATGTATTTGGTGACTCAGAATGGATTATGTATACCTATTTTAGGGGCGTCACACCTATTGATGCGAGGGGTTAGGATCTAATCTTCTGAGAAGTCATTATCTGAGATATCCTCGTCCATACCTTTAGTATGCACCAGGATATACATCTTTGATAACCGACTCTTCACTTCTTGTTTGAGTCTCTAATTCTTTTCCTCAATGTCTGTGTCTGGAATTATGACTTCTTTTCACTAGCCAGTCTGGGCTTAGGAAATATCTTACCCGCCACGGAAATAGGAATTTTTCTCAGAAGCCTTATAGATCTTACATCTGTAAAATTAGGCAGTAAAATTGAAGGGGAAGGAACCGATGGATGCTTGTGCGGGTTCCGACGATTTGTTCGAGAGGAATAGCCTAATCCAGCCTTCCCTATCTAGTTGGGAATTTTAATTGGACTTATGATTCCTTGCTAATTTTTCCCTACCCCTTGTCCAGGCTGGAAACCCAAGGATATCATTTCTTGACTAGCTGACATTACTTTGGTGGAAACTCTTGGTTTCAAAGCTAGAGCCCCGATAAGTTGATAGTGAGTATTGCTCACCTCGAGGGCTTGGAAGCTGACAGGCTCAACTTCGTCATTGAGACTGATTAGAGGCATATCACATTGGACAAGGACAGGATATTCCGGCTCAGTATTGTTAGTGACCAGATTACCGTTGATAATGTACTTGACTTGTTGATGAAGAGTGGATGGAACAGCTCCTAACTTATGGATCCAAGGTCTTCCCAATAGCAAATTATATCTTGTGGTGATGTTGAGTGTGACGCCCCCAAAATAGGTATACATCACCCATCTTGAGTCGCCAAATACATGGTACAAAATTCAAATACAACTTAATTATGCAACAGTCGTGTAAAATACGACAAAACATATACTGTGAGTGTTAATACAAATATTGTCATCTAGATAATATACAAACTTAATGGGGTTCTCATTACATTTATTATTACACTATTTCATAGAATAGTGAGAACTATTAATGCTATCATCTGGACCATCACTCCGTTCCCCGACTAGTCCCTACTACATTCTCATTTCCTGAAGAGAACAATTAAAGCAAAAAGGTGAGCTTAACTAGCCCAGTAAGAAATATTATAACTAAGATAATGCAGAATAAATTATCATTAGCCTTCAACAATGTTAAACTGATAAAATATAACAAACATCAAGTTTAACTGCAGCGGAACAAGTAATCCATTAGAAGAGTCAAGTAGAGAATAAAATCTACTATCTTCTATGATTTAAAAGGTTTTTCATCACTTTTATCGTTGGGACTCAGCTTAATAAATAATCCACATCATCAAATCGCCCCTGCTCTACGGCCAAAGATATTCTTTAGCATCACAACCATAAATTATCCATGCACTACAGGCCAATGACTTTCGTGTATTCATTAATGGTCATGATCATACCAACAACTGTCCATCAATGCACTATGGGCCAATGAGGACTTTTATATACCACATCATTTGTAACATTACGGTCATGATTACACCGAATAATCCCTGGTCATAATCATACCAAGTCCATCTATGCACTACAGGCCACAGATGACTTTCAACAAAATATAAACATGAGGATGATGCCAATGATATAAGAATTCAATAAAACAAGTTCAAGAATTAATTTATCCAGGAACTAATAACGTCCAAATTGTCAACATGATACTCCTTTGTAGAGTAAAACTCAAGAATCCTCAGAAGAATATTTCCATGAAAAGATACCGGATGAAGCGCAAATATCAAGGATATTCCACTAATTTCATGGAGTATAGAAGTCAAATTTTTAACCAACTAAGTATAATAAAGAATGGAATAACAAAAGAAATCACCAGGCATGCGATAGAGCGCACATGCAGGTTATTCCAACAGAATAATAAATAACGGAACCAGTCCTGTAAAACGCATGCATCGGATATTCCAATGTAATAATAAATAACGGAACCAGTCCCACAGAAAAACGCATGCATGCATATATATTCCAATAGAATAATAAAGAATGGAACCAGTCCCACGTAAAATGCATGTATATAATATTCCAAATGTAATAATAAAGAATAAAATAATAGAAGAATTTCACCAAGTATAGGTAGCTCAAGATATACAAAAGTTATTCCAATGTAATAATAAATAATGGAATAATGTAAGTTCTCTTCATGAATACAAAAAAAATAAATACCCTTACGAGTACAACAAATAATATCCCTTACCGTAAAAAGAAACCTAATATAAGAGTAGTAGAAGTAGCGTAATACTTTTCTATAGTTTCTCTATAATTTCTCTCTCTAGTTTTAGTGAATTAAGTAAGAAATATCAAGGAATGAGCTTCTATTTATAGAAGAATGGATCGCATAGTAACTAACTTATGAACTATCCAGATTGATTTACTTTAAACTGACGGTCGTAATGGTTTACAATAAAATATAATATATTCTATTTATAATCTAATAAAACGCGAATAACTTTATAAAAGTATTCTGCTTTTATATAAAAGGATTTTACTATGCAAACACTATGCATAATAAAATATAATATATTCTAATTATTGTCTAATAAAACAAAATAAAAGTATTCTATTTTATATAAAAAGATTTTACTATTAGTCTAAAAAGAATAACTTTATAAAAGTATTCTATTTTATATAAAAAGTTTTTTTGTTTTATTACATTAATAATACTAATAAAATAAACTTTATCACCATTATTACAATTCACAATATTAATCGACCAGGTCGTTCCCAGGAAAGAAGGGGCTTTCCAATAAGGATTTCTCCCTATTGGCACGCAATTAGGTGACCAAACCTCTCATTGACAGAACTTCTAGACATCGTTAATATTGCAAATAATAATATTAATAACCTTGTCGTCTCAATTATTGATTTAATAATATATAAAATATTGACAATAATTGAATCAAATAACGTGAGATACTATGCAAACAATTATCGTAATAATAATTGAACAAAATTGAGTGACTTCTCCCGTAAGCATCAATAATCAATACCGTAAAGCTATCGCATAACCACGCCAGACATCGCATTTACTTTTAACACCGTGTTTTTCAATAGCTAATGATAAAACTTCCGCCGTTATTTTCATAAAGTATTTTTGCCGCTTTCTCAAACCGACAATAATTTCGCTCGGGGTCCACCAATGATTGTGTTATTGTCATTTAATATTCCTCGTTAAAATGAATATTCCCTGACCAATCGAATATTATATAACAACTTGCATACTTTTAACACCGTGTTTCAACAGTTAACGGTAAAACTTCCGCCGTTATTTTCATAAAGTATTTTTGCCGTTTTCTCAAACCGACAATAATTCTGTTCTGGGGTCCACCAATGATTGTGTCGCTGTACGAATATTCCCTGTTAAAACGAATATTCCCTGACCAATCGAATATTATATAACAACTTGCATACTTTGCAAAATTTATAAATATTACCCACAACTATAACATTATATCAAATTCATTCCATAATATTCAAAAATGATATTTATAGAAAATTCATCTTTATTTATAAAAGTTGGGGTCTTACAACCTCCCCTTCTTATGAAATTTCGCCCTTGAAATTAGAGTACGTACCTGGTATATCGAAGAGGTAAGGATACCTTAATTTCATTTCAGATTCTAACTCCCAAGTTATTTCCTCAACATCGTGGTTTCTCCACAAAACTTTAACTTGAGGTATAACCTTGGAGCGTAGAATATGTTCCTTCTTATCCAAGATTTGAACAAGAACCTCTTCTTACGTCAAATCTTCTGCTATTTCGTCCGGTTCTAACTCAATAATGTGGTTCAGGTCTTCCACATATTTGCGTAACATGGATATGTGAAAAACGTTATGAACACGAGACATACTTGGCAGTAAAGTGAGTCTATAGGCCATAGTTCCTACTCGATCGGGGATTAAAAATGGGTCGATGAATTGAGGATTGAGCTTTCCTCTCTTTCCAAATCTCGTAACTCCTTTCCATGGAGCAACACGTAACAACACATGATCTCCTATATCGAATTCCACATCCTTTCGATGAAGATCAACATAACTCTTTTGTCGGATCTGTGAGGTTTTTATACGTTACCGGATCGTTTGAATCTTTTCCGTAGTCATACGTATCAACTCCGGTCCCAACAACGTTGCTTCACCCACCTCATCCCAAAGATACCGAGAATCTACACTTTCTTCCATACAACGCTCGAATGGAGCCATGCCAATACTTGCTTGATAACTTTGTTGTTGTAGGAAAACTCCACCAATGGTAAGAACTTGTCCCAACTTCCTTTGAAATCAAGGACACGAGTCTTAATAGATCTTCAAGAGTTTGAATAGTCCTCTCCGACTGTCCGTCTATCTGAGGATGATATGCCAAGCTAAATCGTAAGTCTGTGCCCATAGCTTTTTGCAAACTAACCCAAAATCGTGAAGTAAATCTTGGGTCTCGATCAGAAACTATGTACATATGAGTAAGACGTTCAAGTGTATAAGTTTCTTGTATCGGTAAGAAATGAGCATACTTGGTCAATCTATCAATAATGACCCTAATCGCATCTATGCCTTGAGAAACCTTAGGAAGACCGGTAACGAAATCCATGGTACTGTGCTCCCACTTCCATTCTGGAATTTCAAGTGGTTGCAATGGACCTTTTGGTACTTGATACTCCGCTTTAACTCGTTGACAAGTTAGACACCTTGAGATAAACAACGCTATCTCTCTCTTCATATTGCTTCACCAAAATGTATGACGAAGATCATGATACATTTTGGTACTCCCAAAATGGATTACAAACGATGTGTTGTGTGCCTCCATCACGAAATTATACTTTAAATCAGGGTCGTTAGGAACACAAAGTCTAGAGTTGACTAGAAGTATTCCTTCTTCATCGATTCTTGCTTCCGGCATAGCACATTCTTGCACTTTCTTCCTCTACACATCAGCTCCAGGTCTGTAGCTTGAGCAGCTTTAACTTTATCAATTAAAATCGGTTCTACTCGTATATTCGTCATCATCACATGGGTTCCTAAAGTCTTTAACTCTCTCTCCATCTTTTGCAAGTCACACAAAATGGGCCTTTGCGTTGACAATATCGCACTCGTACTTGCATATGATCTTCTACTTAATGCGTCAGCTACCACGTTAACTTTTCCAGGATGGTATAGGATAGTATGATCGTAATCTTTCAACTGTTCAAGCCAACGTCATTGTAGCATGTTGAGTTCCTTTTGAGTGAAGAAATATTTGAGGCTTTTATGATCCGTAAAGATCTCCACTTTCTCCCCACACAAGTAATGCCTCCAAATTTTAAGTGCAAAGACAACAGCTGCCAACTCTAGATCATGAGTAGGATAATTTCTCTCATATTCTTTGAGTTGTCGCGAGGCATAGGCTATAACTTTCCCACGTTGCATGAGAACACATCCCAACCCTTTGCCCGAAGCATCACTGTAGATGACAAATCCCTCCGAGCCATATGGTATTGTCAGAACAGGTGCTGAAATGAGTCTCCTCTTGAGTTCTTGAAAACTCTTCTCACATTCTTCACTCTAACCGAACTTTGTGTCTTTCCAAGTCAGCTGAGTTAATGGAGTAGCGATTCGAGAAAATCCTTCCATGAATCTCCTATAATAACCGGCTAAACCGAGAAAGCAACGTACTTCGGTCACTGATTTAGGTTGCTCCCAGCTATGAATAGCTTCAATCTTTGTCGGGTCAACAGATATTCCATGACTTGATACTACGTGCCCAAGGAATGCTACTTCCTCAAGCCAGAACTCGCATTTCTTTAACTTGGCATAAAGCTTGTATTCACGAAGCTTTTGGAGTGTCAGCCTCAAGTGTTGCTCATGATCTTCATGGCGTTTGGAATAAATAAGGATGTCATCAATAAAGACAACCACAAAGTGATCCAAATATTCCTTGAATACTCGGTTCATCATATCCATGAAGGCAGCAGGAACATTAGTCAATCCAAAGGACATGACTAGGAATTCATAATGCCCGTACCGAGTTCTGCAAGCCGTCTTTGGAATGTCATCGGTTCTAATCTTCAATTGGTGATATCCAGAACGAAGATCAATCTTTAAAAAGAATTTAGCTCCTTCCAACTGGTCAAACAAGTCATCAATACGTGGCAATGGGTACCTATTTTTGATGGTGACATGATTTAACTCCCGATAATTAATACAAAGTCGCATACTCCCATCTTTCTTCTTCAGGAATAGAACAGGAGCACCCCAAGGAGAAGTACTAGGACGAATAAAGCCAATGTCTAACAATTCATGCAGTTGGGTCTTTAACTCCTGAAGTTCAATAGGAGCCATTCGATATGGGGCTTTGGATATGGGTTTTGTACCGGGTTCAAGGTCGATACAAAGTTCAATTTCACGTTCTGGGGGTAGTCCAGGAAGTTCTTTAGGGAATACATCAGAGAATTTATTAATAATAGAAATATCATTCAAAACTGACGTATTTTTGTTTAGATCCGTGACATAAGCTAAGAAAGCTTGACATCCATTTTTCAATAAACGAATAGCTTTATGGCTTGAGATGACCATGATTAATTTTAATGGTTTTGTCGCTTGAATTCACATAATAGGTTGATTAGGAATATGAAAGCTAACAACCTTACGAAAATAATCAATTTTTGCATAATGAGTAGTTAACCAATCAATCCCTAGAATCTCGTCAAATGCAAGCATTTTCAATGAAATAAGATCGACAGGTAATGTGAGGGTACCGATTTGAACCAAACAAGACTTATAAACAGTGGATGTAATGAAGGTTTCTCCCAACAGAGTTTCCATAGATAAGTCAAAGTCTAATTTCTCTGGAGTCAAATTTAATCATTGAGTGCAAGTAGGAGAAATAAAAGAATGGGTAGAACCGTTATCAAATAAAGTATAGACTTCGCTAGAGTTTATGATAAGCTTACCCATGATGACCTCATTCGGGTTCCTTACTTTCTGGGAGGTCACAACAAACGCTCTCCCTTGCACTACCGGCTTTGACTTTTCTGGGACGGACTTTGGTGGCTCCATCCTAGCTGAACTTGTCTTCGGTGAACGACAAAATCGGGCTAAATGACCTTCTCTTCCACAATTATAACATGCTTTGGACGGCATCGCGTAGTTTGATCGATGTGTCCTCCCTCTCGCATTTGAAGCATATGATAGGTGGTCGCTCTCCTTCCTTAACAACGGTGTCAGCCGACGCCGTCTTTCCATCATTATTGAATCTCCTCTTCTTGAAATATCCATTCTTATTGCTTTAGCCCTGATTACCACCGAAGTGGTTACCATTTCTGGCATTTTGATTCCCTCCACGCTTTTTGTAACCGCTTTGATGACTGCTCTCACTGGTATTATCATTTTGCCGGCTAATCTCTTTTGGTTACGTTGACTCATTATCGCGTTCCACTAACTGAGCCCTATTTTCAACATCTGAATACAAACACAATTTATGAGAAATAAGATGTTGACGTATCTTCGGCTTCAAACCTCTTAAAAATATACGCGTCATTCTCTCATTATTATCCACCAAGTGGGACGCAAACTGGGACAACTCGGCAAACTTAGCTTCGTACTGCGACACGGTCATATTATTCTGCTCCAACTTGATGAACTCCACCTCCTTCATGTGACGAATACTTTCGGGAAAGTACTTGTCGTTGAATACTTCTTGAAACTTCTCCCAAGACATTTTCAAGGCAGCGGGTTGAGTACGCTTTTACCGATTCCCACCAATGTCGCCTCTCTCTCGCAACATAAAAGGCTAGAGGAACCTTTTGCTCCTCCTGAGCATCCCAAGACATCAAATATCTTGATGATCTACATTATCCATGCTTCCGCCTTTAAGTGGTTTTGGCTCTCCAATAAACTACGGGTCCCAGCTCCTTGAATTGTTTAGCGGTGACCGCTCGAGAGTTTCCGGTGTTTCCACCTACATTTTGGATAGAGCCGCCTCTACTTTCTTTGTTGCATGAATTGCCTAAAGCCTCTGAACATTCCATCATTCATCATTTGGTCAGTGTTGCTGTTTGCATGAGGATTATCGCCTTCCTGATGCACATTATCCTAATTATTAATATATGGTGAATCAACGGTCGCCTGTGCTCCATTGTTATTCTCAACATTCTCGGATGTCATTTTCAGATATTGCCACAAAACAAAAGGTTAATTGACATGTAACATATTATCCCTATATTCTGACCGACCAATTAAATACCAAAAAAAAAAAACTTAGGTAGGTCATACTAACGAAGGAATTCCCCGTCTCACCCCTCCTAGTTCTATTCTCACATCTTAGCAAGGGATCATATGTGGCGCCCCCAAAATAGGTATATATCACCCATCTTGAGTCGCCAAATACATGGAACAAAATTCAAATACAACTTAATTATACAACAGTCGTGTAAAATATGACTAAACATATACTGTGAGTTTTAATACAAATATTGTCATCTAGACAATATACAAACTCAATGGGGTCCTCATTACATTTATTATTACACTATTTCATAGAATATTGAGAACTACTAATGCTATCATCTGGACCGTCACTCCATTCCCTGACTAGTCCCTCGCTTTCGCTTCTCATTTCCTCAGAGAAACAATGAAAGAAAAAGAGTGAGCTCAACTAGCCCAAAGAAGAAATATTATGACTAAGATAATGCGTAATAAATTATCATTAGCCTTCAACAGTGTTAAACTGATAAAATATAACAAACATCAAGTTTAACTGCAGCGGAATAAGCAATCCATTAGAAGAGTCAAGTAGAGAATAAAATCTACTATCTTCTATGATTTAAAAGGTTTTTCATCACTTTTATCGTTGGGACTCAGCTTAATAAATAATCCACATCATCAAATCACCCCTGCTCTACGGCCAAGGATATTCTATAGAATCACGACCACAAATTATCCATGCACTACAGGCCAAGGACATTCGTGTATTCATTAATGGTCATGATCATACCAACAACTATCCATCAATGCACTACGGGCCAATGAAGACTTTTACCACATCATTTGTAACATTACAGTCATGATTACACCAAATAATCCCTGGTCATAATCATACCAAGTCCATCTATGCACTACAGGCCACAAATGACTTTCAACAAAATATAAACATGAGGATGATGACAATGATATATGAATTCAATAAAACAAGTTCAAGAATTAATTTATCTAGGAACTAATAATGTCCAAATTGTCAACATGATACTTCTTTGTAGAGTAAAATTCAAGAATGCTCAGAAGAATATTTCCATGTAAAGATACTGGATGAAGCGTAAATATCAAGGATATTCCACTAATTTCATGGAGTATAGAAGTCTAAGTTTTAACCAACCCGAGTATAATAAAGAATGGAATAACAAAAGAAATCACCAGTACATGCGATAGATCAAGCATGCAGCAAAGTTATTCCAATGTAATAATAAATAACGGAACCAGTCCCACAGAAAATTCATAGACGGATATTCCAATGTAATAATAAATAACGGAACCAGTCCGCCAAAAAACGCATGCATACATGATATTCCAATAAAATAATAAAGAATGGAACCAGTCCCACAGAAATGCATGTATAGGATATTCCAATGTAATAATAAAGAATGGAATAATGTAAGAATTTCACCAAGTATAGGGTAGCTCATGATACAAAGTTATTCCAACATAATAATAAATAATGGAATAACAGAAGTTCTCTTCATGAATACAAAAAAAATAATACCCCTTACGAGTACAACAAATAATATCCCTTACCGTAAAAGAAACTGAATATAAGAGTAGGGAAGTAGCAGAATACTTTTCTATAGTTTCTCTATAATTTCTCTCTCTAGAGTTTCAAAGTGAATTAAGTGAAATAATGAAGGAATGAGCTTCTATTTATAGAAGAATGGACTGCATAGTAACTAACTTATGAACGGTCCAGATTGATTTACTTTAAACGGACGGTCCAAATTGGTTTACAATAAAATATAATATATTCTATTTATAATCTAATAAAACGAATAACTTTATAAAAGTATTCTGTTTTATATAAAAGGATTTTACTATGCAAACACTATGCATGCACTATACAAACACTATGTATAATAAAATATAATATATTCTAATTATAGTCTAATAAAACAAATAACTTTATAAAAGTATTCTGCTTTTGTATAAAAGATTTTACTATTAGTCTAATAAAATGAATAACTTTATAAAAGTATTCATTTTTATATAAAAAGTTTTTTGTTTTATTACATTAATAATACTAATAAAATAAACTTTATCACCATTATTACAATTCACAATATTAATCGACTGTGTCTTTCCTAGGAAAGAGGGGCTTTCAATAAGGATTTCTCCCTATCATGCGCAATTAGGTGACCAAACCTCTCATTGACAGAACTTCTAGACATCGTTAATATTGCAAATAATAATATTAATGACCTTGTCGTCTCAATTATTGATTTAATAATATATAAAATATTGACAATAATTGAATCAAATAACGTGAGATACTATGCAACAATTACTGTAATAATAATTGAACAAAACTGAGTGACTTCTCACGTAAGCATCAATAATCAATATCGTGTGCTACTGTGCAACTACACGTATTACTGTACTTTTAACGTCGGGTGTTTCAATAGTTAACGGTAAAACTTCCGCCGTTATTTTCATAAAGTATTTTTTGTGCTTTTCTCAATCGATAATAATTCCGCTAGGGGTCCACCAATGATTGTGTCGTTGTCTTTAATATTCCCTTTTAAAACGAATATTTCCCGACCAATCGAATATTATATAACAACTTGCATACTTTGCAAAATTTATAAATATTACCCACAACTATAATATTATATCAAATTCATTCCATAATATTCAAAAATGATATTTATAGAAAATTCATCTTTATTTATAAAAGTTGGGGTCTTACATTGAGCACTTGAAAGGATATGTAGAAGTTATGTGGATCAATTTCCACTAGCTATTCAATTTCTCCTACAGCATTCCGTCGAGACCCATCGAAGTCTCTTATGACTATGTGGCTGCTTTGGATCCGGTTGGGATTGATCTTCATTCTTTCTAACGTGGCATAAGGGCAGATGTTCAAGGAAAATCCTCCATCTATTAACACACATCCGACCACATATCCTAAAGACATCACTGCTATGTGCAGTGGCTTGCAATGACCTGTCCCTTCAGGGGGTATGTCATCATCAGTGAACGATATCACATTGCTATTGAAAATGTGATCCACTAGATGATGAAACTTTTCAGTGTCCACTGTCTTTGGTAGGTGGGCTTCTTCCAAATCTCATTGAACATGGATTGATTGGGGGTAGCAGTGATGTGATCTTCCTTTCATTGATCAACATCTACAAATATTCTTCCATCGGTTGACCCAAAGGGTTGAACTCCCTTTGGTTGGCGTAGTCCCGACGAGCCCGACATCTTGCTTTTCTTACAAGCCTTTCTTCCAAGGCTTCATTCTCTTGGGCTTGTTGTTGATTCTTTGTGATGAGGGAGAGGAGACTTGCATGCTCCTGACCAGGCAATTGCCGTGTAACTTGGTGTTTATGTATCACCAGTTCTGCCAGTTGATTAACCCGTTCACTAATAGACTTCATTTCCTATTCTATCATAAATCGAAACTTTGAATAATCCAATTTATCAGAATTATCTTTGCTGGTTTGGGGAGAACCACCCACATATCTGAGGTAATTGGAACTTTCTACACTTCCTCTGTTGATCATGTTGACATTCTTTTCCTTGTGTTTAGGGAGAGGGTTATCTAGCACATGTGGTTGTTCTGGCTTTGTTACCATAATCTCACCACTGTCTATCAGATCCTGGATCTTATGTTTGAGGGCCCAACAATATTGGGTGTCGTGACACAGAGCTCAAGAATGGTAAGCATATTTCTTGCTTGTATTAAAATTCTTTCCACTTGGATTGGATGGTGGAAGGACCTGAACAATTTTCTTCTGCACTGTTAGAAACTAGAATATATTTTTCGATGAGTCCCTTAAGGGTGTGAAAACTCTTGGACATCTGACATTTCCACCTTTTGGCAATAGAGGGTTTGAGGATTGTGTTTGAAAAGGGGAATAGTTTCTCCTTTGAATGGGAAAGTTTTGATTGCCTCTCTGAGTTTGCCCTTGTAGTACCAAGGAGACATCATCTTCTTTCTTTTTATGGACCCTCCGGGGGTTGTTCCCATAATTTCTAGCTTGAATGTGCTCAGCCACGACTTTTAAAGCAGTGAGGTCTTGAATCTTCCCAGATTCTAACCCCATCTCAACCATCTCTCTGTGTTTGATCATTTCTGAGAATGGTAATTCCTGTTAGGACACTCTCATAAAATGGAGCTTCTTGAATGTCAATGAAGGTCATTACCATCTCAGATTTTGTCATGGATGGGATTACTTGAGCAGCCAGACGCCTTTGACTTTGGGCATACTCTATGAATGACTCAGTGTTTTATTTTTTGACCTTGGTGATTTGATATCTATCTGGAGCCATTTGTGTTTGAAAACTAAATTGGTTTAGAAAAGCATGGGCTAGTTCCTCCCAGCTATGGATTTTGGAATTTTCCAATCTAGCATACCATGCTCTGGCTTCTCCAGTTAGACTCTTTTGAAATAATTGCATTCTCAGTTTTTTCATCCTCAGCGTAGGATCCAAGTATTCCAATGAACACTTTTAAATGAGTGTAAGGATCTCCCAATCCGTTATATTTCTCAAAATCGGGAGTTTTGAACTTATCTGGATAATGAACCCCTAGGAAGATGCAAAGGTCTAAGTAAGTCACGCTTCCATGTGTTCCAGTCCCTTTGATTGATCAGATGGTTTCTTCCATTTGTTGGACTTTCTTCCGAATATCACCGGTGTCTTGATCTTCTTTAAGATGGGTGATTTTAGGGGTTTTGTTGGATTTTTTAGTCTGAGACTCAGGTATCTGCACTTCTTTGTCAGTACCCTGGATTCCTCCCTATGCAGAGGATTCTGTTTGAATGGGTATTTGTGGACCCTGCGTTTGTTTGTTTAGTTCTTTCAGAAAGACAGTCAATTCTGCTATCAGATTCCTTATTGCCTCAAACTCCTCTCGGGAAATAGGAGTAGGTTGAAGCTGGGAACTTGTAGCCATGTTTAGAAGTAGGCTTAGTGCCTTTTTAGACTTTGAACGGGTAACGGGACCAATTGTTTCCCTACCAAAATACTATGTAGTTTAGTCTGGATACACATTAAGAAGTTGTATGCTATGTAATGTGTCTGTTTTAGAAGTGTTTAATGTTCTCCTACAAAATAGATGACTATTGTTTTGATGACAAGATAGCATGACAGGTCTTGTTAGGGAAATGAATGCAAATTTACATCTTCCTTTATATTTTCCATTACATTGAGATTTACATTGAATTTACATGGAAATAAAAGGGAATTGAATTTACATGGAATTGAAAAGGAAATGAATGAAGAGACTTCCATTCGCGTTTGGTTTATCAGAGGTTGACCTATCATAGGCTACTCTCGCGGCTTTTCGGCATGAAGATTGTGAGACCCCAAATTTTATGAATAAAGATTTAAATTTCTTGTAAGACCCCAAATTTTACGAATAAAGATTTAATTTTCTTGAAATATTTTTTTTGAATATTATGGTGTGGATTTGAGATAGTGTTATAGTTGTGGGTAGTATTTATAAATTTTGCAAAGTATGCAAGTTGTTATATAATATTCGATTGGTCGGGGAATATTCATTTTAACATGGAATATTCGTACAACGACACAATCATTGGTGGACCCCACAACGGAAGTATTGTCGTAGTTAAAAAATGACAGAATTATCATTTAATAAAAATAATGGCGAAAGTGTTACCGTTAAAACTATTGAACTACTAGGTAGTAAAAGTACAGTAATACGCGTGTTTTTATAGTAGCACACGGTATTGATTATTCATGCTTACGTGATAAGTCACTCAGTTATATTCAATTATTGCTACAGTAAATGCTGCATCATAACTCTCATATTATTGATTCAATTATTATCATAGTATCATCTGTATAATATGTTATATTATTAAATCAATAATTGGGACGACAAAGTTATTCATATTATTATTTGCAATATTGACAATGTCTAGAAGTTCTGTCAAGGAGAGGTTTGGTCACCTAATTGCGCGCTAATAAGGAGAAATCTTTATCGAAAAGTACCCTCTTTCCTAGGAACGATCTGGTTGTTAAATATTGTGAGTTATAATATTAATGATGAATAAGTTCGTGTTGATTAAAGATGAATTTGATAGTTCCATTGTGTTGGGATTATTAGTATTAGTGAAAATCGACATGTATTCCGATGATAATTGATGTCTGGGGGTTATATTGATAAATCAGGTAATTTATCGGATAAATGAGCAATTAATTGCTACTAATTCACATGCTTATATAACTATTTGTTCAAATGTGTGTACTATTGAATCACATTCTTGTACTATTAGGGGAGTTGGTGCAAGATTGATAATACTTGCATGACTAAGTTAAAAATGGAGGTATAGATGGAGGTATTATACTGTAATTCATATTTTCACATGATTATAACTATTGATTCACATGATTGAACTATTGATTCACATTATTTACTATTAGGGGAGGTGGTGCAAGTTTGATAATACTTGCAGGACTAAATTAAAAATGAAGAAAAAGAGGAAGGTATTATACTGTAATATTTCGAGCCCCAAAACGTGCAATTATTGAAACTATATTTTCCTATAAATAGAAGTTCATTCTTCTTACATTTCTCACCAATTCACTAAAGCTATAGAGCAATTATTATAGAGAGAAATTATAGAGAGAAAGAAGAAGAGAAGTCTGCTACATCACTATCCCAGTATCCAGTCTTCTTTTGAGGTAAGGGATATTATTTGTTGTACTCGTAAGGGGTATTATTTATTTCGTATTCATGAAGAGAACTTCTGTTATTCCATTCTTTATTATTATGTTGGAATAACCTGTATATGCGAAGTACCGCATACATGGTGAAATTCTTCTGTTATTCCATTCTTATTATTCTGGAAATAACTTTGCTTATCTGATAATCTGCATACATGGTAAAATTCTTCTAATATTCCTTTCTTTATTATTCTCTCGGAATATCCTGTCTATGCGTTTACGCCGGACCTGGTTCCATTATTTATTATTCTGTCAGAATATCTTGTCTGTGCGTTTAAGCTGGACCTGGTTCCATTATTTATTATTCTATCGAAATATCCTATCTATACGTTTATGTCGGACCTGGTTCCATTATTTATTATTCTGTTGGGAATAACATGTCTGTGCAGTTTATCGCACACATGGTGAATCCTTCTGTTATTCCATTCTTTATTATTCTGTTAGAATAACCTGCCTATGTGGATTACCACATACATGGTGAATGATCCTTTGTATTCATTCCTTATTAAATTGTAGAAATAATCTGTCTACGTGGATTACCGTACGGCAGGTGAAAATCCATTTGTAGTTTCATATATTCTATTATACTCAGTTGATTAAAGTTTTGACTTCTATACTCCGTGAAATTAGTAGAATATCCTGGATATTTGCGCTTCATCCAGTATCTGTTCATGGAAATATTTTTTTGAGCATTCTTAATTTTTTCTCCACAAAGAAGTATCATGTTAACAATTTGGACATTGTTGGTTCCTAGATAAATTAATTCTTGAACTTGTTTTATGGAATTATTATGTAATTGTCATCATCCTCATGTTTATATTATGTTGAAAGTCATCTTTGGCTTACGTGCATAGATAGACTTGGTATGATTATGACCAGGGATTATTCGGTATAATCATTACTGTAATATGACGAATGATGTGGTAAAAGTCCTCAGTGGCCTGTAGTGCATTGATGAACAGTTTTTGGTATGATTATGACCAGGGATTATTCGGTATAGTCATGACCATTGATGATTTAATGAATATCCTTAGGCATAGTGCAGGGATGATTATATGATGTGGTTTATTTATGAAGCTGAGTCTCAGCGATACAAATTGATGAAAACATTTTAAATCATAGAAGATAGTAGATATCATGCTCTACTTGACTCTTCTAATAGATTGCTTATTCCGCTGCAGTTAAACTTGATATCTATTGTATTTTATCAGTTTAACATTGTTAAAGACTAATGATAATTTATTCTGCATTATCTTAGTCATAATATTTCTTACTGGGCAAGTTGAGCTCACCCTTTCTTTCACTGTTCTCTTTAGGAAATGAGAACGTAGTCGGGACTAGTCGGGGAACGGAGTGATGGTTCGAGATGGAGTATTAGTAGTCCTCACTATTCTATAAAATAGTGTGATAATAAATGTAATGTGGACTCTATTTGAGAGTGGATATTATCTAAAAGGCAATATTCCTGTTTAAACTCTCATATATCTTTTATTGTATATTACACGTCAGTTGTATAATTAAGTTTGTATTTGTATCATGTACCATGTATTTGGCGACTCAAGATGGGTGATGTATACCTATTTTGGGGGCGTCACAGTTTGTATCAAAGCTTAGGGATATGATCCATGGCTCAGATGTGAGACAAGAACTAGGAGGGGAGAGACGGGGAATTCATTTGCTAGAATGACCTACCTAAGTTTATTTGGTATTTAATTGGTCTGTCTGAATATAGGGATAATATGATATGTTAATTAACCCTTATTTTGTGGCAGTATTTGAAAATGGCATCTGAAAATGCTGAGATAAGCAATGAAGCACATGAGACCGTTGAGTTAGCTCAACCAAAAGGTAACGACCAACAACACGATAATAATCGTCACTTGCCAGTTTACTTACCGACCATCTAACAATGATAACCATCGTGGGGGAAATTATCATGCCAAGAATGGTAACCACTTCGGTGGTAATCATGGTCAAGATAATAAATGTAAATTTCAAGAAGAGAAGGTCATTTAGCTCGATTTTGTCGTATAGTGAAGTTAAGTCCAGCTAGAACGGTGGCACCAAAGACGGATACAAACAAAACAAAGTCGGTTGCTCTCAACGTTTAAATTTGACTCCGGAGAAATTAGACTTTGACTTGTCGGTTGAAACTTCGTTAGGAGAAACCTTCATTACATGTGATATCCAAGTCTTCGATGAGAGTCACAGTTTTGAATGATATTTCTATTGTTAATAAATTTCCTGACGTATTCTTGAAGGACTTCTAAGCCTACCCCTACAGAGTTAAATCAAATTTTGTATTAACCCTAGTACAAAACTCATTTCTAAAACCCTTAAATATTTTCTTTACCTAAAACGAACGTAACATGTGCCAAAGACGTTGGCTCGAGCTGTTGAAGATTACGATCGTACCATTCAATACCATCGTGGGAAAGCGAACGTGGTAGCTGATGCGTTGAGTAGAAGATCGTATGCATTTATGAGTTCGATGTTGTTAACATAAAAACCCATTTCATATAACTTACAAATGATGAAGATAGAGTTAAAGACTCTAGGGACCCACGTGAAGATAACGAATATACGAGTAGAATCGACTTTAATCGATAAAGTTAAAGCCGTGCAAGCTACATACTCAGAGCTAATGAATATGAAGAAGAAGGTTCAAGAAGGCGTTATTCTAGAAGCAAGAATCGATGAAGAGAGGAAATCTCAACCCTCGATTTAATTGGCCCAATTGAAATACTTGATCGAGTAGGAACTGTGGCCTATAGACTCATTTTACCGCCAAGTATGTCGCGTGTTCATAACGTTTTTTTTCGTGTATCGATGTTACGTAAAAATGTGGATGACCTGAACTACATTATTGAATTAGAATTAGACGAGATAGCAGAAGATTTAACGTATAAATGATTTAACGTATAAAGATAGACGAGATAGCAGAAGATTTTAAGAGGTGACTGATTCAGAAATTAGGTTTATAAATGATTTTGGTGGAAAATTCTAGAATTGAGTGGGCCCCACTTGTTGTTGGTGAAGAAATGTGCTGAATTTTATTTCAAATATGGTGGGTGGCAATAGTAGCAGGTAAAGCCATCAGGTAGCAGGTCAAGTCTGCTTCGGCGTGCTAACATTTTCCTATAAATAGAGGGCTAAGTTAGAATTGAAAATGACACCAGAAACATAAGCTTTCTCTCTTTCTCTCTCTATATTATCAAGTGTATTTTGTGAGTATTTATATACTTTGTGAGTTTATATTTATTAGTGTAAGTTTCCTTCAGCCTTATACCGATATTCCGATCAGAAGTACTGTTATTTTGAGGTAATAAGAGTGTAGCTGGGTCGCCGGAAACATGAGGAATAAAACAAAGGTCTCTAGTCATGGAGTTCTCCTAAACAAGATAAAACGTGTATTGTATACATCATTTAGTAGTTATATTTGGTGAATCATATAGGGTGAGGCAAACCCAACGTTGGAAGGGTGTTTTGCCACTATCATACAAGATGTCTAATGACATACAACCTCGTCTTATCATAAGATAGGGTTGTGCACATCCACTTGCTGAGTATATCTACGAGCACTACCTATATGATCTTGGAGTTTATTTGAAATATAATGTTCAACCGGAGATAGTGGAAATAGTTATATGTCAATAGAAGACTCACCATTAGAAAGAATATGATAGTAATCTTCTCATTTTTCTTTGGGGTATATTGGGTCAACCAAGGATAATTCTGTGGACATATGATATATATAATAACCTAGACGCACGGCCTCCCATGTATGAAGGTTTCCTTGAGCACTTCCCAAAGGTTTTAATTTCTAAAACAGTTTTTTGACTATACCTTTATGTGACGCCCCCAAAATAGGTATACAACACCCATTCTGAGTCGTCAAAATACATGGTACAGAAACAACTACAACTTTATTAATACAACATAAAAACTGTGAGTTTAAATACAAATATTGTCATCTAGACAATATCCACACTCAAATAAGTCCTCAATACAATTATTGATACATTATTTTATAAAAATGGTGAGGACTACTAAAACGACTTCTAGAACCATCATTCCATACCCCGACTAGTACTCGCTACATTCTCGCCTCCGAAGAAGAAAAATGGAACAAAAAGGAAAAGGGTAAGCTCAACTAGACCAGTAAAGAACATTATGACTAAGATAATACAGAACAAATTATCCTTAGTCTTCAACAGGGAAAAAATCTAATAGAATACAATAGACAACAAGTTTTAAATCAATATTCGCAGCGAAAATAATAATTCATTAGAAGAGTTAAGTAGAGAATGCAAACTACTATCTTCTATATATAAATTTAAAAGTTCATCGTCTATCTTTTATCCCTGTAACATCAATCAATATATATCTGGAATCAAATATTCATCTTTGCACTACAGGCCAAAGATATTCATCAGTTGGTCATGTTCATCTAAACACCTATTCATCTTTGCACTACAGGCCAAAGATATTCATCAGAAATCATTCATCTTTGCACTACAAGCCAAAGATATTTAGTAATATCATCATTTAGGACTGAGGATGATGAAAAATATTTTAAAGTAAACGAATCCAGTGAATCAAAAGAACAAGTATTAAGGATTCATACTTTAAATAACCCAAGTTCGAAAATACTTCATAAATAACTAGAGTGGAGTAAAATTCAAGAATGAAGACCAAAACATAGATCCAATCAAAGATAGGAACTATAACAGACAATCTTGGACACAGAAAAGAAAATTTAATTTTTCTGTAAATAGTGTCGTATACGTGAATAGTGTCGTATACGTGAATAATAACTCCGACACTAAAAGATAAAAATTTCACAAAAATATCATCATGCTTCGTGAATAGTACTCATGAATAGTAACTCATGAATAGTAACTCATGAATAGTAACCCCGACATGAAAAAGTTCCAAATTTGATAAAAAGTTCAACCAGTATTTTGGCATAATGATATTGAAGAATTAATATCATTTATGAATAAAATAACATCATTTACCTCAGAAAAATAGTACTTCTGATTGGAATACAAGATCTAGTGCTGAAGGAACTTGCACCATATAGCAACACTCAAAGTACTAAAATACTCACAAAAATACGCTCGATATATAGAGAGAAAAAGAGAGAGAAATCTTTAGTTTCTGGTGTGATTTTCAATTCTAACCTAAGCACCCTATTTATAGGAAAATGCTTAGAACACCAAAGCAGAAAATCTTATAAATTAATAATATTTATTAACCAAATTCCTACGCCCACCTCTAGACATTTGAAATCAGCCACTAACATGTGCAAGTGGAGCCAACCAAATAAAAAAATGTTTTTCTTTTAAAAAAAATTTAAAACTTCCAAAAATCAATTATTTCGGAACTTTTATCAGAAAATTTGAATCTCATGAACTTTTATAGGAAATTTAATTCTCTACAACTTTGCAGAAGAAAGATTTTCCAAATTCCAAACAGAAATTGACCGAAATCCATAAACGGACGATTTTACAAGCTATAATCAAATTTCAGTCAAGAAATGGGCCCACAGACATGTTTAACATGTTTTAAACAACTTTTGCAACAAAAATACTCTTCCTCCTCATATGCTCATATATCCCACATTCATTATAAAAATATCATCGTTATTATATTATAATAATATAATAAAATATTATTTTATCAGAAAAGATAAAATATCAATTTTTTTAACAATTGTCACTTTAAAAAATTTTTCCATCTATAACCACATAAAATCAATATTTTTCTCATCATATAAATCAATAATTAATTATTCACAAATAATATTACAGAATCACAGTACTGGCAACCAAGCCATTCCCAAGAAAGAGGGGGGCTTTCCAATAAAAATTTCTCCTTACTAGCGCGCAATTAGGTGACCAAACCTCTCCTTAGATGTAACTTTCTAGACATTGCCAATAATGTTTTCTAATAATATTATTCGATAATATGAATTATTGCTTCGATAATGGAAAATACGATTAGTAGTGACAATTATTAAAACAACGATAATATAAAATATCAACGCAACTATTATTGAATCAATAAAATAAAATCTTTGAGAATAACTCTGTAACAATTATTGAGTAGTGCCTTCTTAGGTAAGAATCAATAATTGGTGCAATACTGTGTGCTACTGTGCAACAACACGTATTACTGTGTTTTTAACCACCATTCCAACAGTGTTAACGGTAACAACTACGCCGTTATTTATAAACAACTTATACTTGTCGTTTTCTTTTTATCCAATCGCTTTTCATTATGGGGCCCATAAAAGATCATACCGTAATCATCTAAATATTCTCGACATGACAAGAATATTCCACGACCAAACGAATATTCCCCGACAACAATGAATATTTTATAACCACATGCTTATTTAAAATATTTGCGCATTTTACTCATAACTAACCACATTAATCAAATCAACCCTTACTATTTCAAAATGATAAATAGAGGAAACTAAATTTCATTTATTAATAATTTGGGGTCTTACACTTTATGTAAGGTGCCATTGTGACATGCTATCCAAGGTTGGGATGAGAGTCACAGTTGGTATATATTTGTATCAAAACTCACAGCATATGTGTTGTTGTATTTTGGACGAAAATTGTAGTAATAAAGTTGTAGTTGTTTTCCGTATCATGTATTTGGCGACTCTGAATAGGTTGGATGGATTGGACCTATTTTGGGGTTGTCACAGTTGGTATCAGAGCTTAGGGATATGGTCTCTTGCGGAGATTAGGGAATAGAACTAGGAGGGGAGAGATGAGTAAATCCTTCGCTAGTGTGTCCTACCTAATCTTATTTGTTGGTCAGTCATAATATCGGGATATTATGTGATTTGTTAATTTGTTCAATTAACCCTTGTTTTGAAGCTGTATTCTAGAATGATATCTGAAATACAAGAGATGAGCAATGGAGAAATCATGATGATAGGGAAGATGGAATCTGAAATAAAAGCAAGGTATTCTCAACTCTTTGAAATACCAGGTACGTAAATTTCGGGGACAAAATTTCATAAGGAGGGGAGATTGTAAGACCCCGACTTTTATGAAATAAAAGTATTCAATTTTTCTTATAATTACTATTCAGTAAATGGTTAAATTGATAAAAAGCAAAGTTAAGGGTGATATATGATTTTTTTTTTCAAAATAAGCAAGTGGCTATAAAATACTTATTGTTGTCGGGGAATATTCGTTTGGTCGTCGAATATTCTTCTTGTCGGGAATATCCGTACGACGGCGCAGTCATTTGCGGGACCCATAACAGAATAATTGTCGGATGAAGAAAATGACAAATTTGAGTTTTTATAAATAACGGCGTAATCGTTCTGAATTATCTTTGTTGGAATACCCGGTTGGGTAAAGTAAAATGTCTGCTATTGTTGCAAAGAGTAATACCAGTATTGCACAATATTTTTGAATTATTGATTATTACGTAAGAATGCACTACTCAATAATTGTTATAGTAATTACTGTTCAATATTTTATTTTATTGATTCAATGATTGCTGTGTTGATATTTTATATTATTGTTGTTTCATTAATTGTCATTGCACAGTATTTCCCATTATTGGATCAATAATTCATATTATTTGAATAATATTATGAGATAACATTATTGGCAATGTCTAGCAAGTTCTATCAAGGAGAGGTTTGGTCACCTAATTGCGCGCCAGTAAGGAGAAATCCTTATCGGAAAGCCCCCTCTTTCTTGGGAATGGCCTTGTTGTCATAATTGTGATTTTATAATATTATTTGTGAATAATTAATTATTAATTTATATGATAAGAAAATATTTATTTTATGTGGATATAATTGATGGATATATTTATTTTATGTGGATATAATTGAAGGAATTAATGTTGAGATGTTTTTGTCGGAATGGAGGTATTAATAATTAAATCACTGTTCTTGAGATATATTGCGTGAGTTATAATTTTTAATCTGACCGTTGGATCGTTGTGATTTTTGGATATGTTATACATATATAAGTTGAGTATATGTCCACAAATTTTGAACCGTTAAAAATGAATGTATAATTTGTTATGAATTTTAAGAGGCGATTGATTCAGAAATTAAGTTTATAAATAATTTTGGTGGAAAATTCTAGAATTGAGTGGGCCCCACTTGTGGTTGGTGAAGAAATGTGCTGAATTTTATTTCAAATGTGGTGGGTGGCAATAGTAGCAAGTAAAGCCATCAGGTAACAGGTCAAGTCTGCTTCGGCGTGCTAACATTTTCCTATAAATAGAGGGCTAAGTTAGAATTGAAAATGACACCAGAAACATAAGCTTTCTCTCTTTCTCTCTCTATATTATCAAGTGTACTTTGTGAGTATTTAGATACTTTGTGAGTTTCTATTTATCAGTGCAAGTTTCCTTCAGCCTTATATCGATATTCCGATAAGAAGTACTATTATTTTGAGGTAATAAGAGTGTAGCTGGGTCGAGAGAGGGTAACAAGGGAATAAAACGGTGGTCTCTAGCTGTGGAGTTCTCCCTAAATAGTATAGAAAAGTGTATTGTATACATCATTTAGTAGTTATATTTGGTGAATCATATAGGGTGAGGCGAACCCAACGTTGGAAGGGTGTTTTGCCACTATCATACAAGATGTCTAATGACATACAACCTCGTGTTATCATAAGATAGGGTTGTGCACATCCACTTGCTGAGTATATCTATGAGCACTACCTATATGATCTTAGAGTTTATTTGAAATATAATTTTCAACTGGAGATAATGGAGATAGTTATATGTCAAGAGAAGACTCACCATTGAAAAGAATATGATAGTAATCTTCTCATTTTTCTTTGGGGTCTATTGGGTCAACCAAGGATAATTCTGTGGACATATGATATCTATAATAACCTAGACGCATGGCCTCCCATTTACGAAGGTTTCCTTGAGCACTTCCCAAAGGTTTTAATTTCTAAAACAATTTTTGACTATACCTTTATGTAAGGTGCCATTGTGACGTGTTATCTGTAAGACCCCGAAAATTTTTTAAATAAAAAGGAATTTCCTTTATTTATTATTTTGAAATAGTAAGGGTGGATTTGATTAATGTGGTTAGTTATGGGTAAAATGCGCAAATATTTCAAAATAAGCAAGTGGTTATAAAATATTCATTGTTGTCGGGGAATATTCGTTTGGTCGTGGAATATTCAATCTTTGTTGTGAATATTAAATGACGACCCAGTAGCGACCATGTGTGGGCCCCATAACTAAAAAGCGATTGGATGAAGAAAACGACAAATATAAGTTGGTTAAAAATAACGGCGTAGTCGTTCACAGTTAAGACTGATTGGAATACCCGGTGGTTAAAATACGATGTCTGGCGTGGTTGCACAAAGAAGACACTTGCGGTATTGCGCATGATTGTTGAATTATTGATCCTTACGTAAGAAGGCACTACTCAATAATTTTCACAATGAATTCTTATCGCTCAAAGATTTTATTTTATTGATTCAATAATTGCTGCGTTGATATTTTATATTATTGTTGTTCAATAATTGTCACCGCATGATATTTCTCATTATCGGATCAATAATTCATATTATTTGAATAATATTATTAGATAACATTATTGGCAATGTCTAGAAAGTTCTGTCTACAGGAGAGGTTTGGTCACCTAATTGCGGCGCCAAAGAAGAAGAAATTCTTATTGAAAGCCCCTCTTTCTGGGAACGGCTTTGGTTGTCATAATTGTGATTCTCGTAATATTATTTGTGAATAATTAATTATTGATTCATATGATAAAGAAATATTTATTTTATGTGGATATAAATGATGGATTTATTTATGTGGTTATAAATGAAGAAATTATTGTTGAGGTGTTTTATCGTATTTTATCTGATTGGAGGTATTAAAATCAAATCGGGGGTTTGAGATATATTAGGGGGTTATAATTTTTAATCCGACCGTTGGATTGTGGTAATTTTGGGTATGTTATACATACATAAGTTCAAGATATGTCCACAAATTTTGAACCGTTAAAAATGCACGAATGATTTGTTGTGAATTTTAAGAGGTGTCTGATTCTAAATTAGGGTTATAATTGATTTTGGTGGAAAATTCTAGAATTGAGTGGGCCCCACTTGTGGTTGGTGAAAAAAATGTGCTGAATTTTATTTCAAATGTGGTGGGTGGCAATAGTAGCGGTGTAAAGTCATCGTGTAGCAGTCAAGTCCGCTTGTGGGCTAACATTTTCCTATAAATAGAGGGCTAAGTTAGAATTGAAAATCACACCGAAACAAAGTTTTCTCTTTTTCTCTATATTATTGAGTGTATTTTGTGAGTATTTAGATACTTTGAGAGTTGATGTTCAAGATAAGTTTCATTCAAAGATCACTTCCGATCTTTCCTTTCAAATCTTGATTCTTTGAGGTAAGGGATATTATATTTTTCAGAATGATATTATTTCTTCAATATCATTATGCTGAAATGTTGATTTGAAGTTTTTATCAAATTTGGAACTTTTTCATGTCGAGGTTACTATTCATGAGTTACTATTCACGAGTTACTATTCATGAGTTACTATTCACGAGTTACTATTCATGAGTACTATTCATGAAGCGTGAAGATGTTTTTGTGGAATTTCTATCTTTTGGTGTCTGAGTTACTTATTCACGTATATTGACACTATTCACGATATACTGACACTATTCACGATATCACGGTACTATTCAATCTAAAAATGAAAATTTTTCTTTTCGCCTAAAATATCTATTCGGATACTAGCTTTGATTGTATCCATGTTTTGATCATTCTTGAATTTTACACCACTATGATTATTTTTGAGGTATTGTTGGACATGGATAAAACAAAGTACTAATCCTTAATCCTTAATCCTTGTCATTTTGTTTCACCGGATTCGTTCTTTAAAAATATTTTCATCATCCTCAGTCTTAAATGATGATATTATTGAATATCTTTGGCCTGTAGTGCAAAGATGAACAGGTGTTGAGATGAACATGACCGATTGATGAATATCTTTGGCCTGAAGTGCAAAGATGAATATTTGATTTGAAATGAAAATTGATTGATGTTACAGGATAAAATATTGATGATGGACCGTTAAATTCATAGATTATAGTAGATTTCATTCTCTACGTAACTCTTCTATGAATTATTATTTCATTGCGAATATTGATCCGAAACTTGTTGTCTATCAGATTCTATCGATTTTTCCTCTGTTGAAGACTAACGATAATTTGTTCTATATTATCTTAGTCATAACATTCTTTTATCCGGGCTAGTTGAGCTCACCCTTTTCCTTGTTGTTCCATTCTTCTTCTCAGGAGGCGAGAATGTAGCGAGTACTAGTCGGGGTATGGAATGAAGGTTCTAGAGAGAGTTGTTTAGTAGTCCTCACCATTTTTGTAAAATGATGTATCAATAAATATGATGGGGATTTATTTACGTGTGGATATTGTCTAGAAGACAATATTATATTTAAACTCACAGTATATACTGTCGTATTTCACACGACATTTGTATTATTGAAGTTGTAGTTTGCTTCTTGTACCATGTATTTGGCGACTCGTGAATGGGTGTTGTGTATACCTATTTTGGGGCGCCACAGTTAATATCGAGCTTAGGATATGATCTCCAAGGAGATCGGGAATAGAACTAGGAGGGAGAGACGAGTAAATCCTTCGCTAGTGTGTCCTACCTAAGCTTATTTGTTAGTTGGTGAGTATATAGGATATTATGTGATATATTGATTTCCTTAATTAACCCTTGTTTTATGACAGTAATTTGAGAATGTCGAATGAGAATATTAACAGTGGAGTAAATGAGACCGTGGAGATGCCCGTACTTAACAACGAGGAGAACGTGCAACAGTCGGCAATATACCTCCCCGCGAATAACACCAATTCGAAAGCGATGATGAACGAGGGGATGTTTAGAAGCTTTTTGCAGTTCATGCAAAATCAGACGAGGGAGACTCGTGTTCAAAATATAGGAGGAAATGATAGCAATTCACGGGTGGTCACAGCCAAGCAATTCAAAGAGTTGGGACCACCAGAATTTAAGGGAAAGCCGATCCGATCACGGGGCGAAAACATGGGTCAAGCAAATTACCAAGATATTCGATGTCTTGGGATGCACGGAGGAACGTAAAGTTCCATTCGCTACTTTTATGTTCCGTGGCGGGCAGATTATCGGTGGTGGGATCAGGAAGCGCACTCATCCATCGCAGACTCAAAGATGTCATGGGAGACGTTTGAAACAGTTCAATGACAAGTACTTCCACGAAAGTATTCGCTATACGAAGGAAGTGGAGTTTATTAGACTAGAGCGTAATAACATGACGGTGTCCCAAAGACGAGGCGAAGTTCATGGAGTTATCCGTGTTTGCACCTCATTTGGTGGAGAATGAGGAACGATGACGCTGGATGTTTCTTAGAGGTTTGAAACCCGGCACGTCAAGATCTCATTTCTCATAAATTTTCTCTCTTCAGATGTTGTCAATAGGGCTCAATTGTTAGAGCGAGATAACGAGTACGCTCAACCGAGGGACCATAACCAGGATCATACCAAGATAGTAGTCAACAAAATAACGATAACCAAATGAGAAAGAAGAATACGTACAAAGGCGGTAACCACTCGTGGTAATCGTGGCCATGAAAATAGAAGAAGCGAGACAGAGGAGATTTTAAAAGAGGAGATTCAACAACGACCATGTGAAGACGTCGGCGCTTGAGAAAGCAACTAGTTCTAAGGAGGAGAGACCACCACCCATCATATATTATAAATGCGGGAAAGAGGGACATATCATTCAAACCGCCCACAACAGCTTAAGGTATGCTATAATTGTGGAAAGGAAGGACATATCGCCGAGATTGACGATATCGAAACCCAGTCCAGCGGGAATGGTGACTCAAAAAGATGTCCAAGAAAAGTCAAAGTCAACGATTCCGGGAAGAGCGTTTGTTTTGACTGGTCAAAATGCGAGGAACCCGAACGAAGTTAGCACGGGTTAGTTAATTATAAATTCTTGCGAAGTTTATACCTTACTAGATACCGGCTCTACCCATTCTTTTATCTCTCTTGCTTTACATGCTCAACGATTGAACTTGACTACGGAGAAATTAGACTTTGACCTATTTATGGAGAATCCGTTAGAGAAACTTTCATTACATCTCGTTGTTTAGAAATCTTGTTTGATTCAGTTGGCACTATCACATTACCTCAATTAACCTTATTTCTATAGAGATATTTGCTTTTGATGTGATTTTAAGGTTAACTACTCATCATGCCAAAATTGATTGTTTTCGTAAGGTTGTTAGTTTTCATATTCCTAAGCAACTCCGTTATTCAATTCAAGCAATCAAACCATTGTAATCAAACATTTTCATATCGCTTCATGAAGTCATTCGCTTATTACGGATGTCAAGTTTTCTTAGTCCATGTTATGGATTTGAATAAAGACACGTCGATTTGAATAATATTCTTGTTGTTATTGATTTTTTCCCGACGTATTTCAAGAATTTCTTGGTTTACTCCCAATGCGATATTAAATTTTGTATCGACTTTGAACCCTAGACAAAACTCATTTCTAAAATCTCATATCGAATGGCTCCTATTGAACTTCGTGGAGTTAAAATTCAACTATAGAATTTGGTACCGAGCCTTTATCTTGTGACTTCCTTTGTGGAATTCACCTAAGCCGACTCTCTCGTAGGGACGTTATATTCGTATGCGATAGTAAATCGATAGGTGTCATTGTGACGTCTTATCCAAGATTGGGATATGAGTCACAATTGAGAGCAACCTAAGTCAAGAATCGAAATACGTAGCTTTCAGGCTTAGTTGGTTATTATCTGAGATTCGTTGAAAGATATTCTCGAATCGCTATTCCATTAACGCAAATGACTCGTAGAGATACAAAATTCAATGGAGTAAGGAATGTGGGAAGAGCTTCAAGAACTCAAGAGGAGACTCATTTCAAAGACATGTTCCGACCATGCCATCCTCGAAAAGCGAACGTGGTAGGCGACGTGTTGAGTAGAAGATCGTATATAAGTACGAATACGATATTATCAAAAGACTAATTTCGTATAATTTACAAATAATAGAGATGGAGATGAAAACTCTAGGTACCCACGTGATGATATACTGAGTATAATCGACTTTAATCAATAAAGTTAAAGTCGCTTTCGAAGCCATTTTAATCCGAGGTGATGCGTATGAAGAAGAAAGTACAAGAAGGAGCTATTCCTAAGGGCGAATTGATGAAGAAGGAATACTTGAGTCCACTCTAGACTTTGTGTTCCTAACGACTCGATTTGAAGTACAAGATTATGATGGAGGCACACAATACGCCATTTGCAATCCATCTCGGGAGTACCAAAATGTATTATGATCTTCAACATACATTTTGGTGGAGCAATATGAGGAGAGAGATCGCGTGGTTTATCTCGAGATGTTTAACTTGTCAACGTAAAAAGGCGAGCATCTTGTACCTAAGGGTCCGCTTAAACCACTTGAGATTCCTAATGGAAGTGGAAACACATTACCCTAATTTCATTACTAATCTTCCCAAGGTTTCTCAAGGCATAGATGCTATTTGGGTTATTGTTGATAGATTAACCAAGTCTCGCTTTCATTTTACCGATACGAGAGACTTATTCCCTTGAACGCCTTTCTCGTATGTATGTAAATGCGATTGTGAGATTGCGTGGCATGCCAAGATCCATAGTTTTAGATCGTGACCCAAGATTCACTTCATGATTTTGGGTTAGAAAGCTATGGGCGCAATTTACGATTCGCTTTGACATACCATCCTCAAACGGATGGGCAATCGAAAAGGACTACTCAAACTCTTGAAGATATATTAAAACTCGTGGTCCTAGATTTCAAAAGAAGTTGGGATAAGTACTTACCATTGGTGGAATTCTCATACAACAATAGTTATTAAACAAATATAGGCATGGTTCCATTCAAGCATTATATGGACGAAAAATGTCGTTCTCAATATGTTGGGATGAGGTGGGTGAAGCAACATTGTTGGGACCCGAGTTAGTACGTATGACTCACCGAAAAGATCCAAATGATTTGACAACGCGTATAAAACAAGCACAAGATCGACAAAAGAGTTATGCGGATCTTCATCGAAAGGACGTGGAATTTAATGTAGGGGATCATGTATTATTACGAGTTGCTCCATGGAAGGGAGTTACAAGATTTGGAAAGAGAGGAAAGCTCAATCCACGATTTATTGGTCCATTTCAAATTCTTGACCGAGTAGGAAATGTGGCCTATAGACTCGTTTTACCGCCAAGTATGACGCGTGTTCATAACGTTTTTCACGTATCAATGTGGACGACCCGAACCACATTATTGCGTTAGAACCAGACGAGATAGCCGAAGACTTAACGTATGAGGAGGTACCTGTCAAGATTTTGGATAGGAAGGAGCATGTCCTACGCCAAGAAAGGTCATACCACAAGTTAAAGTTTTGTGGAGGAATCATGCTATAGAGGAAATGACACGGGAATTGAAACGGAAATGAAAGCGAGGTATCCTCACCTTTTCGAAACACCAGTATCGTCGCCAATTTCGAGGACGAAATTTCATAAGGAGGGAGGTTGTAAGACCCAAAAATTTTTAAATAAAAGGAATTTCCTTTATTTATTATTTTGAAATAGTAAGGGTGGATTTGATTAATGTGGTTAGTTATGGGTAAAATGCGCAAATATTTCAAAATAAGCAAGTGGTTATAAAATATTCATTGTTGTTTGGGAATATTCGTTTGGTCGTGGAATATTCGTCTTTGTCAGGGAATATTCGTGCGATGGCGACCCATGTGTGGGGCCCCATAACTGAAAGCGATTGGATGAAGAAAACGACAAAATATAAGTTGGTTAAAAATAACGGCGTAGTTATTACTTGCTAAGACCGTTGGAATACCCGTGGTTAAAATACGAATACGTCTGGCGTTGCACAAAGAGTATGGCGCAGATCGCATACAAGATTGTTGAATTATTGATCCTTACGTAAGAAGGCACTACTCAATAATTTTCATAGTAGTTATTGCTCAAAGATTTTATTTTATTGATTCAATAATTGTCATATTGATATTTTATATTATTGTTGTTCAATAATTGTCACCGCACAAGATTTCTCATTATCGATCAATAATTCATATTATTTGAATAATATTATTAGATAACATTATTGGCAATGTCTAGAAAGTTCTGCCTAAGGAGAGGTTTGGTCACCTAATCAAGCTAACCAAGAAGAAGAAATTCTTATTGAAAGCCCCTCTTTCCTGAGAACGGCTACCGTTGTCATAATTGTGATTCTCAGTAATATTATTTGTGAATAATTAATTATTGATTCATATGATAAGGAAATATTTATTTTATGTGGATATAAATGATGGATTTATTTATGTGGTTATAAATGAAGAAATTATTGTTGAGGTGTTTTATCAAGATTTTATCTGATTGGAGGTATTAAAAATCAAATCGTGGGTTTTTAGATATATTGCGTGGGTTATAATTTTTAATCCGACCGTTGGATTGTGGTAATTTTTGGGTATGTTATACATACATAAGTTGAGTATATGTCCACAAATTTTGAACCGTTAAAAATGCACGAATGATTTGTTGTGAATTTTAAGAGGTGTCTGATTCGGAAATTAGGGTTATAATTGATTTTGGTGGAAAATTCTAGAATTGAGTGGGCCCCACTTGTGGTTGGTGAAAAATGTGCTGAATTTTATTTCAAATGTGGTGGGTGGCAATAGTAGCGAGTGTAAAGTCATCGTGTGAGTGTGTCAAGTCTGCCTTTCTATGAGCTAACATTTTCCTATAAATAGAGGGCTAAGTTAGAATTGAAAATCACACCAGAAACAAAGTTTTCTCTTTTTCTCTCTATATTATTGAGTGTATTTTGTGAGTATTTAGATACTTTGAGAGTTGCTGTTCAGTACAAGTTTCATTCAGCATCACTTCCGATCTTTCCTTCCGAAGTACTGATTCTTTGAGGTAAGGGATATTATTTTTTTCGTAATGATATTATTTCTTCAATATCATTATGCTGAAATGTTGATCTGAAGTTTTTATCAAATTTGGAACTTTTTCATGTCGGAGTTACTATTCATGAGTTACTATTCACGAAGTTACTATTCATGAGTTACTAGTCACGAAAGTTACTATTCACGAGTACTATTCATGAAGCGTGAAGATGTTTTTGTGGAATTTCTATCTTTTGGTGTCTGAGTTACTATTCACGATATTTACACTATTCACGATATCTGGCACTATTCACGATATACTAAGATTATTCAATAGAAAAATGAAAATTTTTCTTTTCGCCTAAAATATCTATTCGGATACTAGCTTTGATTGTATCCATGTTTTGATCATTCCGAATTTTACACCACTATGATTATTTTTGAGGTATTGTTGGACATGGATAAAACAAAGTACTAATCCTTAATCCTTAATCCTTGTCATTTTGTTTCACCGATTCGTTTTTAAAATATTTTCATCATCCTCGCCTTAAATGATGATATTATTGAATATCTTTGGCTCAGTAGTGCAAAGATGAACAGTGTTGAGATGAACATGACCGATTGATGAATATCTTTGGCTCAAGTGCAAAGATGAATATTTGATTTGAGATGAAAATTGATTGATGTTACAGGATAAAATATTGATGATGGATCGTTAAATTCATAGATTATAGTAGATTTCATTCTCTACGTAACTCTTCTATGAATTATTATTTCATTGCGAATATTGATCTCAAAACTTGTTGTCTATTGTATTCTATCGATTTTTCCTCGTTGAAGACTAACGATAATTTGTTCTATATTATCTTAGTCATAACATTCTTTACTGGGCTAGTTGAGCTCACCCTTTTCCTTGTTGTTCCATTCTTCTTCTCAGGAGGCGAGAATGTAGCGAGTACTAGTCGGGGTATGGAATGAAGGTTCTAGAGAGAGTTGTTTTGTAAAATGATGTATCAATAAATATGATGGGGATTTATTTACGTGTGGATATTGTCTAGAAGACAATATTATATTTAAACTCACAGTATATACTGTCGTATTTCACACGACATTTGTATTATTGAAGTTGTAGTTTGCTTCTTGTACCATGTATTTGGCGACTCAGAATGGGTGTTGTGTATACCTATTTTGGGGGCGTCACATTATCTAAGGTTCGGATGAGAGTCACATTTGGTATATATTTGTATCAAAACTCACAGCATATGTGTTGTTGTATTTTGCACGACAATTGTAGTAAAAAAAAGGTGTAGTTATTTTTCGTACCATGTATTTGGCGACTCAGAATAGGTTGGATGGATTGGACCTATTTTGGGGTTGTCACACAGTTGATTAATGTTTTGACTTCTATACTCCATGAAATTAGTAGAATATCCTGGATATTTGCGCTTCATCTAGTATCTGTTCATGGAAATATTCTTCTGAGCATTCTTAAATTTTTCTCTCAAAGCAAGATGTCGTTGACAATTTGACGTTGTTGGTTCCTGGATAAATTAATTCTTGAACTTGTTTTATTGAATTATTATGTAATTATCATCATCCTCATGTTTATATTATGTTGAAAGTCATCTTTGGCTTACGTGCATAGATGGACTTGGTATGATTATGACCAGGGATTATTCGGTATAATCATGACCGTAATATGACGAATTATGTGGTCAAAGTTCTCAGTGGCCTGTAGTGCATTGATGGACAGTTTTTGGTATGATTATGACCTGGGATTATTCGGTATAGTCATGACCATTGATGATTTAATGAATATCCTTGGCCTGTAGTGCAGAGATGATTAGATGATGTGGTTTATTTATAAAGCTGAGTCTCAGCGATACAAATTGATAAAAATATTTTAAATCATAGAAGATAGTAGATATCATTCTCTACTTGACTCTTCTAATGGATTGCTTATTCCACTGCAGTTAAACTTGATGTCTATTGTATTCAGTTCAACATTGTTAAAGACTAATGATAATTTATTCTGCATTATCCTAGTCATAATATTTCTTACTGGGCTAGTTGAGCTCACCCTTTCTTTCACTGTTCTCTTCAGGAAATGAGAACGTAGCCGGGACTAGTCGGGGAACGGAGTGATGGTCGGAGATGGAGTATTAGTAGTCCTCACTATTATATAACATAATGTGATAATAAATGTAATGAGGACTCTATTTGAGAGTGGATATTGTCTAAAAGGCAATATTCCTGTTTAAACTCTCATATATGTTTTGTTGTATATTACACGTTAGTTGTTTAATTAAGATTGTATTTGTATTCTGTATCATGTATTTGGTGACTCAAGATGGGTGATATATACCTATTTTGGGGGCGTCACATTTCTCGAAATATTTTTTTAAATATTATGGTGTGGATTTGATATAATGTTATAGTTGTGTGTAATATTTATAAATTTTGTAAAGTATGCAAGTTGTTATAAAATATTCATTTGGTCGGGTAATATTCTTTTTGTCGAGAATATCCATACAACGGCACAATCATTGGTGGACCCCACAATGGAAGTATTACCATACTTAGAAAATGACAGAATTGTCTTTTTATAAAAATAACGGCGAAAGTGTTATCGTTAAAACTGTTGAACTACCCGGTACTAAAAGTACAAGAATAATGCTGTGATTAGCATAAGACCACATACATATTGATTGATTGATGCTTACGTAAGAAGTCACTTTGTTATACTCAATTATTGCTACAGTAATTGCTGCATCATATCTCTCATATTATTGATTCAATTATTGTCACGGTATCATCTGTATAATATAATATATTATTAAATCAATAATTGAGACAGCAAAGTTATTCATATTATTATTTGCAATATTGACGATGTCTAGAAGTTCTGTCAATGAGAGGTTTGGTCACCTAATTGCGCGCCAATAAGGAGAAATCCTTATCGGAAAGCCCCCTCTTTCCTGGAAACGATCTGGTTGTTAAATATTGTGAATTATAATATTAATGATGAATAAGTTCGTGTTGATTAAAGATGAAATTGATAGTTCCATTGTGTTGGAATTATTAGTGTTAGTGAAAATCGTTATTTATTTCGATAATAATTGATGTCTGGAGGTTATATTGACCAATCGGGTAATTAACCGGATAAATGAGCAATTAATTGTTATTGATTCACATGATTATAACTATTTGTTCACATGTGTGTACTATTGATTCACATTCATTTACTATTAGGGGAGTTGGTGCAAGATTGATAATACTTGAATGACTAAGTTAAAAATGGAGGTATAGATGAAGGTATTATACTGTAAATATTTTTTTCACATGTTTAGAACTATTGAGTCAGATAATTTACTATTAATTCACATGATTTACTATTAGGGGAGGTGGTGCAAGTTTGATATTACTTGCACGACTAAATTAAAAATGAAGGAAAAGAGGAAGGTATTATACTGTAATATTTCGAGCCCCAAAACGTGCAATTATCGAAACTATATTTTCCTATAAATAGAAGCTCAATCTTCCTTCATTTCTCACCAATTCACTAAAGCTATAGAGCAATTATTATAGAGAGAAATTATAGAGAGAAAGAAGAAGAGAAGTCTCTACCTCACTATTCCAAGGATCCAGTCTTCTTTTGAGGTAAGGGGTATTATTCTTTCGTATTCATGAAGAGAGTTATTTTCTTTCAATACTCGTAAGGGTTGTTATTCCATTCTTTAATATTATGTTGGAATAACTTTTGTACATCTGGCACCGCATACATGGTGAAATTCTTCCATTATTCCATTCTTTATTATTCTCGCTGGAATAACTCCGTCTGCATTTGGCCTATCGTATGCCTGGTGAATTCTGTTGTTATTCTGTTCTTTATTATTCTGTTGGAATATCCTGTCTATGCGGATTACGCATGACCTGGCTCCATTCTTTATTATTATGTTGGAATATCATGTCTGTGCGGATTACGCATGCCTGGTGAATTCTTCTGTTATTCTATTCTTTATTATTCTGTTGGAATAACCTATCTATGTGGATTACCGCATGCATGGTGAATGATCCTTCGTATTCATTCCTTATTAAATTGTGGAAATGATCTGTCTACGTGGATTACCACATGGCGGGCGAAAATCCATTTGCAGTTTCATAAATCCTATTATACTCAGTTGGTTAAAGTTTTGGTTTCTATACTCCATAAAATTAGTAGAATATCCTGGATATTTGCGCTTCATCCAGTATCTTTTCATTAAAATATTATTATGAGATTTGTTGATAATTATTGATCTTTTCATGACGGAATACTATACATGAGTTACTATTTACGGGTTACTATTCACCCGGTTACTATTCACTCAAATATTATTCACTCGGGTATGGAGGGCACTTCTCATGCCAGAGTACTATTCACGAGTTACTATTCACCTAATTACTATTCACCTAAATATTATTCACTCGGGTATTTGTGGTACTTTTTATGTCGAGTTACTATTCACGAGGTACTATTCCCGAAGTACTATTCACAGGGTACTATTCACGGGGTACCATTTATCCAAAAAATATATTTTTGTTCTGTCCAAATTATTTTTGGTACATGAATATTAGTCTTGAATTTTACTCCACAAAGCAGTATCATGTTGACAATTTGGACGTTATTGATTTCTGGATAAATTAAATTATAAATCTTTAAAATTTATCCTTGAACTTGTTTTATTGAATTATTATGTCATTGTCATCATCCTCATGCTTATATTGTGATGAAAGTCTTCTTTGGCTTACGTGCATAGATGGACTTGTTATGATTATGACCAGGGATTATTCGGTATAATCATGATCGTAATGTAACGAATGATGTGGTGAAAGTCCCCATTGGCATGTAGTTCATTGATGGACAGTTGTTGGTATGATTATGACCAGAGATTATTCGGTATAATCATGACCATTGATGAATACACGAATATCCTTGGCCCGTAGTGCATGGATAATTTATGGTCGTGGTACTAATGAACATCCTTGGCCGTACTGCAGGGATGATGTGGTTTATTTATTAAGATGAGTCTTAGCGATAAAGTTGATGAAAATTTTTTTAAATCATAGAAGATAGTAGATTTTATGCTCTACTTGACTTTTCTAACGAATTGCTTATTATTTTTGCAGTTGTTGATCTAAAACTTGTTGTCTATTATATTCTATCAGTTGTTATACTTTTGAAGGCTAATGATAATTTATTCTGCATTATCTTAGTCATAATATTTCTTACTGGGCTAGTTGAGCTCACCCTTTCTTTTCATTGTTCTCTTTAAGAAATGAGAATATAGTTGGACTTAGTCGGGGAATGGAGTGATGGTCCGGATAAATGGCTTTAGTAGTCCTCACTCTTCTACGAAATAATGTGATAATAATTGTAATGAGGACACTTTGAGTGTAGATATTGTCTAGATGACAATATTCTTGTTTAAACTCTCACTATGTTTTGTTGTTTTTACACATTGTTGTATAATTAAGTTGTATTTGAATTTATGTACCATGTATCTGGCGACTCAAGATGGGTGATGTATACCTATTTTGGGGGCGCCACAGGTTAGTATCAAAGCTTAGGATATGATCCTGGTGAGATGTGAGACAAGAACTAGGAGGGGAGAGACAGAGAATTCCTTCGCTAGTATGACCTACCTAAGTTTATTTGGTATTTAATTGGTCGGTCAGAGTATAGGGATAATATATGATATGTCAATTAACCCTTGTTTTGTGACAGTGTTTGAGAATAACATTTAAAAATGTTGAGATTAGCAATGAAGCACATGAGACCGTTGAGTCACCAACGATCAATACCCAGGATAATGTGCAACAGGAGTACAATAATCCTCAAGTAAACAATAACGATCAAATGATGAACGATGGGATGTTCAGAGGTTTTATGCAATTCATGCAACATCAGACGAGAGCGGCTCCTGTCCAAAATGTTGGTGAAAACATTGGAAACTCTCGGACGGTCACCGCTAAACAATTCAAGGAGCTGGGACCACCGGAATTTATTGGAGAGCCAAAACCAGTTAAGGCGGAAGCGTGGATAAAGCAGATCACCAAGATATTGAAAGTAGTATGCACACAAGCCAATCATGTTTGATGATAAAGCATATACTTTGTAACAATCTTATTCATTTATTAATAAAAGTATTAATTTATTAAAGGCTTTTAATTATCTACATGATGCTGTTTTATTATATGTGATAAACCCATAGTTTTAAGCAATGCTTTTAGAATAATGATGATGATCATTCTAATGAGATCTAAATTCTTAGAAAGCTTAAAACTAAAATAGTTCCCAATCATTGGATTACTAAATTGGGGATTAGTGAATCCGGATAGATTGGTACATACGTTGTTGTTTGCTCATTGGATGAGGATGATTGATCTCATGATCATTTGTGTGGAGACACTAAAGCAAGTATGTAGGTGCTTATTACGAATAAGTTCATTTGAACGTGGCTCGCTAAGGAATACCTAATGGAGTTTTATTTGCTCGTCAATAGAATTCTGTAGTGATAGTAGTACAAGTGATCCTTGGACTTGAGATCATCATAGTATCTTGTGTATGATGAGTTATACTTTGACTTATTCCTTAAGACCCTTAGGGTATATCAAAGGGTATGCTTGGGTATAATAAGTTGTACATGGAGATAATGTATGATCAATAAAGAATCTACCACTTCTAATAAAAGAAGAAATGTCCTATGTGATTCGATAAATGACAACCCAAAGAGTCCTTGGCGGCGCGTAATGAAATTAGAAAGGAGTTTCTAATTTGCATTATTTGGAGTTGTGCATTTAAGAGTCGAAATACATATAATTAAATAAAATAAGACTTGACAATAATTCCATGTCTTATATTTAATTGGGACATTGTATGGTGGAAGGATTGAATTGTCACAGAACTATTTACTCAAAGGTTATTTAATGATTAATGTTGAAATCTATATTATCCGGAAAGTCGTTGATCGCTAGGGAGGCTTATCCCTATTGTAGAATAAATATTATTTATTTAAATAAATTAATTGTTTAATTTATTTATTTAAATAAGATTAAATTGTTCTAATTGATTTATTCACAACCCAGGTTTATATGGAGAACCTAAAGGGTCACACCATAAAAAAGGAAGAATAATTATTTAAGAAGTTAATGGCATAATCGTAATAATATGTTATGTATATTTAATTTAATCTATGGTGATAGAATAAATTAAATAACTTAATATTTATTATTTAATATTTTAGAAATATTAAATATAAATTAATAAGAGGAGTCTTATTAATATTATTACAATTATTATTATTTTAATTTCTAAAAGAGTTTAGAAATTAATTTAATATAAGTACTCTCATTTATTCCTAATTGGATTAGGAAGGAAAATTAGTTAAAAGGAGTTTAATTAATTATCCCTAATAAGATTAGGGAGCTTAATTAATTAAAAGAATTTAATTAATTAAATAAAACCCAATTCCTTAATTGTTAAGATGGGTTGCCCACATTTATAAATAAGAGGAGTCTTATTATGGGTTGTGGGGTTTTGTTGACTTTTTCAACAAACGACATAATTCCAATTGTTGGGAGAGTACACCCTTTCTATAGAGATAGAAAAACTAGGGTTTAGCCAACCACCCCTTCTTCTTGAATTCCTATTCTTCCTTGGTGGATCACCTCTAGAGGCCAAACACATGGGTGGCTAACGTTGATCAAAGGAAGGAACCAAACCCGGTGGATTCAAGTTGAACGTGAAAAAGATTGGAGGTGAACTTGTACCTGAGGAAGCTCGATCTTCAAGGGTATGATTTTATTCTTTATCTTTTTGTTTAATTAATAATTGTGCATAAAGGGTGATCCGGGTATATGGTTTGTAATTTTTTTTTAAATTCTGATTTTTACACGCTTCCGCATTATTTTGCAATTTGATTGCGCACATGATTATTACAAACCTAACAGTGGCATCAGAGCCAAACCTTTATGCGAATTATTAATTGTTTGATTTGATATGTATATTGATATGTGTTTACAACAATTTAATTGGGCATAATTTTATTGTATAAAATTTATTAAAAAAAAAAAAAAATGATGTTTCCGCTTTAAAGATCAAGCTATTCGCAAATTTTTTTTTTAACAAGAGGATAGCACGGAAATCAAGATTTAAGAGGAGTTGGCAGGATTCACAAAATTTTTTTTTAAAAAAGGGCCGGATTGCACACCTACACGAAAATCGAAGCAGGATATTTTGTTTAAATTCAAGGCAAAGGTATAAGATAACTTTATTATATATATATATATATACTAATTAGTATACATATATATATATATGATAATATATTTGCTATTATATATATATATATAATAGTTATATATATATATAATATATTATTCTCAATAATTTTATAATTAAAATAAAGGTTTATTTTAATTTTAAAATAAAAGGTTTATTTTAATTTTAAAATAATAGGTTTATTTTAATTCTAAAATTTGAATTTCATGCTAACTAATTAGAGTTGGAATTGGATTCCATGCTAACTAATTGGAGTTGAAATTGGATTCTATTTTCCTTAAATAAAGGAGTTTATTTAGATATGAAATAAGATTTCATATTATTCAAAATAAAAGAGTTTATTTGTGAATAGAAAAGAAAATCCATGTTTCCTTAAATAAAGGAGTTTATTTAGATATGAAATAGATTTCATATTATTCAAAATAAATGAGTTTATTTGTGAATAGGAAAAGAATATCCGTGTTTCCTTTAATAAAAGATTTTTTTTTTTTACATGGAATTGGATTCCATAATTAATTAAAATAAAAGAGTTTATTTTAATTAAAGATTTTTTTTTATTACATGGAATTGGATTCCATAATTAATTAAAATAAAGGAGTTTATTTTGATTAAAATTTTGATTAAAATAAAATAGTTTATTTTATTCAAAATTAGATAAATTAAAATAAAATAGTTTTATTTTGATTTAAATTTGGATTAAAATAAAGGAGTTTATTTTGATTCAAAATTAGATTTTATACTAACTAAATTTGCCCATTAAATGATATCAATATATATATTAAATGTTTATTATTCATAAGATGAATGTTATTTATTGATGCATATGGTGATGTGTATGATAATAAATGGGATTGATTATGGATTATTGACCAATGCGATTGGATTTTATTTTAGTTGGATGCATGAATGTATGAGTTTTATTAAATGGGGTCTCACAGTACTCGCCTTCTCTAATTTTTCTTAATGTAAATTCTATCTCTCTCTATGTACTTTCCCTCGATCACGATCAAGGTTTCTATTTATTTTAAAATAGTTATGTAGTAGGAATAGTTAGAATTAATTTTTGAAAAATTGGAGATCAAAGGAGCAAGGAGCGTGAAGACCCGTTTGTTATGGAGCCCTAGTTTAAATGTAATAGTTATATTTAAATATTATTTCTTGCACTCCTGTGGTTTGACCTTTTGGTTTACTTGGTGGCTCTAGTGAACCAAACTAGAATAAAAGTCCATAATCAATCCGTAGTAGAATATAGTATTCTATATGTGCATGCTTATACTATATATATATTATATATTATGCAAACATGCTTCAGTATGTTAATTAATATGACGCGTATTTTATATATATATATGTAAATGCGCTAAAACAAGATGAGACAAATTAATAACAAACCCCTCAATTTTATATATTAAGTCCTAAGCGCGTTCAAAGATATTTGGAATATCGAACGTCATTTTCTAGCATGATAAAATTAATAGAGTATTAAATATTTAATATGAGTTTGTTGTGTCACCACAAGGCAAGTATTAAGTATTTAAGATGTTAATTTATCACATTTGATGCTTATAAAGAAAATTGAACAATATTGTTTTGTCAGGTGTCACCAAGGATGATATTTTTCTTTTTGAATATATGGATTGCTAGGTTGGACTTAACTTGGATAATTTTGATTCGGATGTGCCACCACTTGATCAAAATAATCTAAGAGGCAAAATACAAGGAGTTGCATAGTTGATGTAATTGACAAAAGTTGTCTACCTATTTATTTATATATAGTTTGTTGTGTCACCACAAGGCTATATACATTTGAAATGGGATCCTTATTCTACCTAGCAAATCTTTAATTAGATTTTGCCGAACTATATAAGTGAGGGTAATATAGTTTGAAGAAAATAGTGGGAGATACCAATCTAAAACAAGACCTAAATTATTTTGGTAATTAATAAAAGAATGTATTTTAAAATATTGTTAATTACAAATTCATTTACAGAATTTTACAATGTCTAAAATTTACTATCACTGCGTAACATATTAGATGTTATTTAACTAGACCGTATTAAACGGATTGGTTAAGGAATTTGAGAATAGTTCTCATAGCTGAAAAGCTATCTTATGTCCTTAATACGCATATCCCTGCAATGATTGCAGACAATGCCTCTGAGGAAGAGATTGCTATTTTTAGAAAGTGGCAAAATGATGCACAGTTGGCTCAATGCATCATGCTCGTATCCATGAGTAACAAGCTTCAGCGTCAGCCTGAAACTATGGATACTCCTACTATATTCTTGCACATCAAGTAGTTGATGGTGAGGAAAGTAGGACTGATAGATATCAGATATCTAAGGAGCTCTTCCGATCTAGAATGGCCAATGGCACTATAGTATAGACAAAAGTCCTTAACATAATCAATTTGATTGATCAATTAGGACAATGGGTTTTGTCATGGATGGAGAGTTGAGCCAAGATTTGATCTTGCATTCACTCCTGGACTCCTTTCACAATTGTTGTGAATTTTTTATATGAACAAGCTAGATATCAGCTTTGCTGATTTGCTTAACATGTTGAAAAATGTTGAGAGTCACTTTCCAACCAAGAAAGTGTTAGGTTTGTAATATTCATGAACGCAATCAAATTGCAAAATATTGCAGAAGCGTGTAAAAATCAGAGTTTAAAAATTTACAAACCACATACCCGGATCACCCTTTATGCATAATTATTAATTAAACGAAAAGATAAAGAATAAATCATACCCTTGAAGATCGAGCTTCCTCAGGTACAAGTTCACCTCCAAATCCTTTCGCGTTCAATCTTGAATCCACCGGGTTTGGTTCCTTCCTTTGATCAACGTTAGCCACCCAAATGTTTGGCCTCTAGAGGTGATCCACCAAGGAAGAAAAAAATTCAAGAAGATGGGTGTTGTGGCTAACCCTAGTTTTCTATCTCTATAGAAAAGGCATACTCCCAACAACTTGGAATTATTACGTACTTTATTAAAGTCAACAACCCATACCACCCATAATAAGACTCCTCTTATTTATAGATGTGGGCAACCCATCTTAACAATTAAGGAATTGGGTTTTATTTAATTAATTAAATTCTTTTAATTAATTAAGCTCCCTAATCTTATTAGGGATAATTAATTAAACTCCTTTAACTAATTTTCCTTCCTAATCCAATTAGGAATAAATGAGAGTACTTATATTAAATTAATTCCTAAACTCTTTTAGAAATTAAAATAATAATAATTGTAATAATATTAATAAGACTCTCTTATTAATTTATATTTAATATTTCTAAAATATTAAATAATAAATATTAAGCTATTTAATTTATTCTATCACCATAGATTAAATTAAATATACATAACATATATTATTACGATTATGCCATTTACTTCTTAAATAATTATTCTTCCTTTTATGGTGTGACCCTTTAGGTTCTCCATATTAAACCTATTGTGAATAAATCAATTAGAACAATTCTAATCTTATTTAAATAAATAAATTAAACAATTAATTTATTTAAATAATATTTATTCTACAATAGGATAAGCCTCCCTAATGATCAACGACTTTCCGGATAATATAGATTTCAACATTAATCATTAAAGAACCTTTGAGTAAATAGTTACCGTACAATTCAATCCTTCCACCATACAATGTCCCAATTAAATATAAGACATGGAATTACCGCTAAGTCTTATTTTATTTAATTATATGTATTTCGATTCTTAAATGCACAACTCCAAATAATGCAAATTAGAAACTCCTTTCTAATTTCATTCTCGCCGCCAAGGACTACTGGGTTGTCATTTATCGAATCACATAGACATTTCTCTTTATTATTAGAAGTGGTAGATTCTTTATCGATCATACATTATCTCCATGTACAACTTATTATACCCAAGCATACCCTTTGATATACCCTAAGGGTCTTAAGGAATAAGTCAAAGTATAACTCATCATACACAAGATACTATGATGATCTCAAGTCCAAGGATTACTTGTACTACTATCACTACAGAAATTCCTATCGACAGCAAATAAAACTCCATTAGGTATTCCTTAGCGAGCCACGCTCAAAGAACTTATTCTCTAATAAGCACCTACATATACTGCTTTAGTGTCTCCACACAAATGATCATGAGATCAATCATCCTCATCCAATGAGCAAGCAACGTATGTACCAACTATCCGGATTCACTAATCCCCAATTTAGTAATCCAATAATTGGGAACTATTTTAGTTTTAAGCTTTCTAAGAATTTAGATCTCATTAGAATGATCATCATCATTATTCTAAAAGCATTGCTTAAAACTATGGGTTTATCACATATTATAAAACAAAGATCATGTAGATAATTAAAAGCCTTTAATAAATTAATACTTTTTATTAATAAATGAATAAGATTGTTACAAAGTATATGCTTTATCATCAAACATGATTGGCTTGTGTGCATATTACTTTCAATCTCCCACTTGCACTAAAGCCAATCGCCATTGTATCTTTATACTCTTCTTCTCTAAGTGATTATTATCCCGTTGGATAAGCTTTAGTTAATGGATATGTAATGTTGTTCTTGAGAGTCCACCATCTCTATAGTGATTTCCCATCTTTCAATGATTCTTATAATCAAATGAAAGTGCCACAACACATGTTTAGATCCAAGATGAGACTTGGGAACTATTCCTAGTTCGTAATGAACTTTTAATCCAAACAATCAACTCAGTAGCTTCATTTATAGCTATATACTTTGTCTTTATTACTAAACCAAAGAACTCTTTCATTGTTTGGAACCTTTCCAATTCAACTCGCACCACTCGCTCAAGGTAACACTTTACCTTAAAGTGGATTTTTCTCATCGTCTTGTCTCCGTCTCGAAAAACTTGAGTCCAGAAAGCCCTCTAGTTTTAATTCGCACCCACCATGAATATGATCACATCCTTAGTGCCTGTTAAGAACTTTAAGATGTTTTTCACCGCCTTTACATAGATCTTCTCCGCATATGACCGATCAACATCGTGTCTCAGATATTTCATTGCATACATGATTGTCATTCATCACGACCTCTCTTTTCAAGAGTCTGTGGGGACTATTAAGAGAGATACACTCCATAGCTCATCAACATGAGACATCTCTTGGAGTTTGCCATGCTAAACAACTTTAGCATCAAATGAATATACGTTCCTTGGGTTAAGTCGAGCATCCTCTTAAATCTATCTATATAGATTTTATCCCCAATTAAGATACTCTTCCCAAATCATTCATGGAGGAATGTTTAGACAACTTTATCTTTACTGATTGTAGCATTGGTATGTAATTCCTCATCCGTAGTATATCAACATATAATACTAGAAATTTCACGACGCTCCACAATCACCCTTTTTTTGTACACAAAACTCTTTGACTCTCCATCATCAGATGTAACTCTCGGATCATCATCTTCTATGATGCGTACCATCATCATCATCATCCATGATGAATCCATACCTCCTAGGTATCTTCTTGTACTATTCCGTTCTTTCCGTTTTATATCTATTGTGGGTACAATAGGTCTATCTATAGGTTCCTCTTATTTGACTTATATAGTGTTTTGTGGTTCTTGAACTCTTCAAGATCTATTATTCTCCCACCAAATTTCCTTTCAATGATAAAAACTTTATCTTAGAAGGCGCGTGTTTCAGAACAAACACCTTTTGCTAAGTAGAATTATAGAACATATACCCTAAACTTACTTTAGGATGTCCCACAAATCAGCATGTCAAATTTTGTCCCAAGCTTATCCTTTGAAATATTTTCACATAAGTTGACAACCCCTTATCTTAACATACTTAAGATTAGGAATCCTCCCCGCATCCATAACTTTTATGGAGTCTTGGGCTGAATTTTGAGGTTACCATTTTCGTAGATATGCAAACCATTTCTAGGACATAATCCTGAAGGATACCGGAATGCTCAGTAAAATCATTATGGACCGCACCATGTCCAACAAGGTATGATTTTTCCTTTCGGATACATCAATCAATTATTACGTATCGAGGGTGTCCATTATGAGAAAACCATTTGAGATGATCTAGAAACTTATCAGCACAAGCATTTATTCCTTGATCTAATCAAAGAATCTTAATACTTTGTCAATTTGTTTCACTTCAATTCTTTTTGAACCTTTCAAATAATTCACACTTGTATTTCAACAAATACATACATTCAACTCTTTGAATGATCATCTCCTTTTCTTATACTAATTTGTTCAATATGCAAAATTATTTTCATGTAAGTCAAGAATACAAAATTTATTAAGTAATATTCCAGTTTATATACAAAACATTATTATTATAAATAGAACAACAATTGTTCTTAATTATAATACCAAAGATTTCATTGTCCAACAATAAAATGGAAATAATGTTTTCAACGAGAACTAAAATACAATAACAACTTATCGACTTAATAGATTTGCCAGTAGCATTGCTAAACTATAAGTTTCTATGGCTAATGTTGCAACCTTTGCTTCATTTCCCATACATAGGATTACTTATACTTGTTTAGCTTTCTACTTCTGCTGGTCCCTTCATAAATCTATATATATGATAACCAAAGTCGGTATCCAATACCCAAGTAGAACATCGACTTAAAGAAAAATTTATTTCAATCATGAACAAAAATCAGATTAGAACCGAAACTTCACTAAGCTTCTTTGGTTAGCCTCTCGCAAGATGCTTCTCGCAGCTTTCTTTCCAAAGGTCCAAAGCTTATTGCAAAGGAAGCAAACTCCTTTGCTATCCGTGATCGCTTTTGTTCTTATTATCCTTTGTTTATGCCTTTCTATTTACCTTCTTTGAATCGCTCTTCTTTTTTGTAAGATCCTTTGGCCCTACCAAGAAGACTTGGTCTTTCTTGGTTGAAAGTGACTCTCAACATTTTTCAACATGTTAAAAATCAAAGAGGTTTATATCTAGCTTGTTCATATGAAAAATTCACAACAATTGTGAAAGGAGTCCGGGAGTGAGTGCAAGATCAAATCTTGGTTCAACTCTCCATCCACGACAAAACCTCGTTGTCCTAATTGATCAATCAAATTGATTATGTTAAGAACTTTTTGTCTGCATTATAGTGCCATTGGCCATTCTAGATCTAAGAGCTCCTTAGATATCTCGATATCTATCACCCCTACTTTCCTCACCATCAACTACTTGACGTGGGGAATATAGTAGAAGTATCCATAGTTTCAGTCGACGTCAAGCTTGTTACTCATGGATACGAGCATGATGCATCGAGCCAATCAGGCATCATCTTGCCACTTTCTAAAAGTAGCAATCTCTTCCTCGAGGCATTGTTCTGCAACCATTGCGGGATAGGCGATATTAAGGACATAAGATAGCTTTTCAACCATGAGAACTATTCTCAAATTCCTTAACCAATCCGCTTTGATTCTTGGCCCCGATTAATTTAGCATCTAATATGCTTCGCAAAGATAGTAATTTTAGACATTGTAAAATTTCGTAAATGAATTTGTAATTAACAACATTTTAACATACATTCTTTTATTAATTACCAAAATAATTTAGGTCTTGTTTTAAATTGGTATCTCCCACTATTTTCTTCAAACTATATTACCCTCACTTATATAGTTCTAAGAAAATCTAATTAAAGATTTGCTAGTGAGAATAAGGATCCCATTTCAAATGTATATAGCCTTGTGGTGACACAACAAACTATATATAAATAAATAGGTAGACAACTTTTGTCAATTACATCAACTATGCAACTCCTTGTAGATTTTGCCTCTTAGATTATTTTGATCAAGTGGTGGCACATCCGAATCAAAATTATCCAAGTTAAGTCCGACTTAGCACTCCATATATTCAAAAAGAAAAAAATATCATCCTTGTGGTGACACAACAAAACAATATTGTTCAATTTTCTTTATAAGCATCAAATGTGATAAATTAACATCTTAAATACTTAATACTTGCCTTGTGGTGACACAAACAAACTCATATTAAATATTTAATACTCTATTAATTTTATCATGCTAGAAGGCGACGCTCGATATTCCAAATATCTTTGAACGCTTAAGACTTAATATAAAAAATCGAGGGGTTTGTTATTAATTTGTCTCATCTTGTTTAAATACATTTACATATATATATATATATATATATATATATATATATATACGCTATCGTATTAATAAACATGCGAAGCATGTTTGCATAATATATAATATATATATATAGTATAAGCATGCACATATAGAATACTATATTCTTCCCTAGATTGATTATGGACTTTTATTCTAGTTTGGTTCACTAGAGCCACCAAGTGAACCAAAAGGTCAAACCCTAGGGTGCAAGAAAAATATTATTTAAATATAACTATTACATTTAAACCCGAGCTCCATTACAAATCGGGTCTTCACGCGCCTCAAGCTCTTTGATCTCCAATTTTTCAAAATTAATTCTAACTATTCCTATTACAAAACTATTTAAAATAAATAGAAACCTCGATCGCTGATCAAGGGAAGTACATAGAGAGAGATAGAATTTACATTAAGAAAAAATTAGAGAAGACGATTTATGACGCAGAATTCCCCATTTAATAAAAACCCATACATTCACGCATCCAACTAAAATAAAATCCAATCATATCGTCAATAATCCATAATCAATCCCATTTATTATCATACACATCACCATACGCATCAATAAATAACATTCATCTCATGAATAATAAACATTTAATATATATATTGATATCATTTAATGGGCAAATTTAGTTAGTATAAAATCTATTTTTGAATAAAATAAACTCCTTTATTTAAATCCAAATTTAAATTAAAATAAAACTATTTTATTTTAATTTATCCAATTTTGAATAAAATAAACTATTTTATTTTAATCAAAATTTTAATCAAAATAAACTCCTTTATTTTAATTAATTATGGAATCCAATTCCATGTAATAAAAAAATCTTTAATTAAAATAAACTCTTTTATTTTAATTAATTATGGAATCCAATTCCATGTAAAAAAAAAAAATATTATATTAAAGGAAACACTTGATATTCTTTCCTATTCACAAATAAACTCCTTTATTTTGAATAATATGAAATCTTATTTCATATTTAAATAAACTCCTTTATTTAAGGAAATTGTGATTCTATTTCCTATTCACAAATAAACTATTTTATTTTGAATAATATGAAATCTTATTTCATATCTAAACAAACTCCTTTATTTAAGGAAAGATGGATTTACTTCCCTATTCACAAATAAACTCCTTTATTTTAGGAAAAATAAAATCCAATTTCAACTCTAATTAGTTATCATGGAATCCAATTCCAACTCTAATTAGTTAGCATGAAATTCTAATTTTAAAATTAAAATAAACCTTTTATTTTAAGATTAAAATAAACTTTTATTTTAAAATTAAAATAAACTTTTATTTTAAAATTAAAATTATTAAGAATATAATATATATATATATATATATATATATTATAATATTATATATATATATATATAATACTGTAAATATTATTATATATATATATATATATATATATATATTATATTACCGTAAGACTCATGAAGCAAACATGATTGACTCCCTTGATTCCCTTAACTTTTTTTTTTTTTTTTTTTTTTATATATAACCGTGCACATGCTGCTTGTAATATATATATGTATTCTTGTTTTCAAAAAAAAAAAAAATCGTGGCCTTCTTTGCCAACCTTTTAACAGGAAATTAACAAGTTAACAAGTTTATTTTTGAAGCCATGCAAAATCATCATGGTCGGTTATCCTCGAAAAAAAAAAAAAAAAAAAAAATTCGTATTATTTGGAAAAAAAATCGGTCCTTTATTTATTTATTTATTTTTAATAAATTTTAAACAATAAAATTATGCCCAATTAAATTGTTCTAAACACATATCAATATACATATCAAATTAAAACAATTAATAATTAGCATAAAGGTTTGGCTCGATGCCACCGTTAGGTTTGTAATATTCATGAACGCAATCAAATTGCAAAATATATTGCTAAGCGTAAAAATCGTAGTTTAAAAATTTACAAACCATATACCCTGATCACCCTTTATGCATAATTATTAATTAAACGAAAAGATAAAGAATAAATCATACCCTCAAGATCGAGCTTCCTCAGTACAAGTTCACCTCCAAATCCTTTCGCTCAATCTTGAATCCACCGGGTTTGGTTCCTTCCTTCGATCAACGTTAGCCACCCAAATGTTTGGCCTCTCAGAGGTGATCCACCAAGGAAGAAAAAATTCAAGAAGATGGGTGTTGTGGCTAACCCTAGTTTTCTATCTCTATAGAAAAGCGTACTCCCAACAACTTGGAATTATTACGTATGTTATTAAAAGTCAACAACCCATACCACCCATAATAAGACTCTCTTATTTATAGATGTGGGCAACCCATCTTAACAATTAAGGAATTGGGTTTTATTTAATTAATTAAATTCTTTTAATTAATTAAGCTCCCTAATCTTATTAGGGATAATTAATTAAACTCCTTTAACTAATTTTCCTTCCTAATCCAATTAGGAATAAATGAGAGTACTTATATTAAATTAATTCCTAAACTCTTTTAGAAATTAAAATAATAATAATTGTAATAATATTAATAAGACTCTCTTATTAATTTATATTTAATATTTCTAAAATATTAAATAATAAATATTAAGCTATTTAATTTATTCTATCACCATAGATTAAATTAAATATACATAACATATTATTACGATTATGCCATTTACTTCTTAAATAATTATTCTTCCTTTTATGGTGTGACCCTTTAGGTTCTCCATATTAAACCTATTGTGAATAAATCAATTAGAAACAATTCTATTCTTATTTAAATAAATAAATTAAACAATTAATTTATTTAAATAATATTTATTCTACAATAGGATAAGTTCTCCCTAACGATCAACGACTTTCCAGATAATATAGATTTCAACATTAATCATTAAAGAACCTTTGAGTAAATAGTTACCGTATAATTCAATCCTTCCACCATACAATGTCCCAATTAAATATAAGACATGGAATTATCACAAGTCTTATTTTATTTAATTATATGTATTTCGATTCTTAAATGCACAACTCCAAATAATGCAATTAGAAACTCCTTTCTAATTTCATTCTCATTGCCAAGGACTACCGGGTTGTCATTTATCGAATCACATAGACATTTCTCTTCTTTTATTAGAAGTGGTAGATTCTTTATCGATCATACATTATCTCCATGTACAACTTATTATACCCAAGCATACCCTTTGATATACCCTAAGGGTCTTAAGGAATAAGTCAAAGTATAACTCATCATACACAAGATACTATGATGATCTCAAGTCCAAGGATTACTTGTAGACTACTATCACTACAGAAATTCCTATCGACAGCAAATAAAAAACTCCATTAGGTATTCCTTAGCGAGCCACGCTCAAAGGAACTTATTCTCTAATAAGCACCTACATACTTGCTTTTAGTGTCTCCACACAAATGATCATGAGATCAATCATCCTCATCCAATGAGCAAGCAACGATGTACCAATCTATCCGGATTCACTAATCCCCAATTTAGTAATCCAATAATTGGGAACTATTTTAGTTTTAAGCTTTCTAAGAATTTAGATCTCATTAGAATGATCATCATCATTATTCTAAAAGCATTGCTTAAAACTATGGGTTTATCACATATTATAAAACAAAGATCATGTAGATAATTAAAAGCCTTTAATAAATTAATACTTTTTATTAATAAATGAATAAGATTGTTACAAAGTATATGCTTTATCATCAAACATGATTGGCTTGTGTGCATATTACTTTCAATCTCCCACTTGCACTAAAGCCAATCGCCATCAGATATTATATACTCTTCTTCTCTAAGTGACGATTATCCCGCCGTTGGATAAGCTTTAGTTAATGGATATGTAATGTTGTTCTTGAGAGTCCACCATCTCTATAGTGATTTCCCATCTTTCAATGATTCTTATAATCAAATGAAAGTGCCACAACACATGTTTAGATCCAAGATGAGACTTGGGAACTATTCCTAGTTCTGTAATGAACTTTTAATCCAAACAATCAACTTGTAGCTTCATTTATAGCTATATACTTTGTCTTTATTACTAAACCAAAGAACTCTTTTCATTGCTTGGAACCTTTCCAATTCATCGCACCAATTGCTCAAGGTAACACTTTACCTTAAAGTGGATTTTCGTCGTCTTGGTCTGCATCTCGAAAAACTTGAGTCCGTAAAGCCCTCTAGTTTTAATTCGCACCCACCATGAATATGATCACATCCTTAGTGCTTGGTTAAGAACTTTAAGATGTTTTTCACTGTCTTACAGTGATCTTCTCCAGAATATGACCGATCAACATCAGGTCTCGTATATTTCATTGCATACATGATTGTCATTCATGCGACCTCTCTTTTCAAGAGTCTGTGGGGACTATTAAGAGAGATACACTCCATAGCTCATCAACATGAGACATCTCTTGGAGTTTGCCATGCTAAACAACTTTAGCATCAAATGAATATACGTTCCTTGGGTTAAGTCGAGCATCCTCTTAAATCTATCTATATAGATTTTATCCCCAATTAAGATACTCTTCCCAAATCATTCATGGAGGAATGTTTAGACAACTTTATCTTTACTGATTGTAGCATTGGTATGTAATTCCTCATCCGTAGTATATCAACATATAATACTAGAAATTTCACGACGCCCCCAATCGACCCTTTTGTACACACTAAAAAATCTTACCTCATCATCAGTATGTAACTCGGATCATCATCTTCTATGATGCGTACCTCATCATCATCATCCATGATGAATCCATACCTCCTAGGTATCTCTTGGTACTATTCCGATTTACGATTCTTGTTGTGGTACAATAGGTCTATCTATAGGTTCCTCTTATTTGACTTATAGTGTTTTGTGGTTCTTGAACTCTTCAAGATCTATTATTCTCCCACCACCCTTTCAATGATAAACACCTTTATCTTAGAAGGCGCGTGTTTTCGTAATAAACACCTTTTGCTAAGTAGAATTATAGAACATATACCCTAAACTTACTTTAGGATGTCCCACAAATCAGATATGTCAAATTTTGTCCCAAGCTTATCCTTTGAAATATTTTCACATAAGTTGGACAACCCTTTATCTTAACATACTTAAGATTAGAATCCTCCTCCATCCATAACTTTTTATGGAGTCTTGGGCTGAATTTTGAGGTTATCATTTTCGTAGATATGTCGACCATTTCTAGGACATAATCCTGAAGGATACTTTGGAATGTCGGTAAAATCATTATGGACCGTACTACGTCCAACAAGGTATGATTTTTCCTTTCAGATACATCAATCAATTATTGCGTATCTGGAGGCGTCCATTGTGAGAAAACCATTTGAGATGATCTAGAAACTTATTGCACAAGCATTTATTCCTTGATCTAATCAAAGAATCTTAATACTTTGTCAATTTGTTTCACTTCTGAATTCTTTGAACCTTTCAAATAATTCACACTTGTATTTCAACAAATACATACATTCAACTCTTTGAATGATCATCTCCTTTTCTTATACTAATTTGTTCAATATGCAAAATTATTTTCATGTAAGTCAAGAATACAAAATTTATTAAGTAATATTCCAGTTCTATACAAAACATTATTATTATAAATAGAACAACAATTGTTCTTAATTATAATACCAAAGATTTCATTGTCCAACAATAAAATGGAAATAATGTTTTCAACGAGAACTAAAATACAATAACAACTTATCGACTTAATAGATTTGCCGGTAAAGATTGCTAAACTATAAGTTTCTATGGCTAATGTTGCAACCTTTGCTTCATTTCCCACACATAGGATTACTTATACTTGTTTAGCTTTCTACTTCTTTTGGTCCCTTCATAAATCTATATATATGATAACCAAAGCTCGGTATCCAATACCCAAGTAGAACATCGACTTAAAGAAAATTTATTTCAATCATGAACAAAAATCAGATTAAACCAAAACTTCACTAAGCTTCTTTGGTTAGCCTCTGCAAGATGCTTCTCGCAGCTTTCTTTCCGGTGTCCGGGCTTATTGCAAAGGAAGCAAACTCCTTTGCTATCCGTGACGCTTTTGTTCTTATTATCCTTTGTTTATGCCTTTCTATTTACCTTCTTTGAATCGTTCTTCTTTTGGAAGATCCTTTGCCCCTACCAAGAAGACTTGGTCTTTCTTGGTTGAAAGTGACTCTCAACATTTTTCAACATGTTAAGCAAATCAATGAGGTGATATCTAGCTTGTTCATATGAAAATTCACAACAATTGTGAAAAGGAGTCCGGAGTGAGTGCAAGATCAAATCTTGGTTCAACTCTCCATCCATGACAAAACCTGTTGTCCTAATCGATCAATCAAATTGATTATGTTAAGAACTTTTTGTCTGCATTATATAGTGCCATTAGCCATTCTAGATCTAAGAGCTCCTTAGATATCTCGATATCTATCGGTCCCCACTTTCCTCACCATCAACTACTTGACGTGCGGGGAGTATAAGAGAAGTATCCATAGTTTCAGTCGACGTCAAGCTTGTTACTCACGTGGATACGAGCATGATGCATTGAGCCAATCATGCATCATCTCTTGCCACTTTCTAAAAGTAGCAATCTCTTCCTCGAGGCATTATGCGCAACCATTGCGTGGATAGGCGTATTAAGGACATAAGATAGCTTTTCAACTATGAGAACTATTCTCAAATTCCTTAACCAATCCGCTTTGATTCTTGGCCCGATTAATTTAGCATCTAATATGCTTCATAATGATAGTAATTTTAGACATTGTAAAATTACAGTAAATGAATTTGTAATTAACAACATTTTAACATACATTCTTTTATTAATTACCAAAATAATTTAGGTCTTGTTTTAAATTGGTATCTCCCACTATTTTCTTCAAACTATATTACCTCACTTATATAGTTAAGCAAAATCTATTAAAGATTTGCTAGTGAGAATAAGGATCCCATTTCAAATGTATATAGCCTTGTGGTGACACAACAAACTATATATAAATAAATAGGTAGACAACTTTTGTCAATTACATCAACTATGCAACTCCTTGTATTTTGCCTCTTAGATTATTTTGATCAAGTGGTGGCACATCCGAATCAAAATTATCCAAGTTAAGTCCGACTTAGCACTCCATATATTCAAAAAAGAAAAATATCATCCTTGTGGTGACACAACAAAACAATATTGTTCAATTTTCTTTATAAGCATCAAATGTGATAAATTAACATCTTAAATACTTAATACTTGCCTTGTGGTGACACAACAAACTCATATTAAATATTTAATACTCTATTAATTTTATCATGCTAGAAGGCGACGTTCGATATTCCAAATATCTTTGAACGCTTAAGACTTAATATAAAAATTGAGGGGTTTGTTATTAATTTGTCTCATCTTGTTAAGCGTATTATATATATATATATATATATATATATATATATATATATATATATATATATATACGCGTATAAATAAACATGCTAAGCATGTTTGCATAATATATATATATATATATAGTATAAGCATGCACATATAGAATACTATATTCTTCCTAGATTGATTATGGACTTTTATTCTAGTTTGGTTCACTAGAGCCACCAAGTGAACCAAAAGGTCAAACCCTAGGGGTGCAAGAAATATTATTTAAATATAACTATTACATTTAAACCCGAGCTCCATTACAAACGGGTCTTCACGCGCTCCTTGCTCCTTTGATCTCCAATTTTTCAAAATTAATTCTAACTATTCCTATTACAAAACTATTTAAAATAAATAAAACCGATCGCATCGTGCCGAGGGAAATACATAGAGAGAGATAGAATTTACATTAAGAAAAATTAGAGAAGGCGAGGTACGCAGACCCCATTTAATAAAAACCCATACATTCATGCATCCAACTAAAATAAAATCCAATCATATCGTCAATAATAATTCATAATCAATCCCATTTATTATCATACACATCACCATACGCATCAATAAATAACATTCATCTCATGAATAATAAACATTTAATATATATATTGATATCATTTAATGGGCAAATTTAGTTAGTATAAAATCTATTTTGAATAAAATAAACTCCTTTATTTAAATCCAAATTTAAATTAAAATAAAACTATTTTATTTTAATTTATCCAATTTTGAATAAAATAAACTATTTTATTTTAATCAAAATTTTAATCAAAATAAACTCCTTTATTTTAATTAATTATGGAATCCAATTCCATGTAATAAAAAAATCTTTAATTAAAATAAACTCTTTTATTTTAATTAATTATGGAATCCAATTCCATGTAAAAAAAAAATCTTATATTAAAGGAAACACGGATATTCTTTCCTATTCACAAATAAACTCCTTTATTTTGAATAATATGAAATCTTATTTCATATTTAAATAAACTCCTTTATTTAAGGAAATTAGGATTCTATTTCCTATTCACAAATAAACTATTTTATTTTGAATAATATGAAATCTTATTTCATATCTAAACAAACTCCTTTATTTAAGGAAAGATGGATTTACTTCCCTATTCACAAATAAACTCCTTTATTTTAGGAAAAATAAAATCCAATTTCAACTCTAATTAGTTATCATGGAATCCAATTCCAACTCTAATTAGTTAGCATGAAATTCTAATTTTAAAATTAAAATAAACCTTTTTATTTTAAGATTAAAATAAACCTTTTATTTTAAAATTAAAATAAACTTTTATTTTAAAATTAAAATTATTAAGAATATAATATATATATATATATATATATATCGAATATTATATATATATATATATAATACTGTAAATATTATTATATATATAATATATATATATATATATTATATTACCGTAAGACTCATGAAGCAAACATGATTGACTCCCCTTGATTCCCTTAACTTTTTTTTTTTTTTTTATATATAACCGTGCACATGCTGCTTGTAATATATATATGTATTCTTGTTTTCAAAAAAAAACAAAAAATCGTGGCCTTCTTTTGCCAACCTTTTAACAGGAAATTAACAAGTTAACAAGTTTATTTTTGAAGCCATGCAAAATCATCATGGTCGGTTATCCTCGAAAAAAAAAAAATTCGTGCGCTGGAAAAAAAAATTCGGTCCTTTATTTATTTATTTATTTTTAATAAATTTTAAACAATAAAATTATGCCCAATTAAATTGTTCTAAACACATATCAATATACATATCAAATTAAAACAATTAATAATTCGCATAAAGGTTTGGCTCTGATGCCACTGTTGGGTTTGTAATATTCATGAACGCAATCAAATTGCAAAATATTGCGGAAGCGTGTAAAAATCAGAGTTTAAAAATTTACAAACCACATACCCGGATCACCCTTTATGCATAATTATTAATTAAACGAAAAGATAAAGAATAAATCATACCCTCAAGATCGAGCTTCCTCGTGCAAGTTCACCTCCAAATCCTTTCGCTTCGATCTTGAATCCACCGGTTTGGTTCCTTCCTTTGATCAACGTTAATACCCAAATGTTTGGCCTCTAGAGGTGATCCACCAAAGGAAGAAAAAATTCAAGAAGATGGGTGTTGTGGCTAACCCCTAGTTTTCTATCTCTATAGAAAAGGCGTACTCCCAACAACTTGGGAATTATTACGTCTTTTATTAAAAGTCAACAACCCATACCACCCATAATAAGACTCTCTTATTTATAGATGTGGGCAACCCATCTTAACAATTAAGGAATTGGGTTTTATTTAATTAATTAAATTCTTTTAATTAATTAAGCTCCCTAATCTTATTAGGGATAATTAATTAAACTCCTTTAACTAATTTTCCTTCCTAATCCAATTAGGAATAAATGAGAAAGTACTTATATTAAATTAATTCCTAAACTCTTTTAGAAATTAAAATAATAATAATTGTAATAATATTAATAAGACTCCTCTTATTAATTTATATTTAATATTTCTAAAATATTAAATAATAAATATTAAGCTATTTAATTTATTCTATCACCATAGATTAAATTAAATATACATAACATATTATTACGATTATGCCATTTACTTCTTAAATAATTATTCTTCCTTTTATGGTGTGACCCTTTAGGTTCTCCATATTAAACCTATTGTGAATAAATCAATTAGAACAATTCTAATCTTATTTAAATAAATAAATTAAACAATTAATTTATTTAAATAATATTTATTCTATAATAGGGATAAGCCTCCCTAAATGATCAACGACTTTCCGGATAATATAGATTTCAACATTAATCATTAAAGAACCTTTGAGTAAATAGTTACTGAAATGCAATTCAATCCTTCCACCATACAATGTCCCAATTAAATATAAGATATGGAATTCTTGTCAAGTCTTATTTTATTTAATTATATGTATTTCGATTCTTAAATGCACAACTCCAAATAATGCAAATTAGAAACTCCTTTCTAATTTCATTCTTATTCGCCAAGGACTACTTTGGTTTGTCATTTATCGAATCACATAGACATTTCTCTTCTTTTATTAGAAGTGGTAGATTCTTTATTGATCATATATTATCTCCAAGTGTACAACTTATTATACCCAAGCATACCCTTTGATATACCCTAAGGGTCTTAAGGAATAAGTCAAAGTATAACTCATCATACACAAGATACTATGATGATCTCAAGTCCAAGGATTACTTGTACTACTATCACTACAAAGAATTCCTATTGACAGCAAATAAAACTCCATTAGGTATTCCTTAATGGAGCCACGCTCAAATTGAACTTATTCTCTAATAAGCACCTACATACTTGCTTTAGTGTCTCCACACAAATGATCATGAGATCAATCATCCTCATCCAATGAAAGCAAGCAACGATGTACCAACCTATCCTGGATTCACTAATCCCCAATTTAGTAATCCAATAATTGGGAACTATTTTAGTTTTTAAGCTTTCTAAGAATTTAGATCTCATTAGAATGATCATCATCATTATTCTAAAAGCATTGCTTAAAACTATGGGTTTTATCACATATTATAAAACAAAGATCATGTAGATAATTAAAAGCCTTTAATAAATTAATACTTTTTATTAATAAATGAATAAGATTGTTACAAAGTATATGCTTTATCATCAAACATGATTGGCTTGTGTGCATATTACTTTCAGAAAGACCATGTCTTACTGGTAGGGGCCAAAGGATCTTCTGAAAAGAAGAACGATTCAAAGAAGGTAAATGAAAAGGCAAAAACAAAGGATAATAAGAACAAAATCGATACGGATAGCAAAGGAGCTTGCTTCCACCGCAATAAGCTCGACACTCGGAAAGAAATCTGAGAAGTATCTTGCGAGAGGCTAACCAAAGAAGCTTAGTGAAGTTTCTACATAATACGATTTTTGTTCATGATTTAAAATAATTTTTCTTTAAAGTCAAGGTTCTACTTGGGTATTGGATACCAACTTTGGTTATCATAAATATAGATTTAAGAAGGACCAAGCGTAAGTAGAAAGCTAAACAAATATAAGTAATCCTATGTAATGGGAAATGTAATAAAGGTTGCCATATTAGCCATAGAAACTTATAGTTTAGCAATGCCTACGAGCAAATCTATTAAGTCAATAAGTTGTTATTGTATTCCAGCTTCTTGTAAAAATATTATTTCCATTTTATTGTTGGACAATGAAATCTTTGGTATTATAATTAAGAACAATTGTTGTTCTATTTATAATAATAATGTTTTGTATAGAATGGAATATTACTTAATAAATTTTGTATACTTGACTTACATGAAAATAATTTTGCATATTGAACAAATTAGTATAAGAAAAGGAGATGATCATTCAAAGAGTTGAATATGTGTATTTGCTTTGAATACAATTGTGAATTATTTGAAAGGTTCAAAGAATTCGTAAGTGAAACAAATTAGCAAAAGTATTAAGATTCTTTGATTAGATCAAGGAATAAATACTTGTGCAATAAGTTTCTTGATCATCTCAAATGGTTTTCTCATAATGGACACATCCTGATACGCAATAATTGATTGATGTATCTGAATGGAAAATTCTTACCTTGTTGGACATGGTGTGGTCCATAATGATTTTACCGACATTCCAGTATCCTTCTAGGATCCTGTCCTAGAAATGGTACATATCTACGAAAAGGTAACCTCAAAATCCTATTTGAAGACTCCATAAAAGTTATGGATAGGGAGGATTCTAATCTTAAGTATGTTAAGATAAGGGTTGTCCAACTTATGTGAAAAGGTTTCAAAAGATAAGCTTGGGACAAGATTTGACAAGTACAGATTTGTGGGACATCCTAAAGTAAGTTTAGGGTATATGTTCTATAATTCTACTTAGCAAAAGGTGTTTGTTACGAAACACGCTGCCTTCTAAGATAAAGGTGTTTATCATTGAAGGGGCTAGTGGGAGGATAATAGATCTTGAAGAGTTCAAGAACCACAAAACATTATAAGTCAAATAAGAGGAACCTATAGATAGACCTATTGTACCTGGCAAATCAATCGAAAATCGGAATAGTCACGAAGATACCTAGGAGGTATGGATTCATCATGGATGATGATGATGAGGTACACATCATAGAAGATGATGATCCAGAGTTACATTCGATGAGGTAAGACTTCTAGTGTGTACAAAAGGGACAGTGGGAGCGCCGTGACATTCCTAATATTATATGTTGTTATACTACTTGATAAGGAATGACATACCAATGCTACAATCAGTAATGATAAAGTTGTCTAAACATTCCTCCATGAATGGTTTGGGAAGAGTATCTTAATTGGGGATAAAATCTATATAGATAGATTCAAGAGGATGCTCGACTTAACCCAAGGAACGTATATTCATTTGATGCTAAAGTTGTTTAGCATGGCAAACTCCAAGAGATGTCTCATGTCGATGAGCTATGGAGTGTATCTCTCTTAATAGTCCCCACAAACTCCTAAAAAGAGAGGTCGCATGAGTGACTATCATGTATGCAATGAAATGTACGAGACCTGATGTTGATCAGTCATATTATGGAGAAGTTCACTATGAGTCAGTGAAAAACATCTTAAAGTGCTTAACCCAAGACTAAGGATGTGATCATATTCATGGTGGGTCTAAATTAAAACTAGAGGGCTTTTACGTACTCAAGTTTTTCGAGATGCACAAGACAATCGAAAATCCACTTTAAGGTAAAGTGTTACCTTGAATCGGTGGTGCGATTGAATTGAAAGGTTCCAAACAAAGAAAAGTTGCTGGTTTAGTGATAAAGACAAAGTATATAGCTATAAATGAAGCTACAAGTTGATTGTTTGGATAAAAGTTCATTACAGAACTAGGAATAGTTCCTAAGTCTCATCTTGGATCTAAACATATGTTGTGGTACTTTCATTTGATTATTAGAATCATTGAAAGATGGGAAATCACTATAGAGATAGTGGACTCTCATGAACAACATTACATATTCATTAACTAAAGCTTACCCAACAGCAGGATAATCGTCACTTAGAGAAGAAGAGTATGAGATACCATGACGATTGGCTTTAGTGCAAGTGGGAGATTGAAAGTAGTATGCACACAAGCCAATCATGTTTGATGATAAAGCATATACTTTGTAACAATCTTATTCATTTATTAATAAAAGTATTAATTTATTAAAGGCTTTTAATTATCTACATGATGTCGCTTTTATTATATGTGATAAACCCATAGTTTTAAGCAATGCTTTTAGAATAATGATGATGATCATTCTAATGAGATCTAAATTCTTAGAAAGCTTAAAACTAAAATAGTTCCCAATCATTGGATTACTAAATTGGGGATTAGTGAATCCGGATAGATTGGTACATACGTTGCTTGCTCATTGGATGAGGATGATTGATCTCATGATCATTTATGTGGAGACACTAAAGCAAGTATGTAGGTGCTTATTAGAGAATAAGTTCATTTGAACGTTGGCTCGCTAAGGAATACCTAATGGAGTTTTATTTGCTGTCAATAGGAATTCTGTAGTGATAGTAGTACAAGTGATCCTTGGACTTGAGATCATCATAGTATCTTCTTGTATGATGAGTTATACTTTGACTTATTCCTTAAGACCCTTAGGGTATATCAAAGGGTATGCTTGGGTATAATAAGTTGTACATGGAGATAATGTATGATCAATAAAGAATCTACCACTTCTAATAAAAGAAGAGAAATGTCCTATGTGATTCGATAAATGACAACCCAAAGAGTCCTTGGCAGTAAGCGTAATGAAATTAGAAAGGAGTTTCTAATTTGCATTATTTGAGTTAGTGCATTTAAGAGTCGAAATACATATAATTAAATAAAATAAGACTTGACAATAATTCCATGTCTTATATTTAATTGGGACATTGATATGGTGGAAGGATTGAATTATACGCAGAACTATTTACTCAAAGGTTCTTTAATGATTAATGTTGAAATCTATATTATCTGGAAAGTCGTTGATCGCTAGGAGGCTTATCCCTATTGTAGAATAAATATTATTTATTTAAATAAATTAATTGTTTAATTTATTTATTTAAATAAGATTAGAATTGTTCTAATTGATTTATTCACAACCTGGTTTAATATGGAGAACCTAAAGGGTCACACCATAAAAGGAAGAATAATTATTTAAGAAGTTAATGGCATAATCGTAATAATATAAAGTTATGTATATTTAATTTAATCTATGGTGATAGAATAAATTAAATAACTTAATATTTATTATTTAATATTTTAGAAATATTAAATATAAATTAATAAGAGGAGTCTTATTAATATTATTATAATTATTATTATTTTAATTTCTAAAAGAGTTTAGGAATTAATTTAATATAAGTACTCTCATTTATTCCTAATTGGATTAGGAAGGAAAATTAGTTAAAGGAGTTTAATTAATTATCCCTAATAAGATTAGGGAGCTTAATTAATTAAAAGAATTTAATTAATTAAATAAAACCCAATTCCTTAATTGTTAAGATGGGTTGCCCACATTTATAAATAAGAGGAGTCTTATTATGGGTTGTGGGGTTTTGTTGACTTTTTCAACAAACGACATAATTCCAATTGTTGGGAGAGTACACCCTTTCTATAGAGATAGAAAAACTAGGATTTAGCCAACCACCCCTTCTTCTTGAATTCCTATTCTTCCTTGGTGGATCACCTCTAGAGGCCAAACACATGGGTGGCTAACGTTGATCAAAGGAAGGAACCAAACCCGGTGGATTCAAGTTGAACGTGAAAAGGATTGGAGGTGAACTTGTACCTGAGGAAGCTCGATCTTCAAGGGTATGATTTTATTCTTTATCTTTTCGTTTAATTAATAATTGTGCATAAAGGGTGATCCGGGTATATGGTTTGTAATTTTTTTTTAAATTCTGATTTTTACACGCTTCCGCATTATTTTGCAATTTGATTGCGCACATGATTATTACAAACCTAACAGATATTTGATGTCTTGGGATGCTCCGAGGAGCAAAAGGTTCTCTTCGCCACCTTTATATTGCATGAAGAGGTAGATTACTGGTGGGAATCTGTAAAACGTACCCAGCCTGATGTACTCAAGATGTCTTGAGAGAAGTTCCAAGAGATGTTCAACGACAAGTACTTTCCCGAAAGTATTCGTCACATGAAGGAGGTGTAGCGCACCCAAAATCTGGGTCACAAATCACCGCGGATCCGGGTCACTAGTTCTAACTATTGCGGAAGATATAAACATAAATTATTTATACAATAATCATTATACACTAATCCCAAGGTCGAGTAACCATAACTTATACACAATTTATTATCCTATCTGACATACAAAGATATTATCATACATTACTATTACAAATCTAATCGCACATAATAACTTTAAACTGAAACTGTCTTTAACATTTCCTTGTATCCGACGTATTCGCCTTAATCTACAATGTTTATCATGTTATAGCAAGGTTGAGCAACAAGTTTGCCCAACAAGTTTAAGTTCAATAATTTAACGATATATCATGATTGAAAGAATGCGAATAATAAGCTGGCTAAATTCAACAATATAATTGCGAACTAGCAGGAACACATTTTATGACTGAACAAGTATTTAACATGAACAAATATATCTGACCGAATGGTAATGAAGGTGATCAGCCTTTCATACCTAATGAACACATGTCATACGCACAGGGTGCAATTTAATAATTCTTAGACATGGCAATCAGAAATTATTAACCATAAATATAATTTAATAATACAACTCAAGGTCAAGTTAAGAAAGACTTGCATGTACCGTTGATTACCGTTACGACATATAACTTAGCTTTATCCGAAAACCTAATATAGATAATATCGATCTCCAAACATTAGAATAATATCATCACAATATAAAATAACCTAAACACATTACCATATAATCCTATTAGTCTATACAACATATAAAACCTAATATCAAGTCAAACTATTGCGATCGAGTTAAATTCAAAGACACTTACGACATCCCACTGATTACAATGGGATAAATATTGAGTTTAAGTTCAATTAAACTCTTCCTAACACTTAACAATTATTTTAAATAATTATATTATCAGTCAAAACATTTTTCATAAGCTCGTAATAATTTTCAAGTAATTATTATCATTTATTATAATTTTTTAATCATTAATATCATAATTATATGATTTAAATACTACATAACTCCATTATCATTAATATTTATTTAATACTAAATATTAATGAAAATCATAACATAATATTATAGTATATTTATAATATATCAAAGTATTTTTAATACCTTAAAATCATATTTATATGATTTTTAAACATTTAATTCCATTATCCGATAATTACCATTAATATTAAATATTAATGTTTTTCATGATAAAATATCAAAAGTTATATTTCGTAACTTAAAATATTTTTATAATACTTAAATCATTTTTATATGATTTATAAATTATTAATTCTATTTTTCCATAATTTATTCAATACATTTAGTAAATAAATTAATTACCATTAATATTAATTAATTAATGAAATTCATCATAAAATATTAAAAGTCCTCAAAAATAAGTTAAAATATTTTCTTATACCATGTTATAATTTTTTTATGATTTTTCATGTATTAAAATCATTTTAAGTAATTTACTTAATATTATAATTAAATAAATTAAATACCATTTATATTCCAAAAATATTAAATATTTATGAAATATACTCTAAATAATTAAAAACTATTTTTTAGACTTTAAAATAAATTTTCATAATTTATTATGTATTTTTAATAATTAAAAACCATTATATCTATTTATTAATTAATTTCTGGAAAATCAGAATTTCAAAATTAATAAAATCGTCGCTAAAGGGCCCTATAGCGATAGACACGTCGCTATAGGTGTTCTTGGTCTATTCTTCATCAAGCGCAGAACTACATAGGCAGTTAACCGGGTACCATGTTTGACCAAGGCTATATCTTTGGTCTTTATGATTTATGGCTTGCTAATGTCTTAATATTGTAGTATTAATGTCACACTACAACCCCAAACAACTCTCATGGTCAACACGTAACAAATCTGTGAGATCTATGCAACAGAAGTTGTTGTCAGACGTGTTCTTGAGTTTCTTGGTTGCCCAGAAACTCAAGCAGTGTCGAGGGTCCACTTTGTGGTTCACTTTTCATGGTGTTCTGGTCACTAAGATGTGGTTCTTAAGGTCCAAATGTATAGTGCTCATGTCGTAGAACCATTACATAGCATAACATAAACTTAACAACATAACATACGTAAGATCTGGGTCGGTTAAAGTAGTCACGAAAACTATTCTTGAACATTTTTGGGTTTCCCAGAAATGTTCTTGAGCAGTTTGGTCAACCCAAGTTTGACCATCATTAAATTCGAATATGTTGCATATTTGGGTAATTTGAGGCATGTATAGGTAGTACGCATGTCAGTCTACACAAAACAAACACTAACTTGACAAAACTAATTAAGACCTGCAAGATCTGAGGCCTGCAAGATGTTGTCAGAATTTTTGGAAATTCTGGGTTGCCCAGAATTTCAGTTTCGTGATCGGTCAACTAGGTTTGACCGTTCATAACTGGCGATCTAGACATGATCTAGGCTTGATTCAAGTTCCAGATCAAAGCCTTTACATCATACTACAAGTCTATAACTTAAAACACAACAAACAATTAACAAACAAGGATCTACGAGCCCTGACATTAGGCTGTCAGAAAACATTTTAGGGTTCAAAGTCAGTTTATAAAAACTTGATTTTTGTGCCTCTAGATGTTATAGATCCATGATCTAACAACCCAGATCATTTATTAACACCCTCTAACACAACTTTAAATAACAAATCATAACATCTAACATCAAATCTAAGGATTTCAAAATTTAGGGTTTATACCTCCTTTTTGAGCTTGATCTTGATTCTGACATTGATGTTTATTCTTGGCAAGTTAAAGGATGGCATTGGTTTTGTTTCTCACTCCATTTCACTCTAGAATTTCGGATGGGGGAGAGAGAGAAGGCTTGGCTAGGTTGAAAATTTAAGTGAGCATTTTATCTCTCTCAATCTATATATAACATGATGTGATGCATATGGCTGATCATTTGATCAGTTGTTGGCTGATTAAAGGTGATTACTAGACTATGTGGCTAGCTAGAGTTGGTCACCAACCACAAGTAGGGATAGATCTACACTCCACCTCATTAAAATATTAAAAGGGGCACTTTGGTCATTTGATTTTTACTTTTAGTGGCTAACTTGTCAAATGCTCCAACCCTTAGGGTTTAGGGTTTGAGCCCTTAGGGTTTAGGGTTTGAACCCTTAGGGTTTTAAAAATAAATTTCTAGGATTTCCAATTTAAGTTTTCAAGATAGAAAATTAATATTTCTAAATTATAATTAGGATTTGATAATTATATTATAATTTCCTAATCATAAATTAAGCTTGCCAATTAGGATTATTATTTCCTAATTAAATTTGCTAATTTAGCAATTAGGGTAATAATTGGTCATTAGGGTTTATAACCCACGAATTAGGGTTTTACATAGAAAATAATCTTTCTAATTTGGAAATTAGGTTTCCTAATTAGATTAGGGTTTCCTAATTACTTATATCTTGAAAATTAGGATTAATGTTTCCTAATTAACATTAAAATTATTAAATTAACAATTAGGTTTCTAATAATCAATTAGGGTTATCCCTAATTAAATTAATAGCATAAAAACCTTATACATATTTTCAAACTTCCCAATTAGGGTTTTAATATTTCGAATTAGGGTTTCGGGTTCTCGAAACTAAAACTAGGGTTTCTAGAACTGGTAATAGGGTTTCTTAATACTCGTTAGGGTTTCCTCAATGAACGTCAATATATTATTAGGGTTTATGACTGATAAAATTTATCTGGTCAACCATTGACCCTTAACCACATACTGTACACATATATGACCATATACACAGAACATATACACTTATACCCTTAACACTGTAAACCTTAACCAAAAGTTTTTAAATTCACAAAATTCCTTCCCTAAAATGTCAAATCCATATACTTATTTTCTGTCTAGGTTTAATATTTAACCTTAATTAAATATTTTAAAATTTTAATAAATATTTAAATATTCGGGTTATTACAGGAGATGGAGTTTATCAAGTTGGAGCAAAACAATATGACCGTGTTACAATACGAGGCTAAATTTGCGGAGTTATTCCGGTTTGCATCCCATTTGGTCGATAATGAGGAGCGAATGACGCGAATGTTTCTAAGAGTTTTGAAACCCGATATACGTCAATACCTCATTTCTCACAAACTTTATTTATATTCAGATGTTGTGAATATGGCTCAGTTATTGGAGCGCGATAATGAGTCAGCACAACCAAAAGGTAACGAGCAATAACACGATAATAATCATACCGGTGGCAACGGCCATCAGAATAATGATAACCATCGTGGGAGAAATTATCATGCCAAGAATGGTAACCACTTCGATGGTAATCATGGCCAAGATAATAGGAGTGGAAATTTCAAGAAGAGAAGGTTCATCAACGATGGAAAGATAGCAGCACCAACACCAGTTTTCAAGGAAGGATAACAACCACCAATCAGATGCTTTAAATGCGGAGGGAGGACATATCGGTCCAAGTCGCATCGACGCAGATCCCAAAGCATTTTACAATTAATGAAAAGAAGGTCACCTAGCTTGGATTTTTTCGTGCACCAAAGTCAAGTCCAAATAGAGACAAAGGGTACCAAAGGCGATCTGATACAAAATAAAATCCGGTGGTTTCAGGGAGAGTGTTTTTCGTGACTTCTCAAAAAGCAAGTAACCCGAACGAAGTTAGCACGAGTTAGTTAATTATAATTTTTTGTGAAGTCTATATGTTATTAGATACCGGTTCTACCCATTCTTTTATCTCTCTTGCTTGCGCTCAACATTTAAATCTGAATCCAGAGAGAATATGTGAGACCCCAAATTTTATGAATAAAGATTTAAATTTATCAAAATATTTTTTTAATTATTATTGTGTGGATTTGATATAATGTTATAGTTGTGGGTAATATTTATAAATTTTGTAAAGTATGCAAGTTGTTATAAAATATTCGTTTTGTCGGGGAATATTCTTTTTGTCGGGAATATTTGTACGACGGCACAATCATTGGTGGACCCCACAATGGAAGTATTGTCGTAGTTAGAAAATGACAAAATTATCTTTTATAAAAAAATAAATGAAAGTGTTACCATTAAAAGCTGTTGAACTACCCTTGGTAGTAAAAGTACGATGTCGTGTGGTTGCATAGTAGCACACGGTATTGATTATTGATGCTTACATGAGAAGTCACTTAGTTATACTCAATTATTGCTTTCAAATGAATTCTTTGCATCATATCTCTCATATTATTGATTCAATTATTGTCACAGTATCATCTATATAATATGTTATATTATTAAATCATTAATTGAGACGATAAAGTTATTCATATTATTATTTCCAATATTGACAATGTCTAGAAGTTCTATCAAGGAGAGGTTTGGTCACCTAATTGCGCGCCAATAAGGAGAAATCCTTATCGGAAAGCCCCCTTTTTCTTGGAAATGATCTGGTTGTTAAATATTGTGAATTATAATATTAATGATGAATAAGTTCATGTTGATTAAAGATGAAATTGATAGTTCCATTGTGTTGGAATTATTAGTGTTAGTGAAAATCGACATTTATTTCGATAATAATTGATGTCTGGAGGTTATATTGACCAATCGGGTAATTAACCGGATAAATGAGTAATTAATTGTTATTAATTCACATGATTATAACTATTTGTTCACATATGTGTACTATTAATTCACATTCATTTACTATTAGGGGAGTTGGTGCAAGATTGATAATACTTGAATGACTAAGTAAAAATGGAGGTATAGATGAAGGTATTATACTGTAAATATTTTTTTCACATGTTTAGAACTATTGAGTCAGATAATTTACTATTAATTCACATGATTTACTATTAGGGGAGGTGGTGCAAGTTTGATATTACTTGCACGACTAAATTAAAAATGAAGGAAAAGAGGAAGGTATTATACTGTAATATTTCGAGCACCAAAACGTGCAATTATCGAAACTATATTTTCCTATAAATAGAAGCTCAATCTTCCTTCATTTCTCACCAATTCACTAAAGCTATAGAGCAATTATTATAGAGAGAAATTATAGAGAGAAAGAAGAAAGGAAGTCTGCTACCTCACTATTCCAGTATCCCGTCTTTTTTTGAGGTAAGGGGTATTATTCTTTCGTATTCATGAAGAGAGTTATTTTTCTTCAATACTCGTAAGGGTTGTTATTCCATTCTTTATTATTATGTTGGAATAACTTGTCTATGCAAAGTACCGCATACATGGTGAAATTCTTCTGTTATTCCATTCTTTATTATTACATTGGAATAACTTTATGCATGCTGATCTATCGCATGCCCGTGAATTCTGCTTTTTTATTTCATTCTTTATTATTACTCGTTGGAATATCCTCATGCATGCAAGGATTACGCATGACCTGGTTCCATTCTTGATTATTCTGTTGGAATATCTTGTATGTGCGGGTTACGCATGACCTGATTCCATTCTTTATTATTCTGATGGAATAACCTGTCTGTTCGGATTACCCACGCCTAGTGAATTCTTCTGTTATTCCATTCTTTATTATTCCGTTGGAATAATCTGTCTATGTGGATTACCGCATGCATGGTGAATGATCCTTTGTATTCATTCCTTATTAAATTGTGGAAATGATCCGCATCACGTGGATTACTGCGTGGAGCAAAAAATCCATTTGCAGTTTTATATATTCTATTATACTCAGTAAGTTAAAGTTTTGGTTTCTATACTCTATAAAATTAGTAGAATATCCTAGATATTTGCGCTTCATCCAGTATCTTTTCATGGAAATATTATTATGAGATTTGTTGATAATTATTGATCTTTTCATGACGGAATACTATACATGAGTTACTATTTACGGGTTACTATTCACCCGGTTACTATTCACTCAAATATTATTCACTCGGGTATTCGGGGCACTTCTCATGCCAGAGTACTATTCACGAGTTACTATTCATAGGTTACTATTCACCTAATTACTATTCACCCGAATATTATTCACTCGGATATTTATGGTACTTTTTATGTCGAGTTACTATTCACGAGGTACTATTCCCGAAGTACTATTCATAGAGTACTATTCACGGGGTACCATTTACCCGAAAAATATATTTTTTGTTCTGTCCAAATTATTTTTGGTACATGAATATTATTCTTGAATTTTACTCCACAAAGCAGTATCATGTTGACAATTTGGACGTTATTGATTTCTGGATAAATTAAATTATAAATCTTTAAAATTTATCCTTGAACTTATTTTATTTAATTATTATGTAATTGTCATCATCCTCATGCTTATATTGTGATGAAAGTCATCTTTGGCTAACATGCATAGATGGACTTGTTATGATTATGACCAGGGATTATTCGGTATAATAATGACCGTAATGTAACGAGTGATGTGGTGAATGTCCCCATTGGCCTGTAGTTCATTGATGGACAGTTGTTGGTATGATTATGACCAGGGATTATTCGGTATAATCATGACCATTGATGAATACACGAATATCCTTGGCCCATAGTGCATGGATAATTTGTGGTTGTGATACTAATGAATATCATTGGTCGTAGTGCAGGGATGATGTTGTTTATTTATTAAGCTAAGTCTTAGTGATAAAGTTGATGAAAAACTTTTTAAATCATAGAAGATAGTAGATTTTATGCTCTACTTGACTCTTCTAATGGATTGCTTATTTTCGTTGCAGTTGTTGATCTAAAACTTGTTGTCTATTGTATTCTATCAATTGTTATATTGTTGATGGCTAAGGATAATTTATTATGCATTATCTTAGTCATAATATTTCTTACTGGGCTAGTTGAGCTCACCCTTTCTTTCATTGTTCTCTTCAAGAAATGAGAATATAGCTGGGACGAGTTGGGGAATGGAGTGATGGTCCAGGATAAATGGCTTTAGTAGTCCTCACTATTCTACGGAATAATGTGATAATAATTGTAATTAAGACACCATTGAGTGTGGATATTGTCTAGATGACAATATTCTTGTTTAAACTCTCAGCTATATTTTGTCGTATTTTACACGACTGTTGTATAATTAAGTTGTATTTAAATTTATGTACCATGTATCTGGCGACTCAAGATGGGTGATGTAAACCTATTTTGGGAGCGTCACAAAGGTCCCCAAATCATCGCAATTTACTGGATGGGAAGTTAATCCGATCTTTCAATTGGAGCGAATCTGGGTGGTGCCTTTCCTGAGCCTCATGAGATTAGTCTCCCTTGAGTCCAGTAATCAAACACCGATGGGTTTGCCTCCTGGTGGAGGAATCACACAACATACATTCACATACATCGTGTCTCACCGTATGAAATGATGACATTGTGTGAAGCACTAATATCGCATGCAGATATTGTGCGAGGCACTAAAGTGCAGTAAATAAATCATTCATACACATCCATTTAATGTAAATGCAACATTCACACACAAGCAGAAAAAAAAGGGTTTTTGAAAAGGTTGAACAACGGCTTAAGCCCTCAACTGTCCCCAACAGAGTCAAGCAAACTATATGAAATAACCATAACAACAGTAATATAAAAACACGAATTAAATAATAATACTATATACCAGCATCATGGCTTCTAAACTCAAAACAACAAATCTCAGAGAACAGGACAAACACATTTATGAATAAGGGTTCAATCAATTTCAAGCATAAGACTGTATTCGATCCATTATATGTGTGTGTGAAGACCACCCATCCTAGCTAATAATAGCTCAATATAAGCTCACACAGTCGATTGCACTGACCAATATGTTAACTCTGTCAACTCAAGCAATCAACAAGCATTAATAACAAGACGCAGATGCAAGAAAGGATCAAAAGGCAATAGCATGAAGACATCAAAATCTGACTTGCATAATGCTTAATTACCTTAGGCTATTCAGAGTTATATATGCCGCCCCCAAATCCAGATCCCTTCGACCCTCGGATCCGGTCCGCCACGATACTACTATCGTCAAACTATTTATATTTTTTCATTCATAACTTAATGAATAAACTTTACATATTACAATTTAGAATATAAATTCTTTCCATTACCAGGATCTGCACAATGACCCTAAACTTTTATAAGTTTCATAACTTGGTCATTTACTATTCCTGTTTTACATTACATTAGATATTATATAAATATGTGGAATAATTTAAACTTTTTCAATCTCTTTTGAAAATAAATCTTTTATTGATATCTTAACTTGAATCAATTACATATCCTTGAATTAAATTATGTTATGATTCATTCTATTCGAATTACTGTATAAATTTTTACATCTCGATTCGAATTTTTCTATGTATCACATAGTATAACTTAACATGTATTACACATTGTAAACTACTGTCATGTACATCTCCTAGAACGTAAACATGGTTCAAGAGTATATATTTAAATAAACGAATCAATTTCCTTCGATACTATTGAAGTCTATCAATCAAGTAGCACAAAATCTTTATCGTGAGTCCTTAACTTGCAAAAGTGGTTATTTGCAAGGGTGAGCTCAACAGCCCAGCAATTCTAACAGTTTTCATACAGCACATAGCATATAATAGCATATTCAGTTCATGCATTTATAATTGATTAATATTTACTACGCATGTTACTTCTCACATAACAGGCATAGAGGTTTATATCACAAGCATATCATCAAAGATCAACTTTAACATTTCATACATATCTCATATGCATCTCATATATATACATCAACATTTGCATAGCATAATATAGCTCAACTAACAGTTATCAAATTCATATATCAAATAGGAACTGAAAGACTTACCTGAATCGTAGTTTATGAACTATGACTTAACTGCTTAACGCTTATCTGCACTTCGTGTATTCCTACACAGTTATATAATCATGGATTCATATCTATCAGTAATATATTTCATGTATTCTCAATGTAATAACAATGTTACATTGTTTCCTAACTAGGTTCGTAAAACCTACATTTCACTTCTTTATCACATTCACGGAATAGCTAGGTTCGTATAGGTATACCTTAACCATACGGACATGACATCAACATCCGTATATATCTATCACACACTTGAGTCGCTATGTGATCGACATATTTAAAACTCATATAGGTAAGTTCAAACATACACATAAACATCTAACTTAGTCGTAACTTTATACAACATCACCTATACTATATATTCATAGCACAATTCAGTTGGTAAGACATTACAAATCAAAACAATGTAGCATTCCTCAATATCTTTAAAGTATTCCTTTGGACTTAACTTTTGAAAATCATAATTAATATTTATCTCTATCACATAGCATGCTTCTTAACAAATTACATAACATATTGGTCATATATTACAAGTTAAAGTAATCATATAAACATGTTTCAAACATCAGATCAAAAACAGAAGTCGTTTATGACTGCTGTACGACGCAGCTGCGCTGTCCCCTGGCCAGACCAAGGTTGAGATTTTATCTTCTGGGTTTCATTCCACTTCCTTTTAGTATACCAGAATATTAACACATAGCAAGCATACATCTTAAGAGATCTTGGACTTTCTTAAAGTCATAACAAGTCCACTTTTACACAATATGTCTCTAGTTGGAAATTTCTACGAATTTAAGGCCAACCAAGTTCATGAAATCATGAGGTTAACTATATTATCCATCTATTCATACGATAGGGTTATATAATGCACGCTCGCAAGTATTCATATCATTTATACATAACTAGTTTCGCCCATCACTTTAAACTCTTTAAAAATCATATTCCAATGACTTACATTGTGTCAAACTATGTGTTTACACTTATAGGCCATGTTTAAAGACCCAAAAGATACTAGTATGCCATCCTAGAAGTTTAGAAGTTTAGACCACACAATGCTCACGAATAATGTTTTTAAAACGTCTAAGTTTCTTTTCTTCAAATTCGTGTCATGCCAACCAAATCATGCAAGACAACTTTGAGTCATATGTCATATTTATACATATTTCTCTTTACGTCAAAATATAACCACTTCATGTTTTAATACTTAGTTTACAAAAGAGGAGTTTGCCTTTGAAATCATTTTATCATTGTTGGAGTGTGATTATTTGGGTAGTGAGAGAGTCCTTATTAAAGTAAGATTGTATTCCCTTATTTGGTGGAATAAGGAGGTTTAATTTGGGAATGAATCTATTAGCCATTAATTGCAGTTATAAGGTGATTCTGAAAAGGACTCCTACTCCTATCTATAAATACAGCAATAAGCAGGGGATTGAAGGAGGAAGGGCACAAGAGATACAACACAAATACACAACTTGTACTCCCAATATTATTATAGTGGATTACTCTCTCTCTCTCCGTGGTTTTTTCCCAATTGGGTTTCCACGTAAATTCTTGTGTTCATACTTTATATTTCTTTATTTATGTTTATGTGAGTGTATTTCATAAGTTTGATTTCACAACAATTACTTCATCAACCGTTGGCACTATTTTGGCCTGCTGTTTTAGTGATTTCGTCAGGCGTACAAAATCAAGCGTTAACATTGGCGCCGTCTGTGGGAACAAGGACACTTGTTCTAGTGTCGATTTAAAATCACCGATTCGTCGAAGGAGATAAGTGATTCTTTTTTATTAAATTAAATATATACTTGTACGTGTGTATATATATATTATGCATGTGGTGGTAGTATTCACATGATGCATGTAAAATCTAAATATTAACACTTTGGTCCAGGTGATGATAAATTGGTGCTGAGTCACTGCACTAGTAACGAATTCAGCCAGCGCAGAGATAAAAGTTTAAGCTTTTATATCGTTGAAGTGCTTTAAAGGTGAATTCAGTTTCATCGTCAACTACAGACAGAAGGAAATTAAAGGATTCAATTATTATACATGTGTCAACATGCTCATCTGCGGGGATTTTACCATGTGGTTCCGTCTGATTCTGAAACTATTAGACATATTAAACAAGGACATGCCCATGAAATTGTTTTCCAATAAAAGTGGGAGCCCGCAGCTATACATGATGCACGGTTTCCAATATTCGAGTTAGCTGGGATTAAAAATGGCGCAAGTGTGATTCGGCGGCGAACCAAGCAGCAATAACACCAAACGACCTTCCGAAAGGCTTTGATCTACCGAAAGGATGAACATTCTACGGATAAAAATCCAGCGGATATAAATCCAGAGGATATACATCCAGCGGATATAAATCCAGTGAATAAAAATCCCGAGGATAAAAATCCCGATGATAATTAAAAATCCTGAGGAGACTTTTTGTATACTCTCTTATTTTAAGTTATTTACAATTCCTTGTAAATAAGAGACTGGGGGCAATGTTGGAGTGTGATTATTTGGGTAGTGAGAGAGTCCTTATTAAAGTAAGATTGTATTCCCTTATTTGGTGGAATAAGGAGGTTTAATTTGGGAATGAATATATTAGCCATTAATTGCAGTTATAAGGTGATTCTGAAAAGGACTCCTACTCCTATCTATAAATACAGCAATAAGCAAGGGATTGAAGGAGGAAGGGCACAAGAGATACAACACAAATACACAACTTGTACTCCCAATATTATTATAGTGGATTACTCTCTCTCTCTCTGTGTGTTTTTTCCCAATTGGGTTTCCACGTAAATTCTTGTGTTCATATTTTATATTTCTTTATTTATGTTTATGTTAGTGTATTTCGTGAGTCTGATTTCACAACAATTACTCCATCAACCGTTGGCGCTATTTTGGCCTGCTGTTTTGGTGATTTCGTCAGGCGTACAAAATCAGGCGTTAACAATCATGAATGGTGTAGTAAAGCACATATAAGATAACTTTTAAAACTCTTATCATAAGTAACTAATTCATGATAACATCTTCTCAAGTTCAGAATCTACTTCATGTAGCATTCATGCACCTTAGTTCTATTATATAAAGTTTTTCTTGAAAACTTCTCTAACACAAGGTCTAACAAGTTTGTTCATGAACAAGGACACTATAAACACCATATCATGCTTATTTATATTTAAAATCAATCATGTATCTAAACCACTAAGTTCAGAACTTATAGAACATAAGTTTCTACAAGGTTTGTTTTCAAAATCTTTTGTTATAAATCTTTCACTAATCATGTTGATCACTTCACAACACTTAATAAAGCTTTATAAAACATGTTATACTTCCTTTATATGTATATAAAAGTCATAGAACCATGTTTGCAACAACTTAGTCCAAATCGAAATCAAGAATCGAATCGAAGTATTGGCGGTAGCATTGCCAACACCCCAAAGATAAACAGTATGGTGAGCCACGTCGAGTTCGTAAGCGATTACTCGTGCTCTATTTTGCAGAGTAACAACCAACCTTCATTTACTTGATTCAACATGTTCCAAACCATTACTAAAGTGTTCATACATGTTAGTAAACTTCCTAAACACCTTATAACATGTTAATTTATATCAATTAACATATGAATTCAAGAAATTTCAAGAATTAAACTAGACCCATTTCAAGAACACAATTAGAACTTATACCTTCTTGAACTTGAATTGGACCTCCTACACTATGAGTATACTTCTATATTAGCTCAGCAACTTATGCTCTCCCATTAGACTATCAAACAACTCCTTAGCAACACAAAATTTGAATTTGTAGCTTGTATTTATAGAAGAAGCATGGACTAGACATTGGCATTACACTAAGGTTGGATTTATGGTGTAATGGAACAATACATTGGTTAATCAAGAGTTGATCAACCACCTTTACCAACCCTCTACTTAGCAAATGATCACTTATTCAATAGCCTTTTTGGAAAATACATGATTTAGCTTCAAGTCATTATTCATGTCCTTTGTGACACTTAATTTGGGACAAGAGGGAAAAATCTCAGCAATCTTGCAAAACATAGGTTATACACTTGTACACAAACCCTATTCTTAGGTTATATTGTATACACATATAATCTATACATGGGTTCTAACATAATGTCACAATATGATTTACCTAATTAATATTTCAAGGTAGTAGATGTGATATGGAAATGTAACATACATATAATCCATGTACATTTTATCACACCGGTATATTTTATTAAAATAATAGTTTACAATATGTTCATGGTATATTATTTTAATATATGCCCACATACATTTCATGATGTGTATTCATATCATATAGTTTGAATAAATCTTAATATATGGTTACTATATATAGTATAGTCACATAAGTGTCGCACTACACTATATAATGCAATTGTATTCCATATATATAATATATTCAATATCTCCTTTTATTATAAATCACCTATTTGAATAGAAATAAATATTTTAATAACACATTTATTTACTCCCATCTTTTAGAGTACACATATAATTGTCTCATCATATAGGATGAGATAACCAAACTCATTTAAATCAACTCTATGATTTAATCACCTTTACCACATGATTTTTTTGTATATCATTAGTTCCAATTAAATGTCACACTTCAATTAGTCCTAAGCCATAGGTATTACATACTACTACCCACCTTTTCCATATTACACATAGTAATATTATTTAATGATTATACCCACATTAATATTTTAATTGGGCTAAATATCATTTAGTTGGGTACTTTCAATCCACACAATAATTAATTAATATTAATCACTTCTTTTCAATAATTATTATGCATTCCTCTAATTAATAGAATATAATATTCTATAATATCGCTTAATTAACCAATATTTAATCCGGGGTAATTAATTTAAACCTTTATTCAAGTCATGTATTGTTAACTACATTCCTTTATGAACACTTAGTCACCATTTATGACCTTCATATGAGTCTCTAGCCTTCATTCCTTGAATTTAATTTCAACAGACTTACTCATAATTTTCTCTGAGATCGGCAGACAAATTGAAATCGGGTCATCACGAGCTTGAAATGGCGCGATTCACGACATACCAGAGTTCGAGGCGAACCAGATTACGCCTTAGTAGAAATGAAACCCACGCTTCTGAATACTTTACACATCCTTCTTAAGCGTTAACTAGTCTAACATCAATCCCCTCTTTGGTTTCACACCATCGGTTACTATTTTTCTTAATAATTTAATTATCAAACTTTGAGTTTTGAAACTCTATTTTCCTTAATAGTTTAACCAACTATGAAATCTCCTTTAAGGGTTTCTTTCCACAAAACTCAAATATAAAGCACCCACTATAATCACATATTCACTATTTACTTAAGTGATTCTTAAACCCCTTCAAACTATATTATTCCATAATATAACATCAACTTTAATATAAATTAACCAATATTTCTACTTGTTAGTTAATCCTCACAATTAACTAATTTATGCTTTACTATCACAATCTATCCATGGATAGCTTAAGCACTAACTAAAACTCATATCACATCATACTAGTTACTAGTATATATATTCAAGAAAATGGTGATTATCCATCAAAGAGATTTAATGTCACCAACTCACTATGATAAAAATAATTCTATAAATTATTTAATGCCAATAGATAAATCTTATCCATCTTCTTACTAATTCATCTATACAATGTATAACAAATATATAATAATGATATATATTTATTAAACACAACATCACATTTCTCATATTACCCTATGTAACACAATATTGCATACCTCGTAACACAATTATATATTCTCGTTCGAACCCATCTCATGCCTTAAAAATTTTATTTACTAAATTCTTATTTTAATATTTTCTGAAAATTCGGGTTCTTACATTATCCGTCAATGAGCTTTTGATCAATGACTCCCAAGTCAGATGGCTTTAGGGAACTAGGTGTAGAACACCCCTATGGATCTAATAACTCGAGCAACAAAGGCCACATAATCAAACTTAAACCAAATTAGACTTTTATTCCAAACACATAACAAACAAAACCTTTAGGATGACCGTGCAATGCTTAATTACCTTAGGCTATTCAGAGTTACCCATTAATGAGCTTTTGATCAATGACTCCCAAGCCAGGTGGCTTTAGGACACTAGGTGTAGAACACCCCTATGAATCTAATAACTCGAGTAACAAAGGCCACGTAATCAAACTAGGTTAACTAAGGCTCATATTTTTCTTCCTTTCATTCATTTTTTTTAATTATAAAAACATGCCAGAATCTAGGATCCGAATCTGTATAAGCGTCTAAGTCTTTTATTACCTTGTATGCATTTAAGTTCAACAAAGTTAACTCATTTTCAAAACCATAACCACGCAGACTATATCAAAAATATAACTAGTTATAACAGTTGGTCAGTGCTCGCTTAAGAAGAACGAATCAATAATAGTCTCCACTTATTAACTAAAACTAATCCCTCATCCACACATGCTTGACATAAACTCTTAGAAATAGTCATAATCACCAATGCACTTATCATTAGCCACAATCAAAAAAATTTAACTATATAAATGCAACTGTCAAAGCCCCAAAAATGGCTAAAAATTCATACACAACCAAACATAATGATAATATGCAATCCAAAATTCGTGCAGTCCAAATTACTCCTCAAAACATAGAAATAAAGAAAAAATAGTAAAGTACTACTATTGGCATCCTAACATGGCATAAGACAGACAAGCTGATAAACACCCCCAAACTTAGATTGGGCAATACCCTCATTGCCGAGCATACAGAAAATAAAATGAGAGGGTTTCCTTGAGGACTGATCACTCGGTATCGTCGTCGTCCTCGTCGTCATTCACGATAGGAGATGGTAGTGGATATGGAGGGCAGACAAGAGGCATGTGGAACTAGAATGGCATAGAATCAGATTCGTCGCCGCCAAATGCTACATAGATACTCTCCACAGTGTTGACGAACTTAACATGATACTGCATGAATAGATCCTACCTCTGAGCTACAGCATCAATCCTCCTACTTTGTCGGTCCACCTTCTGGTGCAGGAGGTTCATAGAAGCTAAAATCTCTGCCAATGGCCCAGCTGAAGAAGAATCTAACTCAATAGGATGTACAGATGTGTCGGCTTCTAAAGAAGGGGGTGGAGGTCGAGAGGAAGGTAGAAAGCCCTCACCGCGTGGATGAGGATTTGCGCTATCCCATCCACTGAATCGCGTAATGACGGAGTGATCTATGACATACATAGGTAGCTATTGCACGTCATCTTCTCAACACTGCACTCTAGCCCGTCTGCACAATCTGGTTATCAATGATGGATGTGGGAGTCCCCCTGATGTAGTACCCTTGATTGCTTTCTGAATGGACTCTTGAATGCAGATGCCAATAGCAACGTCGAGGCCGGTGACAATATCAAAGAGTAGGATCGCTCGCTCCTTTATGACATCAATGTGATGACAAGTAGGCATGATATTAGCACAAATGAAATTGTACCATGCCTTTCCGTAATAACTGAGGGTATGGTAAGGAAAGCTCATCTTCTCCCCGGTGGATTCATTTGTTTTCCATACCGTGTCGGGTTTTCAAACCCGCTTTATGATGTCATCCAAGTAATAACTGTTAATCCCATTTGTCAAATAATCATGTCAAGTCCTATTTTCCAAGTAATCAGAGCCTAAATGGTTAGGCATATCAAAAAGATCATTGAGCATTACACTGTCATATGCCACTGCCTGGCCTCTCACCTGAACCATTGCTGAACTTCAGAACTGGCATTGGCGTAGAATTCTTGTACTAAAGAGAAATTCGTTAATCTAGGCTGCTTGGTGAAGTGCACCAATTTCTGATCTATGATTATGGTCATCATCTCCCAATCCTTCTTAGAGTCTGGCCTCAAACCCCTCTCAGACACCAAGCTTTTCTTAGCAAAGGTTTGAGTGCACCGCGCAAAAGCATCCTCACCGACAAATTTGATTTGGTCCCATTACGGTGCTGCTGACGAGGAGTCGCCGATGCTAAGTCGTTGTCTCTTTGTAGCCATTTCAGAATTTTCAATAACCCACAAGCCAAAATGGAACCCCAAGCGATAAGACACCAATTGAACCTTAATCAATTAACTACAAAAACCAACAATGAAGCTGAAATGTCTCGTTAAAACGTAACACAAACCACGAGCCCAAAGATGCCAAAATATAGACAAAATGCAATCAAATCTTACATAGATAATTTATCAAACACTTGTCGTGCGCTGCCTTGAACAAATTTGTCTAGCACTATTCTAAGCACCTCAAACCAAAGTATAATAACAGTAATAAGACAACCCAATATAATTAGGAAGTATGCAAGCTATTTCCCAGTCCAATCAGCCAATGAACATGTTAATACCAAAAATATACTGCAATACCCAATACCTGGAATTGAAGAACCCTAGCAGTAGCCACCTCCCGAAAAAACTCAAGTGGTGGAATTGATTGTAGGCCCAATTTGTTTGGCTACAAGTTTAGAGCAAGAATTTGTTGATATGGTGAATTAAGGGTTGAGCTGGGCAAAGAGGGGTGTTATGCGCGAAGAAGGACGAGAAATAAGATAATAAAATGGATGCAGCTGCCGAGTTCTACCCAATTAAACCAACAAAAATTCGCTCATGGTGTTGCAACGCTATATTTCCTTCGCTGAGAAGCGCTACAACACTATCTTTTAACACTAGATTTTTAAGTGGCGATGCAGCACTTGACACAGGCAAAAAGATGGCGTTGCAGCGTGTTTTTCCAATAGGTTGGGTTAAATGATGGCGGTACAGCGCTGCCTACTAGGCTATTACAGGCGCTGCAAACGCTGGCTTATAAAACTAAACTTTGACGAAGGCACTACAACGCTGGTAATTGATGAGTGGATTTTATACCTACGAATTGGGTTCCTATTTGGACTTAAATAGTGTTTAATCCAATTATTTTGTACAGTTTTACGTGTTTATGTTTGTTTTATTTATAGGTTGCATTACATGTTTCTTGTTACCCCACTGGGGCGGGCTTATTATAAAGAGAAACCCTTGCCGGGGCGGGGGTGTACGTGTCAAAAGAATCAGGACCCCGTCAGGGCGAGAATTACCACAGCTTAAAACCCCGTCGGGGCGGGGGTGCGTGGACTGAAGAAGGAGTTTGGATGCGATTCTAACACTGAGGAGGCATAGATTGAAGGACTTTGGCTCCGATTGGGAATGGATTGTGGAAGTCTTTATCTGCTATTACAGTGACTTATGCAAAAATACATAGACATTAATCAATCACTAATCAATCACAACTTTGGAACTCTAATTTACTGAAGATCATTGGAGGATTGGAGCAGAAGATCAAGATCACGTGAATTACAGAATTGAGTGAGGATAAGGGTGGTTCTACACTATTCTTTTACTTTTTATTCAGTTTCTATAAATTGGGATGATGAATTTCTTTATCTATTAAGTTTTTAATTCATTCATGATGAACTAAATTTCTTATTAAGCTTGCAATGGATCTTTAATGTGGAACGATGATTATCATGCTTTGAATTCAGTTAAATAAAGTTATCTTTTCAGCTCATCTATTGTGATTTGTGCTTAATTTATGAATTGTTTGATCACCAATTTTATGTGGATTTATATGGACTCGAGAGATGATATATGAATCTAGACTTAATCATAATAGCATGTGTTCATCATTTCTACGATTTGATGGAATTCTTGATGTATGTTTAGGATAGAGATATACCTAACATCGCATGTAATCGTGTAAGAACTTGGAATTTAAACCTTATTTCATTATAATTCACATAGAGATATATTGAATTATTTAATTAGGGTGTTTGGCTTAATTCTATCAATTGTAGATTTAAGTTAATATGGTCTTAGTGCATTGAGAGATGACTAATTCTACTTTAGTGTTCTTGATTAATGAACTGAAATAGTTAATTGAATTGAAAATAAGTGTGATAATCTGAGTGAAGCTTAAAGTGATATTATAGGCTTAATTCTCCATTATCTTATTAAAATTTGTGGTAATTAGTTGAATTGATTTATTTTGATTTCTAGTTTATTAGTATTTTATAATTTTTTATCATTAATTCGAATAGTTTAATAAAATTGAAATAATATAAAGTTGGTAATTGTTAGATTAAAATTAATACTTGTCTCTATGGGAATGATACTCTACTCATCATTATATTACTTGTTGCTCACATATATGTGCGTGCTGAGTGTATTTAGAATTTACACCAATAAGTTTTTGGCGTCATTGGCGGGGACTAGTTTTGATTTTATTACTTTTAATATCAGTTTAATTAGTTCTATTTTAGTTAAACAGTTTTCTTTTGTTTTTGTTATTTCTTATTTCAGGTTCTCTTACTTAGTGTATGCAAACTCAGTCAAAGAAGCCAGACTTGTTTCCTTTTGAGGATGACATCGAACGAAGGTTTCAGAGGCTTAGTAAATGGATTAAGGACACTAGGGAGAATTTCAAAAAGGAAGAAAGTATAGCTGCAGAGGATCAGAAAGCACTGAGGGACTATGCTACTCCTAGGGTTACTGAGATTCAGTCGAGCATTACCAGGCCTGCGATAGCTGCGAATCACTTTGAGATCAAGCCTAGGACGATTCAAATGATACAGAATTCAGTACAGTTTGGGGGATTAGCCAATGATGATCCGAATGAGCACCTATTCAGCTTTCTGGAAATTTGTGATACCTTCAAGTACAATGAGGTATCTGATGAAGCAGTTAGACTTCGCTTATTTCCGTTCACACTGTGAGACAAGGCGAAGAGTTGGTTATACTCACTATCGCCGGGGTCGATTACTACATTGGATGACCGTGCTTAGAAATTTTTGGCTAAATTTTTCCCACCGGCAAATATTGCTAAGATGAGTAATGAGATTACGATGTTTCAACAGCAACATGGGGAGTCTCTATATGAAGCTTGGGAAAGGTACAAGGAATTGCTAACGAAGTGTCCGTATCACGGACTACCCAAGTGGCTACAAATGAATACCTTCTACAACGTGCTGAACATTAATTTGAGGACTAGCATTGATGCAGCGTCTGGAGGAGTTTTTATGGGTAAAAGTTTTGAGGAAGCATATGAATTGATTGAGATAATGGCGGCTAACAACTACCAGTGGCCCATAGCAAGAATGACACATCCTAAAGCAACTGGGGTGTTAAAAATAGATGGAGTAACAGCATTAGCGGCACGGATTTCAGCGTTCTCAAAGAAGATGGATGCTCTCACGGGTGCACAGGTTCAGTAGGTGGCTTATGTTTATGAATTATGTGTTGGGGAACATCCAACAGAGCAGTGTGCCATAAATCTAGCAGCAGTACAGTTTATAGGAAGTTACAATAGAATACCTCAGAATCTGTATCAGAATGCCTACAATCCAGAGGCAAGGAACCATCCAAATTTTTTGTGGAGTAATAATCAAAATCAACAGGCTCCACAACAATCTTATCCCCCCCCCCCCCCCAGTTTCTAAAATCAGCATTAACAGCCAGCTCCACATCAAGAGAAAAAGTCAGATTTGGAAGAGCTATTGTTGAAATACATATCCAGTAATGAGACAGCTATGAAAATGCAAGCAGCAATGATTAAGAATTTAGAGAAACATATGGGGCAGCTTGTGTTAGCACTGAACAATAGGCCTCAACGGACGTTTCCAAGTGATACAGAGAAGAATTCGAGGTGAAATCACGAGCAGTGTAATGCTATCACACTGAGGAGTGGTAAAGTGTGACGCCCCCAAAATAGGTATACATCACCTATTCTGAGTTGTCAATACATGGTAAAGAAACAACTACAACTTTATTATTACAACAGTAAAACTGTGAGTTTGAATACAAATATTATCTTCTAGACAATATTTATACTCAAATAAATCCTCATCACATTTATTGATACATTATTTTACAAAAATGGTGAGGACTACTAAACAATCCTTTCTAAAACCTTCATTCCATACCCCAGACTTGCATTTTCTCGCTTATATTCTCGCCTCCCGAGAAAAATGGAACAAAAGGAAAAGGGTGAGCTCAACTAGCTCAAGAAGAATATTATGACTAAGATAATATACAACAAATTATCGTTAGTCTTCAACAGGAAAAAATATAATAGAATACAATAGACAACAAATTTTAAATCAATATTCGCAATGAAATAATAATTCATTAGAAGAGTTAAGTAGAGAATGCAAACTACTATCTTCTATGTATGAATTTAAAAGTTCATCGCTCATCTTTTATCCTCGTAACATCAATCAATATACATCTGGAATCAAATATTCATCTTTGCACTACAAAAGCCAAAGATATTCATCATTGGTCATGTTCATTTAAACACTGTTCATCTTTTGCACTACGGGCAAAGATATTCTTCAGAAATCATTCATCTTTGCACTACAGTGCCAAAGATATTCTTAAGAAATCATTCATCTTTGCTACTACAGCCAAAGATATTCCATAATATCATCATTTAAGACCGAGGATGATGAAAATATTTTTTTAAAGAAACGAATCCAAAGGAAACAAAATGACAAGGATTAAGATTAAGGATTTGTACTTGGTTTTATCCACGTCCAAAAATACCTCATAAATAATCATAGTGGTGTAAAATTCAAGAATGATCAAAACATGGATACAATCGAGTTAGTATCCGAATAGATGTTTTGGACAAAAAGAAGAAATTTTATTTTTCTATGAATAGTACATCAGATATCGTGAATAGTCACCGTATCGTGAATAAGTAACTCAAACACCAAAGATAGAAATTCCACAAAAACATCTTCACGCTTCATGAATAGTACTCGTGAATAGTAACTCGTGAATAGTAACTCATGAATAAACTCGTGAATAGTAACTCATGAATAGTAACCCATGAATAGTAACCCCGACATGAAAAAGTTCCAAATTTGATAAAACTTCAGATCAACATTTCAAAGATAATGATATTGAAGAAATAATATCATTACTGAAAAAATAATATCCCTTACCTCGAAGATCAAGATTTCTACTTAGAATCTAATTATAGTCTTTGAAGGAACTTGCAATCCGTCTAGCAATACTCAAAGTATACTCAAAATACTCACAAGAATACGCTCGATAATATAGAGAGAGAAAACTTCAGTTTACGGTGTGATTTTCAATTCTAACCTAAGCACTTTCTATTTATAGGAAAATGCTTGTAGAACACCAAAAGCGTAAAATTTAATAAAATAATAATATTTCTCAAAAATATTCAAGCCCACCTTAGAAATCTGATTTCAGATCATTTATAACACATGTGAGCCACTCAATTACAACAAAAAACGTTTTTCTTACAAAAAAATATTTTAAACTCCCAAAAATCAAATATTTCGGAGCTTCGGAACTTCAATAATTCATAATAAATAGCTCTTTCATCAGAAAATTCGAATCTCGCGAGTTTTTATAGGAATTTCAATTCTCTACAACTTTGCAGAAGAAAGTTTTTCCAAATTCTAAATAGAAATTGATGAAATCCACAAACCAAGCGATTTTACGTTTATAATCAAATTTCACCAATAAATGGGGTCCACCGACATGTTTAACATGTTTTAAACATTTATTGCAACAAAAATACTCTTCCTCCTCGTATACTCATATATCCCATATTCGTTGTAAAAATATCACCGCTAATATATTATTAAAATAATATATTTAAATGAATTATTTTATCGTAAAAAAGATAAAATATTAATTTTCAACAATTGTCATTTTAAAAAATTTCTCCATCTATATCCACATAAAATCAATATTTTCCTCATCATATAAATCAATAATTAATTATTCACAAATAATATTACGAATCACAATATTGACAACCAGTGCGCCCTCAGAAGAGGGGCTTTCCAATAAGAATTTCTTCTTCTCAAGCGCAAATTAGGTGACCAAACCTCTCCTTAGACGTAACTTTCTAGACATTGCCAATAATGTTATCTAATAATATTATTCAGATAATATGAATTATTGCTTCGATAATGAAAAATCTTACCGTAATGACAATTATTGAAACAACAATATATAAAATATCAACGCAAAGAATTATTAACTCAATAAAATATCTTTGAATAAAGAATTACTCGTAACCATTATTGAGTAGTGCCTTCTTACGTAAGAATCAATAATTGGTGCAATACCGCAGCTACTTTCAACAACGCCAGATTAGTGTGTTTTTAACCACTTTGGGTATTCCAACAAGATTAATTGGTGAATAACTACGCTGTTATTATTTAAAAATAACTTATATTTGTCGCTTTCTTCATCCAATCGCTTTCACATGGGGCCCACACATGGTCAAGCTTGTCCGTCGCATTTAATATTCCCGACGAAAGATTTAATATTCCACGACCAAACGAATATTCCCCGACGATAATGAATATTTTATAACCACTTGCTTATTTTGAAATATTTGCGTATTTAACCCTTAACTATCCACATTAATCAAATCAACCCTTACTATTTCAAAATAATAAATAAAGGAAATTCCTTTTTATTTAAAAATTTTGGGGTCTTACAACCTCCCTCCTTATGAAATTTCGTCCTCGAAATTGACGTACGTACACAGTGTTTCAAAAGGTGAGGATACCTCGCTTTCATTTCCGCTTTCAATTCCCAAATCATTTCCTCTATAGCATGATTCCTCCACAAAACTTTAACTTGTGGTATGACCTTTCTTGCGTAGGACATGCTCCTTCCTATCCAAGATCTTGACAGTACCTCCTCATACGTTAAGTCTTGGCTATCTCGTCCTGGTTCTAACTCAATAACGTGGTTCGGTCTTTCACATATTTACGAAAGTACATGATATGTGAAACACATTATGAACATGAGACATACGCGAGGTAACGCAAGTCTATAGGCTACATTTCCTACTCGGTCAAGAATTTGAAATGGACCAATAAATCGTGGATTGAGCTTTCCTCTCTTCCCAAATCTTGTAACTCCCTTCCATGGAGCAACTCGCAACAATATATGATCCCCACATTAAATTCCACGTCCTTTCGATGAAGATCCGCATAACTCTTTTTGTCGATCTTGTGCCGCTTTGTATCGTTGTCGAATCATTTGGATCTTTTCTTGTGAGTCATATCGTACTAACTTTCGGGTCCCAACAATGTTGCTTCACCCACCTCATCCCAACATATTGGAGAACGACATTTTCGTCCATATAATGCTTGAATGGAGCCACACCTATACTTGCACGATAACTGCTTGTTGTAGGAGAATTCCACCAATGGTAAATACTTATCCCAACTACCCTTGAAGTCTAGGACACGAGTCTTAATAGATCTTCAAGAGTTTGAATAGTCCTCTCTCGATTGTCTCGTCCGCTTGGGGATGGTATGCCAAACTAAATCGCAAATCCGTGCCCATAGCTTTTTGCAAGCTAACCCAAAATCTTGAAGTGAATCTTGGGTCACGATCCGAAACTATGGATACTGAGTGCATGCCATGCAACCTCACAATCTCATTCACGCGTACATACTAGCAAGACGTTCAAGGAATAAGTCTCCGTGATCGGCAAGAAATGAGCGACTTTGGTTAATCTATCAACAATAACCCAAATAGCATTGATGCCTTGAGAAACCGTAGGGAAGACCCGTAACGAAATCCATAGTAATGTGTTCCCACTTCCATTCCGGAATCTCAAGTGGTTGCAACGGACCCTTAGGTACAAGATGCTCGCCTTTACACGCTAGCAAGTTAAACACATCGAGATAAACTTTGCAATCTCTCTCTTCATATTGTTCCACCAAAATGTATGTCAAGATCACGATACATTTTAGTACTTCCGTGATGGATTGCAAATGGCGTGTTGTGTGCCTCCATCATAATATTGTACTTCAAATCGTAGTCGTTAGGAACACAAAGTCTAGAGTGGACTCAAGTATTCCTTCTTCATCAATTCTCGCTTAAGAATAGCTCCTTCTTGTACTTTCTTCTTCATATGCATCGCCTTCGGCTGGTGGTGGCGAGCAACCTTAACTTTTCTATTAAAGTTGGCTCTATGCGTATACTTGACATCATCGCACTCGTTCCCCATATGATCTTCTACTCAATGCGTCAGCCACCACGTTCGCTTTACCAGGATGGTATTGAATAGTGTGGTCGTAGTCTTTCAATAGCTCGAGCCAACGTCGCTGCCGCATGTTGAGTTCTTTTTGAGTGAAGAAATATTTAAGGCTTTTATGGTCCGAATATATCTCCACTTTCTCCCCATATAGATAGTGCCTCCATATTTTTAGCGCAAACGATCGCACGCTAACTCTAGATCATGAGTAGGATAATTCCTCTCATACTCTTTAAGTTGTCATGAGGCATAGGCTATGACTTTCCCACGTTGCATGAGAACACATCCTAACCCTTTGCTCAAGCATCGTTTAGATAACAAATCCATCCGAACCAGGATGGTATTGTTAGAAACAGTCTTAAAATAAGTCTCCTCTTAAGCTCTTGGAAACTTTTCTCGCATTCTTCGCTCCAAACGAATTTTATATCCTTCCGAGTTAGGCGAGTTAATGGAGTAGCGATTCGAGAAAACCCTTCCACGAATCTCCGATAATAACCAAATTAAGCCCAAAAGCTACGTGACTTCATCCACCGACTTGATTTGCTCTAACTTTGTATTGCTTCAATCTTCACGGATCAACAGATACTCCATGTTTCGACACCACGCGCCCCAAGGAATGCTACTTCCTCAAGCCGAACTCGCATTTCTTCAATTTGGCATATAGTTGGTTTTCACGAAGCCTTTGAGTACCAAATTTCAAATGGTGCTCATGATCTTCACGGCTTTTGAATATATGAGGATGTCATCAATAAAGACAACAACGAATTGATCCAAATATTCCTTGAATACTCGGTTCATCATATCCATGAAAGCCATAGGAGCATTAGTTAGTCCGAAAGACATGACTAAGAATTCATAATACCCATACCGAGTTTCAAGGCGCTTTGGAATATCCTCGCCTCTAATCTTCAAATGATGATATCCGAGCGAAGATCAATTTTGAAAAGAATTGTGCCCTTGCAAATCGGTCAAACAAGTCATCAATACGAGGTAGAGGATACCTATTCTTGATGGTGACATGGTTCAATTCCCGATAGTCAATAATAAAAGTCGCATACTCCCGCCTTTCTTCTTTACAAATAAAACAGAGCACCCCAAGGAGATGTACTAGGGGCGAATGAAACCGATGTCCAACAATTCACAGAGTTGGACCTTTAACTCCCCGAAGTTAAATAGGAGCCATTCGATATGGGGTTTTAGAAATGGGCTTTGTACCGGTTCAAGATCAATAAAGAATTCAACTTCACGCTACGGGGTAGGCCGGAAGTTCTTCTAAAAATACGTCGGAAAGTCAATAACAACGGGAATATTATTCAAATTTGACATGTCTTTATTCAAATCCATAACATGGGCTAAGAAAGCTTGACATCCGCTTTTAATAAACGAATAGCTTTATGATTAGATATGACGTTGATCGATTTTAATGGTTTAGTTGCTTGAATTAAATCATAACAAAGTTGGTTAGGAATATGAAAACTAACAACCTTACGAAAATAATCAATTTTGGCATGATGAGTAGTTAACCAATCAATCCCTAAAATCACATCAAAAGCAAGTATCTTTAAAGAGATAAGGTCAATGTAAGGTAATGGTGCCAACTTGAATCAAACAAGATTTATAAACGATGGATGTGATGAAAGTTTCTCCTAACGGAGTTTCCACAGATAGGTCAAAGTCTAATTTCTTCTGAGTCAAGTTTAAACGTTGAGCACATGCAGGAGAGATAAATGAATGGGTAGCACCCAGATCAAGTAAGGTATAAACTTCGCAAGAATTTATAAATAGCTTACCCGTGATCACCTCGTTTGGGTTCTCGCATTATGACCAAATCACAACAAACGCTCTTCCCGAATCGTTGGCTTTGACTTTTTCTCGATATCTTTTGAGTCACCGTCCCCATTGAACTAGGTTTCGCTCTCGTATAATCTCGAGCGATATGTCCTTCCTTTCCACAATTATAGCATACCTTGAATCGTTGTAGGCGCTTTGGTCCGATATGTCCCTCTTTTCCGCATTTGTAGCATATAATGGGGTGGTCGTTTCTCCTCCCTTAGAACCGATTCTTTGCCGCAAGACCATCATCTTCACATAGTCGTTGTTAAATCTCCTCTTTTAAAATCTCCTCCCGACTCGCTTCTTCTATTTTCATGGCCATGATTACCACCAGAGTGGTTACCATTTCATCCGTCTGTTTCTTTCTCTCCGCAGTTATCATTATTACGCTGCTGATCGCTATCTACGATACGATCCTGGTTGTGGTCCTCAATTGACCGTACTCGTTATCTCGCTCTAATAATTGAGCCCTGCTTACAACATCCGAATAAAGAGAAAATTTATGAGAAATGAGATACCGACGTATGTATCTTAGGGTTTCAAACCTCTAAGAAACATCCGCGTACATCGTTCCTCATTCTCCACCAAATGAGGTGCAAACTGGATAACTCTCCAAACTTTGCCTCGTCTTCGAGACACCGCCATGCGTGTTGTTTTGTTCCAATCGATGAACTCCACTTCCTTCATATAGACGAACACTTTCGTGAAAGTATTTGTCATTAAATAGCTTTTGAAACGCCTCCCAAGACATGCTTTGAAGTACTTGGATGGGTACGCTTCACGACTCCCACCGATGATCCGCCTTCGCCACTAACATAAAGGTGGCGAATGGAACCTTCTGTTCTCCGTGCATCCCAAGACATCGAATATCTTGGTAATTTGTTTGACCCATGTTTCGCCATGATCGGATCCGGCTTTCCTTAAATTCGTGGTCCCAACTCTTTCAACTGCTTGGTCGTGACAACCCGTGAATTGCTATCATTTCCTCCTCAGATTTTGAACACGAAGTTTCCTCGTCGATTTTGCATGAACCGCAAAAACTTCTAAACATCCCTCGCTCATCATCTCGCTCAATGGTGTTGTTCACAGGAGGAACATTGCCACTGTTGTTGCACGCTCTCCTCGTTGGTGAGTACAGCATCTCCACGGTCTCATTTCCATTGTTAATATTCTCGACGACATTCTCAAATCTTTGTCATAAAACAAGGGTTAATTAAGGAAATCAATATATCACATAATATCCCTATATAATTGACCAACTAACAAATAAGCTTAGGTAGGACACACTAGCGAAGGATTTACTCGCCTCTCCCCTCCTAGTTCTATTCCCCGATCTCCGCCAGAGATCATATCCCTAAGCTCGATACCAATCATGGCGCCCCCAAAATAGGTATACATCACTATTCTAAGTTGTCAATACATGGTACGTAAACAACTACAACTTTATTATTACAACAAGAAAAGCGTGAGTTTGAATACAAATATTATCTTCTAGACAATATCTATACTCAAATAAATCCTCATCACATTTATTGATACATTATTTTACAAAATGGTGAGGACTACTAAACAATCCTTTCTAAAAAACCTTCATTCCATACCCAGGCTAATTGCTCGCGCTATATTCTCGCCTCCCGAGAAAAATGGAACAAAAGGAAAAGGGTGAGCTCAACTAGCTCAAGAAGAATATTATGACTAAGATAATATACAACAAATTATCGTTAGTCTTCAACGGGGAAAATATAATAGAATACAATAGACAACAAATTTTAAATCAATATTCGCAATGAAATAATAATTCATTAGAAGAGTTAAGTAGAGAATGCAAACTACTATCTTCTATGTATGAATTTAAAAGTTCATCGCTCTATCTTTTATCCCCGTAACATCAATCAATATACATCCGAATCAAATATTCATCTTTGCACTCACAGCCAAAGATATATTCATTACCGTCATGTTCATTTAAACACCGCTCATCTTTGCACTACTGAGCCAAAGATATTCTTCAGAAATCATTCATCTTTGCACTACAGTGCCAAAGATATTCTTAAGAAATCATTCATCTTTGCACTATAGGCCAAAGATATTCCATAATATCATCATTTAAGACCGAGGATGATGAAAATATTTTTTAAAGAAACGAATCCAAAGGAAACAAAATGACAAGGATTAAGGATTAAGGATTCGTACTTGGTTTTATCCACGTCCCAAAAATACCTCAAAATAATCATAGTGGTGTAAAATTCAAGAATGATCAAAACATGGATACAATCGAGTTAGTATCCGAATAGATGTTTTAGACGAAAAAGAAGAAATTTTATTTTTTGTGAATAATACTGTATCGTGAATAGTGTCAGATATCGTGAATAGTCTTGAGTATCACGTGAATAGTAACTCACACCAAAAGATAGAAATTCCACAAAAAACATCTTCACGCCTACATGAATAGTACTGAGTGAATAAGAACTCATGAATAGTAACTCGTGAATAAGAACTCATGAATAAGTAACCCATGAATAGTAACCCCAACATGAAAAAGTTCCAAATTTGATAAAACTTCAGATCAACATTTCAAAGATAATGATATTGAAGAAATAATATCATTACGAAAAAAATAATATCCCTTACCTCGAAAGATCAAGATTTAGCTAGAATAATAGGGTATAGTCTTTGAAGAGAACTTTTGAATCGCCTAGCAATACTCAAAGTATACTCAAAATACTCACAAGAATACGCTCGATAATATAGAGAGAAAAACTTCAGCTTCGTGTGATTTTCAATTCTAACCTAAGCACTCTATTTATAGGAAAATCTTTAGAACACCAAAGCGTAAAAATTTAATAAAATAATAATATTTCTCAAAATATTCAAGCCCACCTTAGAAATCTGATTTCAGATCATTTATAACACATGTGAGCCACTCAATTACAACAAAAACGTTTTTCTTACAAAAAATATTTTAAACTCCCAAAATCAAATATTTTGAGCTTCTAACTTCAATAATTCATAATAAATAGCTCTTTCATCAGAAAAATTCGAATCTCGCGTGTTTTTATAGGAATTTCAATTCTCTACAACTTTGCAGAAAGAAAGGTTTTCCAAATTCTAAATAGAAATTGACCAAAATCCATAAACCAAGCGATTTTACGGCTATAATCAAATTTCACTCAATAAATGGGGTCCAATTTATTATGTTTAACATGTTTTAAACATTTATTGCAACAAAATACTCTTCCTCCTCGTATACTCATATATCCCACATTCGTTGTAAAAATATCACAGTTAATATATTATTAAAATAATATATTTAAATGAATTATTTTATCGTAAAAGATAAAATATTAATTTTCAACAATTGTCATTTTAAAAATTTTCTCCATCTATATCCACATAAAATCAATATTTTTCTCATCATATAAATCAATAATTAATTATTCACAAATAATATTACGTAATCACAATATTGACAACCGTGCGCCTCCTGAGAAAGAGGGCTTTCCAATAAGAATTTCTTCTTCTCGGCGCCATGAATTAGGTGACCAAACCTCTCCTTAGATGTAACTTTCTAGACATTGCCAATAATGTTATCTAATAATATTATTCGGATAATATGAATTATTGCTTCGATAATGAAAATACCGTAATAATGACAATTATCAAAACAACAAAGAATATAAAATATCAACGCAAAGAATTATTAACTCAATAAAATATCGAATAAAGAATTATCATAACCATTATTGAGTAGTGCCTTCTCTTACGTAAGAATCAATAATTGGTGCAATACCGGTATCTTCTTTCAACAACGCGTATTAGTGTGTTTTAACCACCGGGTATTCCAACAATGATAATCTGTAATAACTACGCCGCTATTTAAAAAACAACTTATATTTGTCGCTTTTCTTCATCCAATCGCTTTCCGTTATGGGGCCCACACATGGTCATGGCCAAATCATTTAATATTCCCCGACAAGCGATCTTAATATTCCACGACCAAACGAATATTCCCTAAGCGACGATAATGAATATTTTATAACCACTTGCTTATTTCGAAATATTTGCGTATTTAACCCTTAACTATCCACATTAATCAAATCAATCCTTACTATTTCAAAATAATAAATAAAGGAAATTCCTTTTTATTTAAAAATTTTGGGGTCTTACATAAAGCCTTGGTGTCTGACTTTGAGAGGAAAACAAGTAAAGATGAGGTTTGTGAAAATGATAGGAGTGATTCGGCAAGGAAAACTAAGGAAAGAGTTGTGGAAAATTTGAACGAAGACATACAAAATTTAGTTACACCACGTGTGTCTTTCCCTCAGAGGTTGGAAAGTCAAAAGCTTAAGAATCAGTTTTCTAAGTTTATGGACATCTTCAAACAGTTGCACATTAACATTCTGTTCGCCGAAGCGCTAGATCAGATGCCACGCTATGCCAAGTTTATGAAAGAGATTCTTTCAAAGAAACCCTGTAAAGCCCCCAAACTCGGGTACTTGAAACCCGAACTCGGTGCTTCACGATACCATTTCTATGAGCAGGATAATACTAATAATAATAACAATAATATAAAAATCCAACTTAATTTATATTTATCAGAGTCTAATTCCAATTACGTAACATTTACTATAATTCTTTACATGATATATAATACATATCATTATCTTAATACAGTCTAACTATTACAAAAGATACCATTAAACATGATCTGTTTGCTTTCCTTTTCACTTGTTCTTGTCTGAACCATCAAGTTGTTCATGCCTAGTTGAAAATATTTAAATTTAAGCAAGGATGAGCATTTAGGTGCCCAGTAAGTAATAACAATTAGAAATATAATTAGCTGAAAGAAATAAATATTTTTTTTGTACATCACTTCTACAACGAATTTATAGTTGTGAAGTAAACTGAACCAATAATAACAACATAACAATTCTATCTCAAATTTTTAAAACTACGTATTGACTATATATATATATAGGTACTAGTCGACAGATTATGAACATTGTTTTTAGTTTTCGCTAAGGTTTAACAGAACTTCATCTGCAAACCGTCATAACTTACGGGCACGAGGTTGTACATCCCATGTACCCTGTATTGATCAATACTACATTGCTAGAACGATATTATCGTTCATCCTTTGTCCGCCTTGGCGCATACAAATTTTCCCGTGATCGGAATGTTCATACCTAGTCTGGAATCCGAACCAAAATAATTTGATTGGATACAAAAAGGTTTATCATATTCAACGATATTTCGAAATTTATGTCTAGCTGATCAAATAGCTTAGACGGCTATATATATATATATATATATATATATATATATATATATATATATATATATCAACATGTGTTTAAATACAATGATTATCCAAGTGGGGACACTTGTATAACCATATTTCAAAATTAACGAACAAAATATATATATGAATTACTATATACTAACATGTTGATAATCAAAGATCGGATATAGAATATATCACAATAGGTCTAATAATATAGCATAATAATAATATAATTCTGAAACTTCTTACACATGTCCATTACATAAAGAAAATGCAAAGGTAAGATACTTGCTTGATGCGCTGCTTACAGTTCGTAACTTAGTTTTATCCTTATATAAGACCTATCAGTAATAAGATCATTTGATCGATTAGAATAACATACTATAACACATAGCACTGCTTATTGCAGTCAGCACATAACCTAATCACATTGTCACATATATTCAACAACCATTGAATCACAAATAAACACATATCTAATCTAATTATCTAAGTCCAGATCAATTTCTAAAATATGTCGGTATACCGACGACTTTATCAAGTAATTAACGAGTTTAAGACTCTATCCTATTGTTCAATATTTGTAAGTATCAGTCATATTATTTTTAAATGACTTATAATAATTTTTAAACATTTATTATAATTTATCATGAATTTTCAAACAACGGAATCATTATTAAATGATTTAAATACTAAACAATTCTATTATCATTAATATTTAATTAATATTAAACTATTAATGAAACCATTACTAAAATATTAAAGTTATTTATAATAACTCAAAATATTTTAAAGTATTAATATTACACTTAAATGATTTTTAAAAGAATTAAAATCTTTTTTAATTAATTATCATTATTATTAAAATATTACTACATTATCTATCAAAATATTAGAAGTCATTAATTATAACTTACAATTTTTTAATTCATTAATATCCTTATTAAATGATTTTTAAATAAATAAAACCATTTTAAAACTATTTATTTAATATAATTATTAAATAAACTTAATATCATTTATTATTAAATTAATATCATTAATATTAAATTATTAATGAAATTATCCTTTAAATATTAAAAGTTATATTTTATAACTTCAAATATATTTAAACACTTTATTTTCATTTAAAATGATTATTATAATATTAAAAACATTTTAAAACTAATTTATTTAATATAATTATTAAATAACTTTAATATTATTAATAATAATTAATTAATGAAATTTACCTTTAAATATTAAAAGTTATATTTTATAACTTAAAATATTTTTAAACTATTTATTTTCATTTAAAATGATTTTTCTAATATTAAAATCATTTTTAAACTAATTTATTTAATATAATTATTAAATAAATTTAATATCATTAATATTAAATTATTAATATTTTCATGAAAAAATATCAAAAGTTATATTTATAACTTAAAATACTTTTATAACCTTTTAAATCATTTTTCTATAATTTTAAATCATTAATTCTATTTTTCATAATTTATTTAATATATTAAATAAATAACTTAATTATCATTAATATTAATTAATTAATGAAATTCATCACAAAATATTAAAAGTTATCAAAAATAACTTAAATTATTTTCTTATACCTTAATATAATTTTAAATAATTTTTCATGTATTAAAATCATTTTTAAATAATTTATTTAATATTATAATTTAATAAATTAAATACTTTTAATATTCCAAAAATATTAAATATTTATGAAATATATTCAAAATAATTAAAAACTAATTTTTGGATTTTAAAATAATTTTTAGGAATTTATTTTGTATTTTTAATAATTAAAAACTAATTTATTCTATTTATTTAATAAAAATAATGAATTTTGGAATTAAACTGTCTCTAAAGACTACCTATAGCGACAGAACCGTCGCTATAGGTGTTCTTGAGTGTTCTTCATGAAACCCAGAAAAGTGTAGCCAATGAACGAGATGACATGTTTGACCAATGATAACTTTTATCTCGTAATGATTCTGGGCTTGAAATTTTGTTAGGATTGTAGTATTAATGTAACACTACAATCAGCAACTGGTTTCATGTCCATTACACATCATACCAGAAAGATCTTGACCTTCAAAATGATTGTCAGAACTGTGTTCTTCATTTTCTGGGTTTTCCAGAAATGAAGAACAGTCGAGGCACCTACATTCCAAGCCTTGAATCAAACGTTCTGGGCTTGCTATGTTTGTTATAATGATTTACACTTGTAGTATTGATGTCAGAATACAATTATCAAACACTTTTACAGCCGTTTAACAATACATAAGAGAGATCTAAGCCAGTCAAAGTAGTGGTCAGGAACTGCCTTTGAAGATTTCTGGGTTACCTAGAATCTTTCTGGGTTACCCAGAATCTTCATCCGGCAGTTTCGTCTGGCTTACTTTGACCACAACGTTCTTGGATTCTGTTCAGGATTTAAGGATTATCAAGACATGAATCGATAGTACTCATGTCAGTATACACAACCATAACAACAACATAGCATAAATAACTAACAACATCAAGATCAGAGCCCTGCAAAAACGTTGTCAGACTTCTGGAAAAATTCTGGGTTACCCAGATTTGAAAAGTCATGATCGGTCAATGACCTTTGACCATTAATAACTTTCAATATATAACTGATATGACCCTGATTCGAGTTCTACAGGAAAGACCTTATAACATACTTCACACAAAAACCTTAAAACATACAAAAACATAAATAGAAAGAGATCTACACGATCTGACATTTGACTGTCAGAGACATTTTAAAAAATTTCCAGATTTTTGAAAACTCTTATTTCATGAATCTAGATGTTGTGGATCCACTAAATACCAACCCAGATCATTTATTTACACTACATATAACATATATAACACACAAAAAACTAATATCTAACATCAGATCGATGGACAGATTTTCAAGTTAGGGTTCTACCTCTTTCGATCAAATCCTTGATTCTGTCTTTTGATTTGTTAGTGGATTTCGTGGGGCTTGAATATGGGACTGGTATACATATTTATTTCGTAGGTTAGAGAGAGAGAGGGACTTGTTGGAGTGTTGGAGCAAAATAAGTTAGCAAAATGCAATTCTCTCTCTCTCAATCCTTATATATATAACTTGTAATGTAATGGCTGAGTTGTAGTGGCTGAAATCAGTTGCTTTAAGTCACATGGGTTTGGTATAGTAGGTCACCAACTCCCATATCTTGCTAGATTTACAAGCAATGCTCAATTATGCAATAAGGGCAAAAATGTCTTTTGGCTTTCTAATTTAATGGCACATTGGTCATTTGGCAAACCCTTAGGGTTTAGCCCTTAGGGTTTAACCCTAAAGTTTAGCATAAAGTATTTGTAATATATAGCAATTAGGTTTGCACAAAATAAAAAAAAATCTTAGTTTCTAAAATTTTTAATTAGGGTTTTCTTAATTAAATTAGTTTTCTAATTATATAAACTTACATATTAGGTTTAAAAACTTACTACTTAGCATTAAATGACTAAATTGACAATTAACTTTTCCATTTAGCAATTAGGGTTTCAAAAATAGGAATTAGGGCTTATAAATATTAATTAGGATTTTCAAAAAAAATTATGGTTTCCCTAATTTAGTAATTAGGGTTCTTAATTAATTAGGGTTTCTAATTAATTAGGGTTTCTAAGTATAATTAGGGTTTTGCCTTATTACTTTAAATTCTATAATACACGACATAATTCACATAACACAGTTACAACACAGTCTCAAACTCATAATGGAGTTTCAAATTAGGGTTTTCCCACTTGACAATTAGAGTTAGTTTAGAAAATTAGGGTTTATAAATATTATTTAGGGTTTTTTTCAAAATTAGGGTTCTCCCGAATTAGGGTTAATATCTATAACACCAATCGTAAATCATATCACACAATCATTGCACAGTCTTGGATCTCCCATTTGAGTCTTAAAGTAGGGTTAGACAAATTAATATTAGGGTTTGGTCATGATACACTAAAATTGACCGACCCTTAATAGTTCACACATATACAGTACATATCTATAGCACTGAAATATCAAAATATAATTAGTATTATATTATTATTCTTATTCCTTGATCAAAATCCAAAATTAGGGTTTGGATTCCATATCTGATTTTCTTACATATTTAACATTCTCAATTAAGTTAAAATAATTAACTTAATTAATCTAACATAAATTCATATAATTAAAATAGATTAATTATTATAATAATTATAATAACCTTTTCATATATTATTTAAATAATATATAATTATATTTTTATGGAAAATAATTTATAAAAACATTTTTATTGTAACATTAATTATTAAAAGAATAAACTTTATAATAGTCAATAATTCTAAAATAAAATTATTTGTAAACATTCATGTAATAAATATATTTTTATTTATTACATAATTATATACATACATTATCTTGTACAAATCCTCATCCTTAAAATTAAAAAAAAAATTATATGCAAAATTTCTAATTTATTTATACAGAAAATATCGGGTTGTTACAAACGCAAGCTCAATGAGTTTGAAACAGTGGCATTAACGGAAGAATGCAGTGTAATTCTACAAAAAAAGCTTCCCCCTAAATTGAAAGATCCGGGGAGCTTCACTATTCCTTGTGCAATTGGTAATCAAGATGTGGGGAGAGCTCTATGTGATCTAGGAGCAAGTATAAACCTTATGCCACTATCCATATACAGAAAGTTAGGTTTAAAGGAAGCAAAACCAACTAACATCAGTCTATAGCTCGCAGATAGATAAATAACGTACCCATTGTGGATAGTAGAAGATGTGATGGTAAAAGTTGACACATTAATTTTCCCAGATGATTTTGTGGTAGTAGATTTCGAAGAAGACAAGAATATCCCCCATCATCTTGGGATGACCATTCCTTGCAACTGGATGAACGCTAATTGACGTGCCTACTGGAGAATTGATCATGAAAGTATTCAATCATGCAGAGAAAGTGAAAGTGTTCAAAGAAATTTCAATCCCTACTAACAAGGAAGAGGGTGATTTGATCGAGGAATCAACACGTGTCAAAAATAAGGACTGTAGAGAGGTTGGTGGTCTAAAAGTGTCGATTGAGGATAATAAGTCAACTTCATTCCCGAAATTGCAAACAAATTAACTTGCATGCAATAAAGTGTTGTTGGTTATGCGCTATAAACAAACAACATGCCGAAAATATCCCAACTGATCTAGGCTAGACACAAGGAGTAGTCAGGCTGAAAGACTCAAAAACAAGTTCTCATTATGAGGCAACCCAATTTTCTTGTCAAATTTAGTATTTTAGTTTCATGTTATTCAATTAATAGCTTAGTTAATAATTTAGTATTACTTAGTTCATCTATGTGCAATTCGTAGTAGTTAGTTAGTGATTTTTAGTAATTTTCATCATGCTCACTCAAACTCCATGGAATTATCTTATATTTTTGGATTTTAATGGATATCGGGTACTTAGGATGAAGTTGGACACGCATGCAAGTCAAAGTAGCTGAAAAATTTAGATTCTGCAGAATAGGGACCCCACCCCGGTGGGCCTTTTCCTAGCTTGATACACCGCCCTACCGGGAACTCTATATATGCCAAATTGAGGGGCTTTGTAGGCTAAAAAAACCCTACCCCGGTGGGGGTACGAGAAAACTAAAATTTTTTAACTCCTGTAGCACATGGCTTTCCCACTTCTCCTCTATCAAAACCGAATTCAGGCACTTCCTCCCCCACAAAATCACTCCATACTTCCTTATTCTCCATCAATTTTCGCACATTACTTCCATTCTATATAAACTTAACCTTAATCCCATTCAATCCCACACCTATTACACATCAATTCCTCGTATTTACAACACCAAAAGCTAGGGTTTTCTAAGGGCTCAGTTTGCAGCAAAGAAAGAGGGCGAAATTTATCAATTGATCGATCAATCATTGCACTATCATCATTCAATTAGGGAAAATCATCATGGGTAAGCCATTATTATCAGTCATTCATCACAATTTGGATTTCAGTTATAAAATTTTGTTATTGTAAGTGGTGTGCACGCCATGTGTTTGTAAAATTGCCAAAGAAGAAGTTTGGGGGAATTGCACTGTCATAGTGATATCATGGCACCTACGACTCCTTCTAAACGCCAAAGGGGCGAGGGTTCATCGCCACCAGCCCAAAGTTATGATAAAAGAAAGTTTGTTAGTGCTAATGTGGCGGACAAGTATGACTATCTCGTGCCCAAAGCACTGACACCGAAAAGGGGCTTGAGGTCGGACGCTTTTGATGGACAGATGCAGAGACATATTCACGAGCAAAGATGGGAGGTATTCATTGATGATCCAGACCCTGCTATTGTGAATGTGGTTAAGGAGTTTTATGCCAATGCAGAAGATAGGGCACCATTGTGGCATTCATGAGGGGTAAGCAAGTTCCGTTCAGTGCAGAGGCAATTAATGAGTATTACAGCGTGTGAGCCCCTGTAGTGTGTCAATATGTCTAGCTTAGAGATAGTAATCCCAATTATGACCAGATCCTCACGGAGATTTCAAAACCTGGCACTATTTCGGCTAAAGAGAGAAAGGGTGGCACCCTTTTCATGAGCAAGGATCTGCGCCTATATGGCAAAATATGGTATGTATTCCTGTGTGCAAAGCTACTTCCTTCAACGCATACCAATGAAGTCACAAAGGAAAAGGTGCTACTCCTCTATGCGATAGTGAAGGACTTTGATATCGACCTCGGTTCAATCATTAGCTTCTCAATTTGGCGATGTCTATGCAGGCCATTCTCAGGTGGACTCCTACACCCATCTTTTATTTGTGGGTTATGTAGGTAGTCTGGTATTCGATGGTCAGGTGACGAGCCTCTGTAGCAGCCCCTCCACCTTCTCAATTCCAGGATGATTGCTTGATACTCAGTATGGGCTGGAGGGGATTCGCATCCTCGAGGTTTGTTTTTTGTGTTTCCAAACACTCCTGAGGAAGAGGAGGTAGAGGATACCTCTAGGGATGATGAGTTTAGGGCTGATGAGGTGACTGGTGATGAGGAAACTACGGGGGGTAGCAGGTCTGGCAAGAACATATTCAGTACCCAATTTTGCAGTCTTCAGAGGCATATTGATGAGAGAGATAAAGAAGCTAATAGAAAGATGAAGAGACTGACGGCAAGGCATGATCACATGTTCAACACAATGAATTGTTCCTTTGCTTCATTGAATGAAGCATTACAAAGATTGAACCCAGGAGCTGTGGACCAGTTCCAGTTCCCAACTCCAGAGCTAATGCCATAATACCCTCCTTTTGATTCTGGCATGGAGGAGTTTTCCGTCCTTATTCCACAACCACCACCACCACCACCATAGGCATAGCATGCTCAGGGAAGTCCTCTTTTACTTTCATGCAATATTTTCACAATGAGGACATTGTATATGTTAAGTGTGCGGGAGTTAGTTTTAATTTTTTTGTTTAATGTTTTAGTTTCTATCTTGTTGGGTTGATGTTTAGTTTGCATATGTTAGTTTTGTTGTTGTCATACCAGTTCATGTATGCATTCATGTAGTTTCATAGTAGTTTATTTAGTAGTTTAGTATTGTAAATAGTTTTCTATTTTTGTTCGGATTGATATTTTTTGTTCTTATTGAGTTATATATCAAAAAAATAAAAAATGGAAAAACTGAAAAATCTTAAAATATTAGTTAGTTTACTGTTTCCATATTGCATTTAGTTCATACTTGCATGATTCCAGTTGTTAGAGGGTTGAAGTCTGTTTTGGCCAATGATGAGATTGGAATTGCATAGACAAGAATAGTATTGACTATTTAGACTTTGATGTGATTTCTTATCATGAATTAGATCTTTGTCTGTTTGAACCTGGTATAATCATGATAGCACCTTAAAAACGATTATGTTGACTGATTGAGTCTAAATTGACACATAATGGAATTCTTAAGGATAATGCTAGTTGAATGAAAGGAAGTCATAAATAGATAGTGATGGCTAAAATTAGACAAGAACCTAAGTTTGGGAGAAAATTTGGGATATATAAGCTATATAAAATAAAAATAAAAAAAGAAAAAGAAGAGAAAGAAAAACAAAAGTATGAATAAACACCATGGCTATTTTAGTTATGTGGCATTTGTTACTTGAGTAAGTATGCCCGAGGGGATGTCTCTACACCTAGCACCCTAAAGCCTTATGGTTTGGGAGTCGTTGGTTGAAAGCTCGTTAAGGGGTAGCACTGAAAAGCCTAAGAGGACTAGACATTGCATAGCCATGAGAAAAATAAAAAGTGAAAAACGGGAAAAAAGAGCAAAAAAAGTAAAAAGCCCCCGTATGTGAATAATAAAGCATAAATATCCCATTTTGACCTTTAAATTTGGTAACTGTTTGATTTTAGTCGGATCTTGCTAGTTTTTGGATTTCTTGAGTTTACATTTTATGATTCCTTTAAAGAGGCCTATTATGTGTTTTAATTGACTTTATATCAGTTAGCATGATGTTGAGCACACACGCATTATGTCAGTGATAATAGGTTAAGATTTAGTGATTGATTGAAAAGTTATTGGTTTGCCTTGATATGTTGTACTATCATGTCTATTGTTGATTTCTCTAAGGCCGTGTGAATAGACTTTGTCCTGTCTATAGCTGGATTTGTACGCATATAGTTAGTTGCATTGCATTGCATTTTGTAGTGCTAGAGGACTAGCACAGTTTAAGTTTGGGGGAGTTTGATGAGTGGATTTTATACCTACGAATTGGGTTCCCTTTTGGATTTAAACAGTGTTTAATCCAGTTATTTCTATACAATTTTATGTGTTTATGTTTTTTTTATTTGTAGGTTGCATTACGTGTTATTTGTGGTACAATGGTGTTAATGTGGCGGGAAGCATCGTGCAAAAGTAATAAATAATTAAATATCAGCATGATACCCCGCCGAAGCGGGCCTATTACAAAGAGAAACCTCCGCTGGGTCGAGGGTGCGCGGACAGAAGAAGGAGTTTGGATGCGATTCTAACATTGAGGAGGCATAGATTGAAGGACTTTGACTCCGATTGGGAATGGATTGTGGAAGTCTTTATTTGCTATTATATAATGGGAAAATATACAGACATTAATCAATCACAACTTTGGAACCCTAATTTACTGAAGATCATTGAAGGATTGGAGCAGAAGATCAAGATCATGAGAATTGCATAATTGAGTTAGGATAAAGGTGGTTCTACACTATTCTTGTACTTTTTATTTAGTTTCTGTAAATTAGGATGATGAATTTCTTTATCTATTCAGTTTTTAATTCATTCACGATGAACTAAATTTCTTATTAAGCTTGCAATGGATCTTTAATGTGGAATGATGATTACCATGCTTTGAATTTAGTTTAATAAAGCTATCTTTTCAGTTCATCTATTGTGATTTGTTCTTAATTTATGAATTGCTTGATCACCAATTTTATGTGGATTTGTATGGACTCGAGAAATGATATATGAATCTACACTTAATTATAATAGCACGTGTTCATCATTTCTACGTTTTGATGGAATTCTTGATGTATGTTTTGGATAGAGATATACCTAACATCGCATGTAATTGTGTAAGAACTTGGAATTTAAACCTTATTTCATTATAATTCACATGGAGATATAGTGAATTAGTTAATTAGGGTGGTTGGCTTAATTCTATCAATTATGGATTTAAGTTAATATATTTTTAGTGCATTGAGAGATGGCTAATTCTACTTTAGTGTTCTTGATTAATGAACTGAGATAGTTAATTGAATTGAAAAGAAATGTGATAATCTGAGAGAAGATTAAAGTGAAATTGTAGGCTTAATTCTCCATTATCTTATTAAAATTTGTAGTAATTAGTTGAATTGATTTATTTTGATTTCTAGTTTATTAGTATTTTATTATTTTCCATCATTAATTCGAAAAGTTTAATAAAATTGAAATAATATAAAGTTGGTAATTGTTAGATTAAAATTAATACTTGTCTCTGTGGGAACGATACTCTACTCATCATTATATTACTTGTTGATCACGTATACTTGCGTGCTGAGCGTATTTAGAATTTACACCAACAGTAATAGGCTAAACATAGGCGCTGCAGCACTGTCCCTGAATCAGTCCAAAACAGAGTGCTCACCTGCACATAACAAGCTAATTATTAGCCATTACAACTAACAATGCATCAAAAACTATTACAAACCACAAACTAAACTAGTCTAACCCATACTACCGCGGACAATAAAATACTCTATACACACTCATTTACTACGCATATGAAAACTAAAATAGAGTATACTAAAACTACAAATAAAAATGCCAGTTACCACACCTGGCTTGACTTATAACAATATCATACCAAAAGCGAGAATATATCATCATGCAAACCAGATAGGCAATACTTATTAGATAAACCACTACGAGTAACAAATATACTAAAATCAATGATAATCACACAATATAGAAGGGATGCACTATAAAACTAGACAGAAGCAAAGAAAAGCAGAGAAATTGATACTAAGATGGGGTTGCCTCCCCACCAAGAACTTGTTTTAAAATTGTCGGCTTGACTATAACACTGCCTTTCAACCCGGCTCATATGTGAAGATGACCATTTCATGTCACCTATTTGTCAACTCCTTTATGTTCACGACAGACATGGATGATTGGCCATCCCCAAACTTCACTTCACCCATCGGTACAAAGAATTGTTCACCACTAGAATTATCCACTAATTTGCCTTTTTTATCAAACTGAAATCTATTTATGTGCGCTAATGGGCCCTTTAGGGTTTCAATAACCGTGAGCGTGGGCTCCAACTTCTCATTGGTCTGGACAATACACCCACTCATTATCCTTTCTTTTCCTTCCTTAGACTCCACAAATAGGTCCATAGGCATTTCAACATCTCTCTCAACAACTTCGTGATACTCACCGCCTTTTCCTTGTGTATCCACCATGCACTATTCTTCAACTTCCTCGTTGTGATTAGTTATGACCGGTAGACTGTCTTGCGGTGGATTTGTGATAGCATTGACTAGTTGTCCCATTTGACTTTCGAGGCTCTGCAATAAGGCGTCTTGGTTCGCCATTTGAACCGCATTTCTCTCTATGAAGTTGGTAAGGAGCTCTTCAAGTCGTCTCTCTTCTTCTCATTTTAAGTGTATAGAAAGGCTCTCATCAACTTGAGATGTCGCCTCATATTACGGCGGAGAATGATATTCAAATTTTGTCTCATAGGAAAACTTTGGACCATAATATTGCTCTTGATTGTAGTCCCATGAGTTTGTATAACCTTGGCAATCTGGATGATAGTAAGTCGGTTCATCGTCAACTCGTTCCTGACATTAGGTATTCTAAGTGGACTGACACTCAAGATTATAAGAAAACATTAAGAGATTTGCAATTTTATCTTGCAACCGCTCGAGTCCTTCTTCCAATCTTGGTTGTGTCGTCCTCTCAAAACGTCATTGATAACAATGATTGTCCATAGCCTGAAAGCTAAAAAACCAAAAGAAAGATCAAACAATTAAAAGATAAATATACGTTCAAATTAAGACTAAATTGATTGAAATCAATATTGGACAATATTTGAATAATAGTTCTCCGACAACGGAGCCAAAAACTTGTTGGTCAGATTATTGATCACTAAACACGCGCAAGTAATACAGTGATAAGAAGAGTGTCGAACCCACAAGGAATTATCACTAATATTTACCAAATACTGACTTTATATCGCTTAAGTCTTATTTGAACAGCAGGATAACAGATGTGTAATTAATCTAGTTAATCTCATTATCAAAGTAAGTAATTGGATAACGAATGGTATTTAAGGCGCTACAAGCTAAGATCTTAACTTCACCCCACACTAGCATTGTAAGACCCCAACTTTTATGAATAAAGATTTAATTTTCTCTAAATATTATTTTGAATAATAAAGTGTGGATTTCATATAATGTTATAGTTGTGGATAATATTTACAAATTTTGCAAAGTAAGCAAGTTGTCATAAAATATTCGTTTTGTCGGGGAATATTCGTTTTATCAGGGAATATCCGTGATTTATGCACAATTATTATCGTGGACCCCACAAATGTAATAAGCATTAGATATAGAAAGCAACAGAAATAACCTTTTTATAAAAATAACGACAAAACTTTTACCATTAATTATTGAAATACCCAGTGATTAAAGTACAGTAATACACATGGTTGCACAGTAACACACGGTATTGTACAGTATCTTTGTTTATTGATGCTTACGTGAGAAGTCACGCAGTTTTATTCAATTATTACAACAGTAGTTGATGCATAGTATCTCATATTATTGATTCAATTATTGTCACAGTAGCATCTGCGCAATATTTTATATTATTAAATCAATAATTGAGATGACAAAGTTATTCATATTATTATTTGCATAATTGACAATGTCTAGAAAGTTCTGTCAAGGAAAGAGGTTTGGTCATCTAATTGCGCGCCTATAAGGAGAAGTCCTTATCGAAAAACTCCATCTTTCCTGAGAATGATCTGGTTGTTAATATTGCGAGTTATAATATTAATGATGAATAAATGTTATTAAAAATGTGTTTAGAGAAGTCAAGTGTTTTGATATAAATAAAGGGCTTTGTCATGAAGTATTTTTTGTAAATTTGGTTTATTATATGGACCCTCACTTACTCATTTTTCAAAATCGTCGGTAGAAACTTATATTAGTTTTGTTTTATTATTATTATAATAGTAATAAAACAGAAAACTTTTTATATAAAACAAAATACTTTTTATAAATAGAATATATTATATTTTATTGCATAGTAAAAATTATATGAAATCAGAATTCTCGCCCGTGAAATCGTCTGAAATTTACTGTGCAATCCGTGATATTTTTTTTCCTAAATAGTATCATGTCATTCTCCTATAAATAGGATGATTAGTTTAAAAATGAAAATCACACTAGAATCAAAGAATTCTTCTTCTATAATATTGAGCATATTTCTTTTGAGTTTAAGGAAACTTTGATTGTGGCAAATAGTGCAAGTTTTCTTTAAGAATATCTGCACTATACCAGTCAGAAGTACTCTCCTTTTAAGGTAAGGGATATTATTTTCATTCAATATTCGTAAGAAATAATATTTTCTTTCATACTCTGTAGTATGTAAGTAATATTATTTTGTTTCATATTCCTAATTCTACACTTATTTTGATAAGTATTGCTTCTATACTCCTTGAAATTAGTAGAATATCCTTGAAATTTGCACTTCATCTAGTATCGTTTCACTGAAATATTTTTGTGGACATTCTTGTTAAATTTTAATCTTTTCATGCCGGAGTACTATTCATGGGTACTATTCATACATACGGCACTATTCATACATATGGTACTATTCACTCGAGGTACTATTCACGACAAAAATTGATTTCTTTTTTGTCCAAATTATTTTTTATACTTGAATATTATTCTTGAATTTTACTCCACAAAGCATTTATCATGTTGACAATTTGGACATTCTTAAACTATGGATAAATTGAATTATAAATCTTTAAAATTTATCATTGATCTCAGTTAATTGAATTCTTATATCATTATCATCATCCTCATGCTTATATTGTGGTGAAAGTCATCTTTGGCTCGTAGTGTATAGATGGACTGTTGATGGGTATGATTATGACCAGAAATTATGTATCGGTATAATCATGACCTGTAAAGTTACAAATGATGTGGTAAAAGTCCTCATTGGCCTGTAGTGCATTGATGAATAGTTGTTTGGCATGATCAAGACCATTGGTGATAATAACGAATATCCTTGGCCCGTAGTGCATGGATGATTCGTGGATGTGATACTAATGAATATCTTTGGCCCGTAGTGCATGGATATCATGGGGGCGTCACAAGCATTCTGTCAAACACTTGGTGTGATATGTTTCATCAAACTTCCTAACTTTTTCTCTTTGGTCTTAGTGCTCACGACGGTTTATCAACCGAGAACACACAGGTGCTCACACACCTCTTCTGAGGTATATACAAACCTATCCTTTCTATGTCCACCTGATAGGGAATATAACAGAAAAGAACATCTAAGCTAGGAAATAATCTTACACATTTCTATGCGAATTAACCATAACAAGGATTTAAAGCATAAGTTCTCAATTAGGTCACACATGGTGCACATATATATTTCTATTCTATACACAAATTATGCAGTCAAATCAAGTCGACAACTCATAATCACACACTAATATATCAAGGTGTAAATCTACAATCCCTCTTTCAATTTCATATAGATTGCCAAAATCATCACTAATTTCTTAGCAAGAATCATTAAGCATAAATATATTGATCCAAACCATATGGTGCCAACCAAAGAGATAAGAAATTCAATTCAAATTAGCAAATGGTTCCATTATAACCTTAGAGCCAATAATTAGTTCATAGCTCTTGAACTAAACATAAGTAGCAATATAAATAACATTTATGGATTAAAAAATCAAAGGAAACAAATAGAGAAGAATAAACTCTGTCAAAGTTTCTTCAATGTCCAAGAATTTCAAGATTTCCAATCCATGTTACTAAGTGCTCTTGAGCTCCATGAAATCCCAAACATCTCCCTAATACATCTAAACTATATGTACAAACATAACCTACTAGAAAATGGGAAGGAAACTACAAAAGAGAGAGAAAATGGAGTATCCCAGAGGGGGTATATCATCTCTCCCAAAGAGGTTGCCCCCCTTTATATATATATGTGTCTCCTTCTTTAGTTAGGTCAAATCCAATTCTTGTCTGCCTGGGAACCGGAGGTGGCGCTGCAGAGCCAAGTTTTAGCCTTGGAACGGCGCTGCAGCGTTGTGTCAATAATTTTGGTCAGTAAGTGGTGTTGCAGCGCCAGTTTGTAAAGAAGTTGGGGTGCTGCAGCCCTACAATGATGTCACTATTGGCCAGGTAGGGGCGTTGTAGCGCTAGTTTTAAGCCTGGCATAGGCGTTATTGTGCTGATATAAGAAATTTAACCCTTTTGCCCTTGTAAGTTGGAAATGACCTAATAAGCCCTGCACACATAGATTAAGCAAAATAATAACAAAATAATATAAAAGCGATATAAATTACGATGAACAAGAAACTTTTTAAATAATAAAGGATCTGATTCACGGGTATAAATCCCACTCATCAGTCACCACCTGTCGACGTCGGGAAAATTTTACCCCTTTCTGTTCTTGCCCTTTTTTGTTCTCTATTGGTTAAGTTTTGTCTGAAAAGGTAAGTTTGAAAAAGGTCCGACATGTAAATATCGACGATTTGAAAATCATAGTCGTCAATTGGTAGATTTGAAATGGTTGTACCAACTCAACTGATTTTAAAAAGGTTTACACAAAGGCCCAATGGTTGGACTCTATTTAACAGGCCTTTAAAATCGAGATTCATAGAGTTCGGGGGCTTAATTAAGCGGGGGAAAGGTGTTAGGCACCCCCCCGACTTCCGTGAAAACACGGTTATCGCAACTTTTCAATTTCTTAATTATCTGCATGTGTGTGTGTGTTTATTGGGCCTATGTGCAATTATCTAGAAGTGGTGTTATGCCTCATTTGTACCTATATACAAAGGGTTTGATTTGTACAAAAGTTAAATTTTAAGCAAGATATAACAGTGATGTTTTGGAAAACAGGTTTTCAAACCCTTATGCTTAATAGTAATTGAGGCCTTTGATACTTCAATTTTATTTCGTATTCGGCTTGATTGATTTTATTTTCGAGATGTGAAGCATCTTTGTGAAATAAGATACATAGCAGCTTCAGGATTTTTATGGGCATGAAAGTCATCCAAAGATGTCCAGACATCGTAGATAATTTACAAGCTGACTGCAGCTGAAAAGTGTCCATCGTGCGAACTAGATCTAGATTCCCAAGCTGAATCTTTGACCTCGTGGCTCCTAGGCTCACATGATTGATTAATATGTATAAAAGCTAGAAATAAAACTAGATTTGAATAAATCTAAGTCATTCTAGCTTCAACAGTTCCAGTTTAGTCGCTTTTGAACCGGTTAAAAGTTAAGGAAGGCTAGATTTAGATAAATCTAGTCCAAAGTGTAAGACCCCAACTTTTATGAATAAAGATTTAATTTTCTCTAAATATCATTTTGAGTATTAAGGTGTGGATTTGATATAATGTTATAGTCGTGGGTAATATTTACAAATTTTTCAAAGTAAGCAAGTTGTCATAAAATATTCATTTGGTCGGAAAATATTCTTTTTGTCAGGGAATATCCGTACGACGGCACAATCATTGGTGGACCCCACAACAGAATAACTGTCAGATATAGAAAGCGACAAAAATAACATTTTTATAGAATAACGGCAAAACTTTTACCGTCAACTGTTGAAATACTCGATGATATAAGTACAGTAATACGCGTGGTTACGTAGTAGCACACAGTATTGTATAGTATCTTTGATTATTGATGCTTACGTGAGAAGTAACTCAGTTTTATTCAATTGTTGTCACAGTAATTGTTGCGTAGTATCTCACATTATTGATTCAATTATTGTCACAATATTTTATATTATTAAATCAATAATTGAGACGATAAAGTTATTCATATTATTATGTTCATTATTGAAGATGTCTAGAAAGTTCTGTCGAGGAAAGGGGTTTGGTCACCTAATTGCGCGCCAATAAGGAGAAGTCCTTATCGAAAAGCCCCATCTTTCCTGAGAATGATCTGTTTGTCAATATTGTGAGTTATAATATTAATGACAAATAATTATTGGAAGATTAAAAATGTGTTAATTAAAGATAAAGTGAATTATGGTAAATATTTATTCAATCTTTGATATAAATAATAAGTATGTTATGAGACGTTTGTTGTAAGTTTCATTTATTCTATGGGACCCATATGTCATCATCTAATAGTCACTTTCGCCAATAGTACTTGCCTTTACCAGATGTCAAACCACTTGTCGTTTCATATTACAGGCGTCGAACCACTTGTCGTTTCACATTACAGGCGTTAGACCACTTGTCGTTTCATATTACAGGCGTCGAACCACTTGTCGTTTCACATTACAAGCGTCAAACCACTTGTCATTTCACATTACAGGCGTCGAACCACTTTTCTTTTTACATTATCAGTCGTCAAGCCACTTGTCTCTTCACATTGCAAGGGTGAAGCTAGAAATCTTCTATAAATAGAAGTTATTTCTTCTTTCATTCTCACCAATTCACTAAGACTCACAAGAGAAAGCTATAGAGAGAAAATCAGAGAGACGTAAGAAGAGTATTCTGTTACTACACTATTGCAGTATCCAATCTCCTAATAAGGTAATGGGTATTATTTCTTCTGTATTCATAAGGGATATTATTTTTGTTCAATATTCGAAAGAAATAATATTTTCTTCCATACTCTATAGTATGTAAGTAATATTATTTCGTTTCATATTCCTAATTCTACATTTATGTTGATAAGTATTGCTTCTATACTCCTTAAAATTAGTAGAATATCCTTAGAATTTGCGCTTCATCTACTATCGTTTCTTAGAAATATTATTCTGAACATTCTTGATAATTTTTAATCTTTTCGTGCTCTGGGGTTCTATTCACGGGTACTATTCCTCAAAATACTATTCATGGGTACTATTCACTCTAGTACTATTCACCAGGGTATTATTATTCATGACAAAATTGATTTCTTTTCTCATCCAAATCATTTTTGATACAAAATTATTCTTGAATTTTACTCCAAAAAGCAGTATCATGTTGACAATTTGGACATTATTGAATTCTGGATAAATTGAATTATAAATCTTTAAAATTTATCCTTTGCTTCCATTTAATTGAATTCTTATATCATTGTCATCATCCTCATACTTATATTGTGATGAAAGTCATCTTTGGCCTGTAGTGCATAGATGGTGTAACGACCGAGAAATTCGGATCCTTTGTAAAAATATTTGAAAGAATTAAATAATGAATAAAATAATATTACTTGTTATAATATGTGTTGATAAGATGTATGGCGTTCTATAACCTAGAAACGTCGGAAGATCGTAGTATTTGAACCACGTGAATGAATTAAAGTGTTTGAATTTCTAAGACGAAAAATAAATGTTTTCCAAGAAAGTTTACCAAAAACACTATTCACCGATTATCACTCGGGAATTATTTTTGAACTTCCGAGAAATACGTAACTTTAGAATATCGAGACATGATGGATTATGTAATAATAATCTAAGTATGGAAAACGCAATAATTCGCATGCGGACTTAAATTGAGAATGTATGTATTAATAATCTAATGAAATAGAATGGTGGATATTGTATAAAGAGCAAGTCCAATATGTATAAGATGTAAACCTATGTGGGATTTATTATCAAGCCCAAGTATTTAGTTAATGAAGCCCAAATTAATTAATGCAAGCCCAGCAAGGAAATTGGCTAGATTAATTAGTAAGCCCAATGAATTGGACATGATCCATGGGGAAATCCAAGTGTAAGTGGGTAGAATTGATGGGCAAACATCTTATGTGATGACCAAGTGTTGTGATGGCCAAGTAATAGAAGTGGCTAGCAAGTAGTCTTGGTGGTTAAGCAATGAATAGTAAGGAGGTTAGTTTAAGGAGGTGGGTTGACATAAAGACCATTATGCCCTAACCTTAGCTCCTCTATAAATAGCAAGCTTCAATTTATTTGTTGCTTGTTCAAATTTCTTCCAACTTCTTACAAGATAAACAACTTAAGCGTTAGAGAGAATAAGTCACCTAAGCACTTATAAGTCATCTCAACTTTTGCTAGTTTTCCAAAGTGAAAGGAAGTAATAGTTCATCAAAGGTAATTATCTTGTCTCTTCCATCTCTATCATATTAGGATTGATAGAGAAGTGGGATGGTTTAATGAAATCATGTCATAAGTCATTGATGAATGATCTTAAGCCGAATAAGTTGAATAAGCAACTTGAACTTAAATAAGTTAATGAACTTATGTAGAATTGCCTTTGTTGTCATAAGCATGAGAATGGTAGTTAATAAGTGAAATAAGTCATTGACTTATGGGAATAAGTCAAAACCTACTTTGATAATAAGTTGGTGTAATAAGTAACTTGTAATGTTTACATGTTGATTAAAATTCACCTAGAATGATTAGTAATAAGGTTTCGCCGGAATTCAAACGATTGGACGATAATCGTCGAATTCGTGAAATTCTCGAAATGGAAGTCGTATTTTGTGTTTGACATTGGAAACGTTGGTTTTCGATGGAGACAAGTCGTATTTGGCATTATAGAGTTGCGGACTCGAAAATTGCCAGATTCCGACTTAAAACGGAGAAACGAGCGTTGAACGTTCACGAACGTTTATCGTTTTTGTTAAAATGGACTAATAGGTGAAATTTTAGCAAACAAAGTAAAATAGATAAAATTCTTGCATGAACGCATAGAGTACGTAATTTCTGACCCGTAGGCTCTTGAACGAGCCAATTCGGACTTATAACGAAGAAGTTACGAGTCCGGGAATTTTAACTTTTGAAAAATCATCCAAAGTTTACGGTGCATGAAATGGCGGCCACATGGCTGAAAAACAAGGCAATAAGCTCAGCCTTGGCGCCAAAGTGGCCGTAACCTTCTAAAGAATGGAGCCGCAGTGCGACCATTAACACTGAGACTCGCGTTGCAGCGCCGAGCCTGGATTTTTGAGCAATAAGAGGTAGCGCAACGGTAGCGATACCATGTCTGATAGCCGGTAGCCACGGCCCAAATTTCAAGAGACCAAGACAATAATGAATGTTTACATATAGAAAATGGTAGTAATTGATAAGCAATTGAATAAGGATTATAATGAAACATTGTTAAGACATTATTAAGCCTTAAGTATGAACACTTAGGGTTTAGTTAAATCAATTGCAAATGAATGTAAGAATGATCTAACGAAAAGCCGAAACCAATAATAACAAATCCAATACGTAATTAGGTTGAGAAGAAGGGTAAGATTCTTTAGGAACCATGTGTGATCATTCATGACCTAATGTTCTATGTTATGCTATCATCTAATGTAGAGACCTTAGAGACGTAAAGTGCACGTGTTATAAATTGTAGCAGACGCTAAAGGCAAGTACTTTAACTCTTGTTCCAGTTCGATCTGGGCAAGTCTTTGTGATTCATGTATTCTTCGTATGAGTTAGTATTTGAGGAATGTCAAAACCAATCCTTTCGGCTAGACGTATGCTATGTTATTCTATCAAGTGTTGATAAGGATATACCGAACTAATATTGTTGTGGTTTTCAAAAGTAGATTTTGTATGCTCAAATTGTTTTTTCGTCAAACGATAGGCACATGAGGTTTCCACAACTTAAACGTATACACGTTTAATGAATGTAGTGTTGATCAACATAGAGTACTATAGGCTGATCACCTAGACGTGCTCGTAAGCTATACCGGACTTACGGACTTCGTGCCGGGATGTCCTTTTCAAAGTACTTATGAAATGCTTACGGTCTTGAACCGGAATTGATGTTTTACTGAATATTGTTGTTGTAAAACGTTTTGAATGAAAAGAAGTGCTATTTTGAATTTTCAATAGTACTTCATAACTCTTGTCCAGTTATTGAAGATATACGATTCCTATGTTTCAAGCATGCTAGCTATTTTCCTAGAATTGTTTTACTTGCTGAGCTAGTTAGGCTCATTCTTGCTTGAACCATATGAATGCAATTAAGATAGAACGGACCGATGGATCCGGCAAGGATAAAGGGAAGGTAAAGGCGAGCCCGTAGATTGCTTATGTAATAGTATAGGTTTTGTATGAAATAATATTGATATTAAGACAAAGACAATGTATTGGTTGTAAAGAACCTGGGGTATGTAAATATTCTTTTGATATATATATATATATAAGACATGTCCGTTCTTTTGAGGCATTTCAATGGAATGTTTATGTGAACTGTAGCACCGTGTAGCACCATCTGTCGGGTTGGAAGATACCCGGATTTGGGGGCATCACAGATGGACTGTTGATTGTTATGATTATGACTATGTATCGGTATAATCATGACCATTGGTGATAATAACGAATATCCTTGGCCAGTAGTGCATGGATGATTCGTGGATGTGATAATAATGAATATCCTTAGCCCGTAGTGCATGGATAATTCAGTGGTGTGGATTATTTATTAAGCTGAGTCTCAGCGATAAAATTGATGATAAACTTTTAAATCATAGAAGATAGTAGATATCATGCTCTACTTGACTTTTCTAATGGATTGTTTGTTTCGTTGCAGTTAAACTTGTTGTCTATTGTATTCTATCAGTTTAACACCATTGAAAGCTAACAATAATTTATTCTGCATTATCTTAGTCATAATATTTTTTACTGGGCTAGTTGAGCTCACCTTTTGCTTTCATTGTTCTCTTCAGGAAATGAGAATATTGCTGAGACTAGTCGGGGAATAGAGTGATGGTCTAGATGGTTGCTTTATTAGTCCTCACTATTCTGTGAAATAGTGTAATAATAATTGTAATGAGGACTTTATTTGAGTTTGGATATTGTCTACAAGATAATATTCGTGTTAAAACTTTCAGCTACGTTTTGTCGTATTGTATAAATGAAGTTTATATTTAAGTTTTGTACCATGTATTTGGCGACTCAGAATGGGTGATGTATACCTATTTTTGGGGCGTCACAGTTGGTATCAAAGCTTAGGGATATGATCCATGGCTGAGATTTAAGGCTAGAACTAGGAGGGGAGAGACGGGTAAATCATTTGCTAGTATAACCTACCTAAGCTTAATTGTTATTTAATTGGTCGGTCAGAATATAGGGATAATATATGGCATGTCAATTAACCCTTGTTTTGTGGCAGTGTTTGAAAATGACATCTAAAATTTTTGAGATAAGCAATGGAGCACATGAGACCGTTAAGTTACCGATGATCAATAATCGAGATAATGTGCATCAGGAAGGTAATAATCCTCAGGTAAACAACAACACCGATCAAATGATAAACGATGTGATGTTCAGAAGCTTTTTGCAATTCATGCAACATCAGGCGAGAGAGACTCCTGTTCAAAATGCAGGTGGAAACACTGGTAACTCATGGATGGTCACCGCTAAGCAATTCAAGGAGCTGGGACCACCGATGTTTTTGGGAAAGCCAGAACCACTTAAGGCAGAGACATGGATTAAGCAGATCACCAAGATATTTGATGTCTTGGGATGCTCTGAGGAGCAAAAGGTTCCATTTGCCACCTTCATATTGCGAGGAGAGGCAGCTCATTGGTGGGAATCAGAAAAAGCGTCTTTCGATCGCATGACCGAAGATGTCTTGGGAGAAGTTCCAAGAACTATTCAACGACAAGTACTTTCCTGAAAGTATTCATCACATTAAGGAGGTAGAATTTATCAAGCTTGAGCAAAACAATATGACTGTATCTCAGTACGAGGCTAAGTTTGCGGAGTTATCCTGGTTTTCATCCCATTTGGTAGATAATGAGGAGCGTATGACACGGATGTTTCTAAAAGGTTTGAAACCCGAAATACGCCAATACCTCATTTCTCACAAACTTTGCTTTTATTTAGATGTTGTGAATAAGGCTCAGTTATTAGAGCGCGATAATGAGTCAGCCCAACTAAGAGATAGCAGCCGGAAAAATGATAATACCAGCGGTAGCAGTCATCAAAGCGGTGATAACAAACGTGGAGGAAATCAACATGTCATAAATGGTAACCACTTCGGTGGTAATCCTGGCCAAGATAATAGAAGTGGAAATTTCAAAAAGAGGATATTCAATAATGATGGAAAGACGTCAGCACCAGCACCCGTTGTTAAGGAAGGAGAACGACCACCAGTCGTACGCTATAAATGCGGAGGGGGGGACACATCAGTCCAAACTACACGCAGCAATCCAAAGCATGTTATAATTATGGAAGAGAAGGCCACCTAGCATGATTTTGTCATGTAGTGAAGACAAGTCCATCTGGGATGGTGGCACCAAATTTTTTCCCAGATAAGTCAAAACCGGTAGTTCAAGGGAGAGCGTTTTTCGTGACCTCCCAAAAAGTAAAGAACCCGAACGAGGTTATCACGGGTAAGCTAATCATAAACTCTTGCGAAGTCTATACCTTATTTGATACCGGTTCTACCCATTATTTTATTTCTCCTACTTACGCTCAACGTTTAAATTTAACATCGGATAAATTAGACTTTGACTTATCTGTTGAAACTCTGTTGGGAGAAACCTTCATTACATCCACTATTTATAAGACTTGTTTGATTCAAATTGGCAACCACACGTTACCTGTCGATCTTATCTCTTTGAAAATACTTGCATTTGATGTGATTTTAGGGATTGATTGGTTAACTACTCAACATGCTAAAATTGACTATTTTCGTAAGGTTGTTAGCTTTCATATTTCTAACCAACCTATTATGCGAATTCAAGCAACCAAACCACTAAAGTTAATCACTGTCATATCAAGCCATAAAGCTATTCGTTTATTGAAAAATGGATGTCAGGCTTTCTTAGCCCATGTCACAGATTTAAACAAAAATACGTCAGATTTGAATGATATTCCTATTGTTAATAAATTTCCTGACGTATTCCTTGAACAACTTCATGGCCTACCCCTAGAGCGTGAAATCGAATTTTGTATCGACCTTGAACCCGGTACAAAACCCATTTCCAAAGCCCCATATCGAATGGCTCCTATTGAACTTCAGGAGTTAAAAACTCAACTACAAGAGTTGTTAGACATTGGTTTCATTCATCCTAGTATGTCTCCTTGGGGTGCTCCTGTTCTATTCGTAAAGAAGAATGATGGGAGTATGAGACTTTGTATTAATTATCGGGAGTTGAATCATGCCACCGTCAAAAAAATAACCGCCGTTGCCTCGCATCGATGACTGTTTAACCAATTCAGTAAAGCGCTAAATTCTTTTCAAAGATCGATCTTTGTTTCGGATATCATCAGTTAAAGATTAAAACTGATGACATTCCAAAGAATGCTTTTAGAACTCGATACGGGCTTTACGAACTCCTAGTCATGTCTTTTGGATTGACTAACCTTCATGGATATGATGAACTGAGTATTTAAGGAATATTTGGATCATTTTGTGGTCACATGATATTGAATCATGGAATATCGAATAAGCTTTATGTCAAGTTGAAGAAATATGAGTTCTAGCTTGAGGAAGTAGCATTCCTTGGGCACATGATATCGAATCATGGAATATCTATTGACCCAGCGAAGATTGAAGCAATTCAAAGCTGGGAGCAACCTAAGTCGATGATCAAGTCGTAGCTTTACGGGCTTAAATTTGGTTATTATCGGAGATTCGTGGAAGGATTTTCTCGAATCGCTACTCCATTAACTCAACTGACTCGAAAAGATAAAAAATTCGGTTGGAGCGACGAATATGAGAAGAGTTTTCAAGAACTCAAGAGGAGACTCATTTTAACACCTATTTTGACAATACCATCAGGTTCGGAGGGATTTGTCATCTACAGCGATGCTTCAGGCATAGGGTTAGGATGTGTTCTCATGCAACGTGGGAAAGCCATAGCCTATGCCTCACAACAACTCAAAGAATATGAGAAGAATTATCCTACTCATGATCTAGAGTTGGCAGCAGTCGTTTTCACACTTTAAATCTGGAGGCATTACTTGTATAGTGAGAAGGTGGAGATTTATACAGATCATAAAAGCCTCAAATATTTCTTCACCCAAAAGGAACTCAACATGCGACAACGATGTTAGCTCGAGCTATTGAAAGATTATGATCATACCATTCAATACCATCCTAGAAAAGCGAACGTGGTAGCTGACACATTGAGTAGAAGATCATATGTGGGTACGAGTATGATATTTTCAACGCAAAGGCCCATTTGGTATGACTTACAGAGGATAGAGATAGAGTTAAAAACTCCAGGGACCCACGTGATGATATCAAATATACGAGTAGAACTAACTTTAATTGATAAAGGAAGTTGCTCAAGCTACGGACCTGGAGCTGATGCGTATGAAGAAGAAAGTACAACAAGGTGCTATTCCAAAAGAAAGATTCGATGAAGAAGGAATACTTCGAGTCAACTCCACACTTTGTGTTCCTAACAACTCTGACTTGAAGTATAAAATCATGATGGAGGCGCACACTTGCAGGCTTGAAATCCATCTCTGGGAGTACCAAAATGTATTGTGATCTTCGACATACATTTTGGTGGAGCAATATGAAGAGAGAGATAGCGGAGTTTATCTCAGGGTGTCTAACTTGTCAACGTGTCAAGGCGGAGCATCAAGTGCCAAAAGGTCCATTGCAACCACTTGAAATTCCAGAATGGAAGTGGGAAAAAATTACCATGGATTTCATTACTGGTCTTCCCAAGGTTTTTCAAGGCATAGATGCGATTTGGGACATTGTTGATAGATTAACTAAGTCTGCTCATTTATTTGCTATACGAGAAACTTATTCACTTGAACATCTTGCTCGTATATATATAAAAGAGATTATAAGACTGCATGATATGCCAGTATCCATAGTTTCTGATCGAGGCCCAAGATCCACTTCACGATTTTGGGTTAGTTTGCAAAAAACTATGGGCACGAATTTATAATTTAGTTCAGCATATCATCCTCAAATGGACGGGCAGTCGGAGAGGACTATTCAAACTCTTGAAGATCTATTAAGACTCTATGTCCTTGACTTCAAAGGAAGTTGGGACAAGTTCTTTCCATTGGTGGAATTTTCCTACAACAACAGTTATCAAGAAAGTAAAGGCATGGCTCCATTCGAGGCATTGTATGGACGCAAGTGTTGTTGTCCAGTATGCTAGGACAAGGTGGGTGAAGAAACGTTGTTGGGACCAGAATTGGTAAGTATGACAACGGAAAAGATTCAAATGATCCGCCAACATATAAAAACCTCATAAGATCGACAAAAGAGTTATGTTGATCTTCATCGAAGGGATGTGGAATTCAATGTTGGAGATAATGTATTATTACGTGTTACTCCATGGAAAGGAGTTACGAGATTTAGAAAGAGAGGAAAGCCCAATCCTCGATTCATTGGCCCATTTGAAATCCTCAATCGAGTAGAAACTGTGGCCTATAGACTCGCCTTACCGCCAAGTATGTTTCTTATTCGTAATGTTTTTCATATATCTATGTTATATAAATATGTAGAAAACCCGAACCACATTATTGAGTTAGAACCAGATGAGATAGCGGAAGATTTAACATATGAAGAGGTACCTATTAAAATATTGGATAAGAAAGAACATATTCTACGCTCCAAGGTTATACCTCAAGTCAAAGTTTTATGGAGAAATCACGATGTTGAGGAAATGACCTGGGAGTTAGAATCTAAAATGAAATGAAGGTATCCTCACCTCTTTGACATACCAGGTACGTACACCAATTTCGAGGATGAAATTTCATAAGAAGGGGAGGTTGTAAGACCCAAAATTTTATGAATAAAGATTTAATTTTCTCTAAATATCATTTTGAGTATTAAGGTGTGAATTTGATATAATGTCATAGTTGTGGGTAATGTTTACAAATTTTGCAAAGTAAACAAGTTGTCATAAAATATTTTGTCAGGAATAAACATATGAATGATATTCCTATTTACATATGATTTGATTATGATATATATATGAATGAATAATATGCAAGTATGCTTGCATTAAGAAAAACTATAAAGTCCTTTGATAGTTAATAGAAACATTTGTATATGAATGAATAATATGCAAGTATGCTTGCATTAAGAAAAGCTGTAAAGTCCTTTGATAGTTAATAGAAACATTTGTACAAGGACTTAGAATGAATTGATCAAGTATGTTAGGTTCATCCTACATAAGAAAAACAGCTTTGTGAAGTCCTTAAGAAGAAATGATGTACAAGGACTATAAATATAGAAAGATCAAGCATGTTAGGTTGATCTTATGATGTAATAAACAGGCTTGTCTGATCGTCGAGTACTGCACCAGAGATCGTAGTCTGCCAGGAGAGTCAAGGATAACTCAAGAGCTATCAAGGCAGAATCGTAGTCTGCAAGATAATAGATCTCGGAGTTCGTAGACTACCAAGAGAAACGATGAAGGATCGTGGTATATCGAGAAGAGCTTCCTCGGGATCGTAGTTTGGTGAGGAAGTCATGTTAAGAATCGTAGAGACAGCCTGCCTACGAGCCGATCGATCATCTGTCAAAGCCAAGACAGAAACGTAGACAACACTCAGAGTCGTAGAGTCTACCGATTCCGAAGCCAAGTTAAGGATCATAGACTACACTCTGAGTTCGTAGAGTCTATTGATTACATGCAGAGATCGTAGTCAAGCAAGATCAGATGAAGACAACAAGCACAAGGCAGAAACCGTAGAGTGTCAAGATCTAATCTCAGGATCGTAGTGTCTGCAAAGTCGAAGCCGAATCGTAGAGTGCAGAACTACGACCTCAACAGAAGTGCTCACAATGCATAGGCAAAATCGTAGAGCAAATACGATTCTCAACTAATGAGCATTCCCAGAATATCCAATTAGCATCAAGATTGAGTTGTGAAGCCATTCGAGATGAAGTCTTCCACAAGATAATCATAAGAAGACTTCAGTAACTGACTAAGAAAAGTCAGCAAGTGCAGTAGCTGTCAAGTGAACAGAAGACAACAATCATGGAAGCAACCGAGATCGTAGTGTTTGCCAAACAAAGAAAGAACTTGTGGAAAGTGAACTGAGATACTGGGTAGCCTCTGAAGAACAAGGCTGAAGTGATTAAGTGAGGGTCAGTCCATTGATGATAAGTGAACGGGAGATCACAAGGAGAATGCGAGTTGGACGCGCCACAAATCTGAAGTGTCTTGCTATTCAGAGGGAACCAGAGCAAGGAGTTAGGCATTCAGTATCTGAGAACAGTCGAAGCAAACAGAAGTATTGAAGCACTGCACAATAGAAGGAAGAGGTGTACTACATTGGAGATCCAATCAACACTCTTCAAGATCGTAGTGTTAACTCTACCAGCCAATGAGCAACACTAAATAAGACACTACGATCAGGTCCTCGAAGACATTCATCAGAATTGTAGAGTTCGAACACCCGAAGAATGAATCATTGGCAACGTTTCAATCTGAAGGATGGTATTCGGACAAAAGCTATTGAGAGCATCGATGCAAAAGGACAACCTCGATCAAGAAATCGGGAAGGAGATAATAAAGTCTTGACACCTTGAAGACATTAAAGTGACAACTCGATGGGTAGGTGAAACGATGAAGCTGCAATGTCAGATAAAGTATGACATGTCACATCAGCAGTCTACCTCTGTCAACTCGAGATCAGTGAAGATATTTGAATAGCCTTCAACGGCTACTTTCCAACGGAAGGATTGGGCAGGAGTATAAATCAAGAAGAGCTTCAAAGATCGTGGGTTGCTGGAGTTGCCGAGTTTGGAGAAAAGGTGGAATGTTCTAAACCACGTAAGATAGTGAGTCCGAAGGCTCACACTACGATCCACCAAGAACACTCAGATTCTTGCAAAGGAAGAAGTAGAAGTGAGAGTTCTAGTATGTAGAAGTGAGAGTTCTACTACAAGAAGAGTGTTCTGAACTGCCGAGAGAAAGAAGAGTGTAAGACCCCAACTTTTATGAATAAAGATGAATTTTCTATAAATATCATTTTTGAATATTATGGAATGAATTTGAAATAATGTTATAGTTGTGGATAATATTTATAAATTTTGCAAAGTACGCAAGTTGTTATATTCGATTGGTCGGGGAATATTCGTTTTTTAACGAGGAATATTAAATGCAACGACAAATCATTGATGGACCCCACAAACGAAATTCATTGTCGGATTGAGAAAATGACAAAATACTTTTATGAAAATAACGGCGGAAGTTTTACAGTTAATCTGTTGAAACACCAAGTGTTAAAAGTACGATGTCTGGCGTAGTTACAAGAGTAATACCTGTATTGATTATTGATGCTTACGTGAGAAGTCACTCAGTTTTGTTCAATTATTGTTATAGTAATTGTTGTATAGTATCTCATGTTATTTGATTCAATTATTGTCAATATTTTATAATCAATAATTGAGATGACAAAGTTATTAATATTATTATTTGCAATATTAACGATGTCTAGAAGTTCTGTCAAGGAGAGATTTGGTCACCTAATTGCGCGCCAATGGGGAGAAATCATTATTGGAAAGCCCCCTCTTTCCTGGGAACTACCTGGTTGATTAATATTGTGATCTATAATAATGATGATGAGTTTTGTTTTATTAGTATTATTAATGTAATAAAACAAAAAATCTTTTTATATAAAATAGAATACTTTTATAAAGTTATCTGTTTTATTAGACAATAATTAGAATATATTATATTTTATTACGCATAGTGTTTGCATAAAGGCTCTGCGTAGTGTTTGTATAGTAAAATCTTTTATATAAAACAAAATACTTTTATAAAGTTATTTATTTTATTAGATTATAAATAGAATATATTATATTTTATTGTAAACCAATCTGGACTGTCCGTTTAAAGTAAATCAATCTAGACCATTCATGAATTAGTTACTATGCAGTCCATTCTTCTATAAATTGAAGTTTTTTCTTTCATTATTTCTTACGAATTCACTGAAACTCTAGAGAGAGAAACTATAGAGAGAGTTCTTCTTCTATAATCTTGAGCGTATTTCTTTAGAATTTATGAAAGCTTTGAGCGTAGTGCAAGTTTTCTTTGAGTATATCCTCGCCCTACCAGTCAAAATACTCTTCTTTTACGGTAAGGGATATTATTTGTTGTACTTGTTAGGGGTATTCCTTCTTTCTTATTGGTGAAATTATTTTGTTATTCCATTCTTTATTATTCTGTTGGAATAACCTGTATACGCAGGATACCCTATACTTGGTGAAATTCTTATGTTATTCCATTATTTATTATTCTGTTGAAACATCCTTGGTGAAATTCTTACGTAAGTTGTTGGCATGATCATGACCATTGATGAATTCACGAATATCCTTGGTTGTGGTGCATGTATAATTTATGGTTGTGATACTAATGAATATCCTTGGCCATAGTGCAGGGATGATGTGGATTATTTATCAAGCTGAGTCTCAGCGATAAAAGTCATGAAAAACCTTTTAAATCATAGAAGATAGTAGATTTTATTCTCTACTTGACTCTTCTAATGGATTGCTTGTTCCAATCTTGAGCTTAAACTTGATGTTGTTATATTTTATCGGTTTAACAACATTTGAAGCTAATGATAATTTATTCTGCATTATCTTAGTCATAATATTTCTTACTAGGCTAGTTGAGCTCACCCTTTTTGCTTTCATTGTTCTCTTCAGGAAATGAAAATGTAGCAGGGACTAGTCGGGGTACAGAGTGATGGTCCAGATAATAGCATTAGAAGTCTTCACTATTCTATGAAATAGTGTGATAATAAATGTAATGAGGACCCCATTGAGTTTGTATATTGTCTAGATGACAATATTTGTATTAAAACTCACAAAGATATGTTTTAGTCGTATTTTACACATTGTTGTATAATTAAGTTGTATTTGAATTTTGTACCATGTATTTGGTGACTCAGAATAGGTGATGTATACCGATTTTGGGGGCGTCATAGTTGGTATCAAAGCTTAGGGATATGATCCATGGCTAAGATGTGAGACTAGAACTAGGAGGAGAGAGACAGGGAATTCCTTCGCTAGTATGACCTACCTAAGTTTATTTGGTATTTAATTGGTCGGTCAGAATATAGGGATAATATGTTACATGTCAATTAACCTTTGTTTTGTGGCGATGTCGAAAAATGACATCCGAGAATGTTGAGAATAGCATGGATGGAGTGCGACCGTTGATTCACCACATATCAATAATCGAGTTAATGTGCATCGGAGAAGGCAACAATCCTCATGCAAACAACAACACTGACCAAATGATGAATGATGGAATGTTCAGAGGCTTTATACAATTCATGCAACAGCAGGTGAGAGCGGCTCCTGTCCAATATGTAGGTGGAAACACTGGAAACTCTCGGACGGTCACCGCTAAACAGTTCAAGGAGCTGGGACCACCGGAGTTTATTGGAGAGCCAAAACCACTTAAGGCGGAAGCATAGATAAAGTAGATTACCAAGATATTTGATGTCTTGGGATGCTCCGAGGAGCAAAAGGTTCCCTTTTCCGCCTTTATGTTGCGAGGAGAGAGGCGATTCTTCGGTGGGAATCGGTGGCGTACTCAACTGTCGTCGCTTTGAAGATGTCTCGGGAGAAGTTCTAAGAACTATTCAACGACAAGTACTTTCCCAAAAGTATTCGTCACATAAAAGAGGTAGAGTTCATCAAGTTGGAGCAGAATAATATGACCGTGTCGCAGTACGAAGCTAAGTTTGCCGAGATATCTCGGTTTGCGACCCACTTGGTGGATAATGAAAAGAGAATGACGCGGATGTTTTTAAGAGGTTTAAAACCAGAGATACGTCAACATCTTATTTCTCATAAACTGTGTTTGTATTCAGATGTTGTAAATTGGGCTCAGTTAGTAGAACGCGATAACGAGTCAACGCAACCAAAAGAGAGCAGCCGGCAAAATGATAATACTAGTGAGAGCAGTCATCGAAGCGGTGACAACAAGCGTGGAGGGAATCAACAGGCCAGAAGTGGTAACCACTTCGGTGGTAATCATGGCCAAAATAATAAGAATGGACATTTCAAGAAGAGGAGATTCAACAATGATGGAAAGACGTCAGCACTAGCACCCATTGTTAAGGAAGGAGAACGACCACCTATCATATGCTTCAAATGCGGAGGGGAGGGACACATCAGTCCAAACTGCGCGATGCCGTCCAAAGCATGTTATAATTATGGAAGAGAAGGTCACTTAGCCCAATTTTGTCGTTCACCGAAGACAAGTTCAGCTAGGATGGAGGCACCAAAGGCCGTCCCAAAAAAGTCAAAGCCGGTAGTGCAAGGTTGAGCATTTGTTGTGACCTACCAGAAGGAAAGGAACCCAAATGAGGTCATCATGGGTAAGCTTATCATAAACTCTAGCAGAGTCTATACTTTATTTGATACTGGTTCTACCCATTCTTTTATTTCTCCTACTTTCTCTCAATAATTAAATTTGACTCCGGAGAAATTAGACTTTGACTTATCTGTGGAAACTCCGTTGGGAGAAACTTTCATTACATCCACTGTTTATAAGTCTTGTTTAGTTCAAATCGGTACCCTCACATTACCTGTCGATCTTATTTAATTGAAAATACTTGCATTTGATGTGATTCTAGGGATTGATTGGTTAACTACTCATCATGCTAAAATTGATTGTTTTCGTAAGGTTGTTAGCTTTCATACTCCTAATCAACCTATTATGCGAATTCAAGCGACCAAACCATTAAAATCAATCACGGTCATCTCAAGCCATAAAGCTATTCGTTTATTGAAAAACGGATGTCAAGCTTTCTTAGCTCATGTCACGGATCTAAACAAAAATACGTCAGTTTTGAATGATATTTCTATTGTTAAAAAAATTTCTGACGTATTCCCTGAAGAACTTCCTAGCCTACCCCCAGAGCGTGAAATTGAATTTTGTATCGACCTTGAACCCGGTACAAAACCCATTTCCAAAGCCCCATATTGAATGGCTCCTATTAAACCTCAGGAGTTAAAGATCCAATTGCAAGAATTGTTTGACATTGGTTTCATTCGTCCTAGTACGTCTCCTTGGGGTGCTCCTGTTCTATTCGTGAAGAAGAAAGATGGGAGTATGCGACTTTGTATTGATTATCGGAAGTTGAATCATGTCACCATCTAAAATAGGTACCCATTGTCACGTATTGATGACCTGTTTGACCAGTTGCAAGGAGCCAAATTCTTTTCAAAGATTGATCTTTGTTCCGGATATCACCAATTGAAGATTAGAACCGATGACATTCCAAAGACGGCTTTTAGAACTCAGTACGGGCATTATGAATTCCTAGTCATGTCCTTTGGATTGACTAATGCTCCTGCTTCCTTCATGGATATGATGAACCGAGTATTCAATGAATATTTGGATCACTTTGTGGTCATCTTTATTGATGACATCCTTATTTATTCCAAAAGCCGTGAAGATCATGAGCAACACTTGAGGCTGACACTCCAAAAGCTTCGTGAATACAAGCTTTATGCCAAGTTGAAGAAATGTGAGTTCTGGCTTGAGGAAGTAGCATTCATTGGGCACGTAGTATCAAGTCATGGAATATCTGTTGACCCGGCAAAGATTGAAGCAATTCAAAGCTGGGAGCAACCTAAATCGTTGGACCGGCAAATCGTAGATTTCTACTTAGCTTTGTTATTATCGAAGATTCGTGGAAGAATTTTCTCGAATAGCTACTCCATTAACTCATCTGACTCGGAAAGATACAAAGTTCGGTTGGAGTGAAGAATGTGAGAAGAGTTTTCAAGAACTCAAGAGGAGACTCATTTCAGCACCTGTTCTGACAATACCATCTGGCTCGGAGGGATTTGTCATCTACAGTGATGCTTCGGGCAAAGGGTTGGGATGTGTTCTCATGCAACATGGGAAAGTCATAGCATATGCCTCAAGACAACTCAAAGAATATGAGAGAAATTGTCCTACTCATGACCTAGAGTTAGCAGCTATTGTCTTCGCACTTAAAATTTGGAGGCATTACTTGTATGGGGAGAAGGTGGAGATCTTTACGGATCATAAAAGCCTCAAATATTTCTTCACTCAAAAGGAACTCAACAAGCGACAACGACGTTGGCTTGAACTGTTGAAAGATTATGATCATACCATCCAATACAATCCTGGAAAAGCGAATGTGGTAGCTAACGCATTGAGTAAAAGATCATATGCAAGTACGAGTGCGATATTGTCAACACAAAGACCCATTTTGTGTGACTTGCAAAGAATGGAGATAGAGTTAAAGACTCCAGGGACCCATGTGATGATGGCAAATATACGAGTAGAACCAACTTTAATTGATAAAGTTAAAGGTGCTCAAGCTACAGACCTGGAGCTGATGCGTATAAGGAAGAAAGTGCAAGAAGGTGCTATGCCGGAAGCAAGAATCGATGAAGAAGGTGTTATGCGTATAAGGAAGAAAGTGCAAGAAGGTGCTATGCCGGAAGCAAGAATCGATGAAGAAGGAATACTTCGAGTCAACTCTAGACTTTATGTTCCTAACGACCCTGATTTAAAGTATAAAATCATGATGGAGGCGCACAACACACCGTTTGCAATCCATCCTAGGAGTACCAAAATGTATCATGATATTCGTCATACATTTTGGTGGAGCAATATGAAGAGAGAGATAGCGTTGTTTATCTCAAGGTGTATAACTTGTCAATGAGTTAAAGCGGAGCATCAAGTACCAAAAGGTCCATTGCAACCACTTGAAATTCCAGAATGGAAGTGGGAGCACATTACCATGGATTTCGTTACCGGTCTTCCTAAGGTTTCTCAAGGTATAGATGCGATTTGGCTCATTGTGATAGATTGACCAAGTCTTCTCATTTCTTACCGATACGAGAAACTTATACACTTGAACGTCTTGCTCGTATGTACATAAACGAGATTGTAAGACTGCATGGTATGCCAGTATCCATAGTTTCTGATCGAGACCCAAGATTCACTTCACGATTTTGGGTTAGTTTGCAGAAATCTATGGGCACAGATTTACCGATTTAGCTCGGCATATCATACTCAGACGGACGAGCAGTCGGAGAGGACTATTCAAACTCTTGAAGATTTATTAAGACTCTGTGTCCTTGACTTCAAGAGAAGTTGGGATAAGTTCTTACCATTGATGGAGTTTTCCTACAACAACAGTTATCAAGCAAGTATTGGCATGGCTCCATTTGAGGCGTTGTATGGAAGAAAGTGTCGTTCTCCAGTATGTTGGGATGAGGTGGGTGAAGCAACGTTGTTGGGACCGAAGTTGGTACGTATGACTACGAAAAAGATTCAAATGATCCGATAACGTATAAAAACCTCACAAGATCGACAAAAGAGTTATGTTGAGCTTCATCGAAAGGACGTGGAATTCGATATAGGATATCATGTGTTATTACGTGTTGCTCCATGGAAACGAGTTATGAGATTTGGAAAGAGAGGAAAGCTCAATCCTCGATTCATCGGCCCATTTTTAATCCTCGATCGAGTAGGAACTGTGGCCTATAGACTCGTTTTACCGCCAAGTATGTCTCGTGTTCATAACGTTTTTCACATATCCGTGTTACGTAAATATGTGGAAGACCCAAAACACATTATTGAGTTAGAACCGGACGAAATAGTGGAAGATTTGACGTATGAAGAGGTTCCTATTCAAATCTTGGATAAGAAGGAACATATTCTACGCTCCAAGGTTATACCTCAAGTCAAAGTTTTGTCGAGAAGCCACGATGTTGAGAAAATGACTTGGGAGTTAGAATCTGAAATGAAATCAAGGTATCCTTACCTCTTCGATATACCAGGTACGTACCCTAATTACGAAGGCAAAATTTCATAAGAAGGGGAGGTTATAAGACCCCAACTTTTATGAATAAAGATGATTTTTTTATAAATATCATTTTTGAATATTATGGAATGAATTTGATATAATGTTATAGTTGTGGATAATATTTATAAATTTTGCAAAGTACGCAAGTTGTTATATTCGATTGGTCGGGAAATATTCGTTTTAACAGGGAATATTCGTATAATGGAACAATCATTGGTGGACCCCACAACAGAATTATTGTTGAATTGAGAAAACGACAAAAATAATTTATGAAAATAACAGCGGAAGTTTTACCGTTAACTGTTGAAACATCCGGTGTTAAAAATACAATAATACGCATAGTTTCACAGTAGTACACAGTATTGATTATTGATGCTTACGTGAGAAGTCACTCAGTTTTGTTCAATTATTGTTACAGTAATTGCTGCATAGTATCTCACGTTATTTGATTCAAATATTGTCAATATTTTATAATCAATAATTGAGATGACAAAGTTATTAATATTATTATTTGAAATATTAACGATGTCTAGAAGTTCTGTCAATGAGAGGTTTGGTCACCTAATTGCGCGCTAATGGGGAGAAATCCTTATTGGAAAGCCCCCTCTTTCCTGGGAACGACCTGGTCAATTAATATTGTGAATTATAATAATGATGATAAGTTTTGTTTAATTAGTATTATTAATGTAATAAAATGCGAAAATCTTTTATATAAAATGTAATACTTTTATAAAGTTATACTCGCTTTATTAGATAATAATTAGAATATATTATATTTTATTATGCATAGTGTTTTGCATAAGGCTGCATAGTGTTTGCATAGTAAAAAGCTTTTTATATAAAATGTAATACTTTTATAAAGTTATTTGTTTTATTAGATTATAAATAGAATATATTATATTTTATTGGAAACCAATCTGGACCGTCTGCTTAAAGTAAATCAATCTGGATCGCTCATGAATTAGTTACTATCACCCATTCTTCTATAAATTGAAGCTCATTCCTTCATTATTTCTTACGAATTCAATTTGAAACTCTAGAGAGAAACTATAGAGAGTTCTTCTTCTATAATCTTGAGCGTATTTCTTTAGAGTTTAAGAAAGCTTTGAAGCGTAGTGTAAGTTTTCTTTGAGTATATCCTCGCCTCTACCAAATCAAAATACTTTTCTTTTACTAGTAAGGGATATTATTTGTTGTACTGTTAGGGGTATTCTTTCTTTCTTATTGGTGAAATTCTTTTGTTATTCCATTCTTTATTATTACATTGGAATAACTCAGTATACGCTGGGATACCCTATACTTGGTGACATTCTTCACATTATTCCATTATTTATTATTCATTGGAATATCCTCGTACGCAAGGCGTTTCTGCACGACTGCTTCCATTATTTATTATTCATTGGAACATCCATGCGTCGCGTTTACGCATTACCTGGTTCCATTATTTATTATTCTGTTGGAATATCCTGTCGATGTGTTTACGCATGACCTGGTTCCATTATTTATTATTCTGTTGGAATAACCTATCTCTGCGGTCTATCGCATGCCTGGTGATTTCTTTTATTATTCCATTCAATATTATACTCAGTTGGTTAAAGTTTTGACTTCTATACTCCATGAAATTAGTGGAATATCCTTGATATTTGCACTTCATCCAGTATCTTTTCATGGAAATATTCTTTTGAGCATTCTTGAGTGTTACTCTACAAAGAAGTATCATGTTGACAATTTGGACATTATTAGTTCCTGGATAAATTAATTCTTGAACTTGTTTTATTGAATTCTTATATCATTGTCATCATCCTCATGTTTATATTATGTTGAAAGTCGCCCCGCGGCTTGTAGTGGTGCATAGATGGACTTGGTATGATTATGACCGAGGATTATTCTATGTAATCATGACCGTAATGTTACGAATGATGTGGAAAAAGTCTTCATTGACCCGTAGTGCATTGATGGACAGTTGTTGGCATGATCATGACCATTGATGAATTCACGAATATCCTTGGTTGTGGTACATGGATAATTTGTGGTTGTGATACTAATGAATATCATTGGCCGTAGTGCAAGGATGATGTGGATTATTTATCAAGCTGAGTCTCAGCGATAAAAGTCATGAAAAACCTTTTAAATCATAGAAGATAGTAGATTTTATTCTCTACTGACTCTTCTAATGGATTGCTTGTTCACCGCGAGCTTAAACTTGATGTTGTTATATTTTATCAGTTTAACACTGTTGAAGGCTAATGATAATTTATTCTGCATTATCTTAGTCATAATATTTCTTACTGGGCTAGTTGAGCTCACCCTTTTTGCTTTCATTGTACTCTTCAGGAAATGAGAACGTGGTAGGGACTAGTCGGGGAACAGAGTGATGGTCCAGATAATAGCATTAGTAGTCCTCACTATTCTATAAAATAGTGTGATAATAAATGTAATGAGGACCCCATTGAGTTTGTATATTTTCTAGATGACAATATTTGTATTAAAACTCACAGCATATGTTTAGTCGTATTTTACACGACTGTTGTAAAATTAAGTTGTATTTGAATTTTGTACCATGTATTTGGCGACTCAGAATAGGTGATGTATACCGATTTTGGGGGCGTCACAAAGAGCATCATGTCATCTTGGTGTCCATCATGGGAAGACTCTAAGTAAATAGAGAAGAGCTCACAGTCATCTTAGCAAGTCCATCATGAGAAGACATCAAGTATCAAGAAGGGAGATTGCAAACGTCATCATGGTGGCAAGCATAAGAAAGTTTCTAAGTACCTAGAAGAAGAACTTACAGTCATCTTCGAAACCTATCATGTGCAGCCATCATGTATCAAGAGAAAGATCTTCAAGGCAGTTCATCAAGGGATCGTCCAAAGAGGTTGAGTAACTGAAGAAGTTGAGCATCATGCAACACTCAACTGAACTTCAAAGATGGTCACGCCAAGCTGCTAAGTATAGAAGATGTTCAAAGCATGAAGACATCTTAGCAGCTCAGCACCAACTCCAACAAACAAACAACACAACAAAAGCCAGGGCCTTAGGGGTCCTTGTCCGTAGGGACTAAATGAAGCCAGGGCCAGAAGGGTCCTTGTTCGAAGGGACTAAACGAAGTTCTAAGCATGCTGGGCTTGAAGAGTTCCTAGGGAACTAAAGGTGTCCCAAGGCTGCTGGCCTTGAAGAGTTCTTAGTGAACTGAAGTTCCAAGGCTGCTGGCTTTGAAGGAATCTTAGTGATTCAGGGTGCTGCCCTTCCTTAGTGAAAATCCTGCTAGTTGAAAGCAGAAGAGTGGATTAGGAGCTTGAGTCTCTGAACAACTTAAAACCCCTTGTGTCTTTTACATTATGTCATTTACATTATGTACTATAACTGCTATAACTGTTATGTATGTTTTAATTGCTTACAACTAAACTTACTCTACGAACAATGTATGTATGATTATGAATATATCAATGAATGGGATCTTTTACTTATTCCGCTGTGCTTGAAAAGATTCTTATGTTTGTCATATGCTAATTTAATAGCTATACAAAATAATAGAGAAAAGTATTTGAAATAAAAAGGATCTATTCAACCCCCCCTTCTAGATCTATTGTGCCTACTAGGAATTGACAATTGGTATCAAAGCAGGTTCTCGTGCTATATTTAAAAGATAATCGCTTTGAGTCTGATCCCAGGCACAAACATTGTTTTAAACTTAGTTTAGTAGTAAGTAACTTGTTATATGCAGATGAGCTCACACGTTGGAAATACTGCGTATAGGTAAATGTGTATATACACCTGAAGCTGCTCAGATTGGTCCATGTTCTCAATTGCTACATTAACAAGACCAATCCCAGCCTGCAGTCAATCTTGTAGTCTGAAGACCAGACGAGAGAGCTCAAGAGACATCAATGACAAAGATTCAAGCATCCACCAGTCTGAAAGATGAAGAGGCTATACATGTTGAGGAATGCTTATCAAGAGAAAAAAGAAGATCTTCTCAAACATATGTCTGGCCAACCAGCAGCTGGGTGCAAACTTTGTAAGCTAAAGGATGTCAAAGATCTTAATGCTGAGATTCTCTTGGCCTAAATCTTCAAGACCATGACTGATTGATTAAAGGCCAACAGGAGCAACAAGCTGTCAGGAGCAAATGTAAAGCTATGCACATTAATTCCTAAACTCAGTATATCTAAGATAAATAACTGTTAAGAGACTGATAGTAAAAAGGTACGGTTCCTCACTATTACATGTGTTCATCATAAAAAGCACCTTCTTATGAACCATAACAGTATTCTGTCAAGAAGTCATAATCTACCTTGAGGGAAATCTGAAATAGGTCATAAGAGCATCACAGGTCAAATTATTTCTATGTGAAGTAATCTTTGATGGTGGGTTAGTATGTATATACAAATCCTTGTTCTAAGTGTTTGATAACACACAGAGTATGATCAGTTCTACAAGGGTATCTTGATGATGTATAGAAATTGATCACCTCCATGAATCAACTAGATACTCTTAAATCGTAGAGTTGATTCTCACTCTGCGAACACTTAAATAGTGTGAACATAACCCAGCAAAATGATGAAACCATCATAGATAAAGAGTGTGTTATTAAATGTCAAATCTTACACACACTCACCTTCATGCATATCAAAATGTATTATCTAAAACTAGTCTTATGCATGAATATGATGTTGATGATAAATGTGATGATTATCCAAATAAGAGGAACAGGGGTTTAGAAAACTAACCTAGCAGGACTCGTTTAATTATGGGTACCAAAAATAGAAATATTTAAACCTGCAGGTACTTGGTTAGTCTGACCACACTAAGGAATGCTGAAGCAGAGACTTCAGTCAAGAAGACTCAACCAGCAGAAGGCTAAGGACTATTCAGAGATGATTCTGATAAAGTTCCTATTTGTCCAAGCCTGTCCTTGAAGACCCTCTGAGCTAACCAGAATGGAGCTCACATGGCTGCTAATTTGTGTATGGAAGCAGGCCAGTCACCTAAAGGATCCTATGTGCTCAAGAGCAAGCAAAGAATGCTGTATGAGAAGAATTCTCAAGAAAGCTAACAACAAAGGATCATCGAGCATCAGTCTAGAGAAACTAATCGTGGAAGCAGAACTTCACAAACATAAGAATGTCAAAGGAGACTACGATCATAGTCCTGACAAAAGATCATAGAGTGATCAGTCCTGAAGATATCCATGCCTACGATACAAGGAGATTCATGTGATAATGATGATTCCAGTCAGAAGGAGATATGTAGGGCTGCCTTCAAATGAGTCTAAAGCAAAGGGAATCGCATCTATCCAGGAAGACAGCTTCAACCATGGGGAGCAGTGATCTATTGAGAAACAATAGCACTGAGTTATACTATGAGGAAATATACCAGCTACAGAGTCCCAAAACTTTGTGGCTGATGAACTAAATAAAGATCCATAGTCAGTAGGAACGTCTCAAAACGTACTAATGATAACCTTTCAGCCACCCAACTCAAAATCGTGGAGTGCCTACGATCAAGCATCTGATCGCAGTGTAGAAGCAGGAGGACACCATAATTACAGCAAATGCAATTGTCTAAAGGTGGTAGAGGATCTCCCCCATCAGAAAAGGTCGAATGAGATGTCATTGCAAACCACTTCTATAGCATTTCATCTGGAAAGCGCCTCAGGGACAAACCTGACCCTTAGCTCACCCTAAGAGGTTGGCCCTTCCTGAGCTACCTTGTCCCAGAAGAATTGCTTGATCAAATTCATCTCAAGGACCAAGTCAATCAACGATTATAGAGTCGAGGTTGAAGATAACTCCACGATCGCAGTGCAACCTCAACGATCATAGAAGACAACTCGACGATCGTAGTTTTACCAAAGGGTACTCCAATTCACAAGGAGCTTGGAAAATGAGACAATTGCTCAATTATTGAAAATGAGGAGATAAGTTCGAGTATATCAGTAATCAGGCTATGCTGCATCAAAATGAGGATAGAAGTCAAAGCCATCCACTGCAACATCTCTCAAAATTTGATCGTTGAGTCAATAAAGGAAATCATAGAGTCCATAGCTGCCTTACCATGCTACTCTACGAATCAAAAGGTCAACGGTCAAAGCCACGTCGTCTAAACGACTATTCTTCTAAAAAGAAATATCTAACTGAAAAGTTATGGGGAGTTACAGCTCATTACTGGGCATCGTGCAACCAATGGTCGGTTGACACATCACTGGTTATGCAGAGTTAGAAGGAACTGCCATAAAGACAATTTCAAATCTGCAGACAGTTATCAAAAGCTATCGAACATTTCTCCCTCCCATTTTGCAAACCCTAGAATCCCCTTAAGAGCCAGAACAGACTAACACTCCAGAGCTTTATCAAATCACGATCAGCCATCTCTCATAAACCTCTCCAAACCGAATACCGACATTCTTCGAACTGCTCAAATGGAAAACTGGCGAGTAATCACCGGTATTCAACTCGGAACCAAGTCATTTGAGAAATCTAAAAAGAAGTTCAGAGACATTCTTGAACTTGTGAAGAAAGCAGGATTCTCAGAATGCCTCGAAGCTAGCACTCAAGTATATGTTGATCTGGTTAAGGAGTTTTACTCAAATGCCTCCATAAACTCTGGAATCCTTTCTACCAAGGTTAAGGGTCAGTATCTAAAGTTGAAATCTTCTGACCTCAATCAATGCCTAGGTTTTCCTAACCAAGGGCTGAAGAACCTTGATGATGTCAATACTGAACAAGCAAAGAAGATCATGGGGTACCAAAGAAACCTCAGTCTGAAAGACATGAAAAAGAAGGAGTTTCCAGAAGAGTACGAGTTCCTTGCTGAAGTGGTTGGAAAATGCATACTATGCAAGGATACTGCACATGACACAGTGCTTGACCAACAGTTGAAGATAATGTTAGCAATAGTTCTGAAGAAACAAATCAACTTTGGAGCTATCTTGTTCGATCAGATCTCCAAGTGGGTAGAAAAAGCTGAGATGAAGAAGTCCACTGAAAAACCCCTGACTAAGGTGTTTCATGGAAGATTACTGAGTATTTTGATGAAGAAGAAGTTAGGAGGAAAAATCAAGGATGATGAGGGAGAACCTTTGAATGTTCACAAAGTGATGTCTCCACAATTATTTGTTAACTGGAAGAAGAACCCTAAGGAGAACCGAAGGCTGACAACCGGGAGCAGCAACAGAGCCTCTATAAAGAAGAGGAAAACAGAAGAGGCAGAGAGCTCTAAGTCTGATGACTCTGCACCAGCAGAAATCACACCAGCCAGAAAGAAATCAAAAGGTGTGAAGAAAGCTGGTGATGTGAAGAAAGCCAAGGCCCCACCAAGGAGTCTTTCCATCAAAGAAAAAGTTGACGAAGAAAGAGCTCTAACTGTTGAAACAACAAAGAGGAGAAGCAATAGGCTACTTCAAGGGCCATTCAGCAAGAAAGCTAAGGTGGAAAACGAACCAGCCTCAGCTTCCCAAAATAGTACATCTGCTGAAGAGAAGGATGTAGAGTCAGCAGAAGATGTCAAGGCTGAGTCCTCATAAACCAAATCCAGCAGTGAAGGTGAAGCCGGATTGATGAATGAAAATTCAGCATCTACTGATGAAGAGGAATGCTCAAGCCCTATGGCTGATCCTCAAAGCATTCACTCTAATGATGAAGAAAAGGTTCAAGATGACCCAACTACATCCCCAACTACAAATGCCCCAACAAGCCAAGATAATGGGTCAGACAATGTTGTGTTTAAAGAAGAAGGACATGCCCCTGCCAGTGATGAACCCCAAGGAAGTCTGTCTGTTGAACCAGAGGAGACAGATTCTGAAGAGCAAGAAAAGTCTGACTCTCCCCAAATTGAACCTCCAAGAAGAAGGAAGAGCTACAGACTGCAAGCAAAATTTGCCTCCAAAAGGAGAAGCAACCAATCAAATGCCCCCATTGAATTAAGTGATGATGACTCAAGATCACGAAAAGATAAAGTCTTTGAGGATAGGACCAAAGAATGAAGAAAAAATGAATCAGAGGAAGATCTCGCTGAAGAAAGTTCTGAGAATGAAATGCAGCAAGAGGGATTCTCTGTTGAAATTGATCAAGAAAGTTCAGGCTCCGAGAGAGAAGTGATTGAAAAAGATTCTGGTTCTGCACCACAGGAAGCAGACAAACAAGAAGATTATCCAGTTTTCTCTCCTGCAAGATTTAGCAGAAGGATCGTAGTGGAAGTTTCAAATGAACTACCAGATGCTCCACCAAAGAGATGGGTGAACTATGGAAATGAGCAGCTCAAGGTAGTAAGAATGACTACCTTTGACATAGCCAAAAACTGGAACAACATGGAGCTAGACTGCTCGACCATTCTCTACAATCCTGACGATTTGTTGATGAGATGGTTCTTCCAGTGGATGCCATGGCTAAAGGTTCATATTGAAGGAGATGGAAGCTATCTCAGCCGGTGCTTCTCTTACTTTCCCAGCATGGAGCTGGTAGGTCAGAACTTCCCGAGGGTGAAGAAGTTTGCAACCAAAACAATCAAAGGCCAGTCCCACTTCAAAGTCTATCGACAGTCTGGCAATCACTATATCCCCTACGATCGTAGAATGGACTCTGAAGGAAGAAGGAACATGATCAAGGAGATTATCGTAGAGTCTGGTCACTCTACTGCTAAGACTGATCAAATTCAAAATTAGATGCTTCCCACAGCCCAATCACTGCTCTCTGACATTCCCTCATCCTCAACAAGCAATTGGTACTCAACGATGGTTCAGATTCTCCAAGCTTTCAAAAATCTGTCCAAGAATGAAAATCGTAGAGTCCAATCTAATGCTGAACCCGAAGCTGCCCAACAAGAGGATCAAACTATTCTCAAGGTGAACCATCAAGAGTTCTCGATGAATTAAGTGAGAAGATATCTCTACTTCATCAAGAGTCATGTGTCGACAAAGAAAAGGAGATAATTCACTTCAGAACAGACTTCAAGCTACTATGGTTGATGTATCTCTCAAACTCCAAGAAGGAGATAGCATCTATCAGAAGGCCATACAAGATCAAAAGGCAGAAGCTCTACGAGTTCAGAAGGCCAATGAAGAGCAAATCCAAGCCCTCTCTGACAAGATTGACGACCAGAAGCAGTCCTTCTTAGTGCAACTTGAGCTAGGCCAACAGGAACTCAAGTTTGAAGTTGCCAACTCCTCCTACCTAATAGGGTAGCTTATATCCAACATGGAGCAGCTCTCACAAATGATTAATGACAAAAAGGGGGAGAAAAAGAGGCATAGAAAGAGGAAGAGCAAGAGGAGCAAGAGGTACTCAAAGCAAAGCAGAGGAATAGGAGTGAAGAAGTCAAAGAAGAAGACAGCAGCTGCAGTAGAAAAAGAATCATCATCTGAGGGGGAGCCAGAAGATGATGATAACATAATCGCAGAGTCTGAGGGGGTGCATGTTTAGAAAGAAGCAGAAATGGAACATAGCCAAGACAGAAGGTCATCATCCCAGGAGGAGCAAGAGCAAGAAGAAGAAACAGATGAGTAGCTGATCATTAGACTTCCTGGTAACACACGTGAAGAAATGTTGTTGGGACCAGAATTGGTACGTATGACAACAAAAAAGATTCAAATGATCCACCAACATATAAAAACCTCATAAGATCGACAAAAGAGTTATGTTGATCTTCATCGAAGGGACGTGGAATTCAATGTTGGAGATAATGTATTATTATGTGTTACTCCATGGAAAGGAGTTACGAGATTAGGAAAGAGAGGAAAGCCCAATCCTCGATTCATTGGCCCATTTGAAATCCTCGATCGAGTAGAAACTGTGGCCTATAGACTCGCCTTACTTCCAAGTATATTTCTTGTTCATAATTTTTTTCATATATCTATGTTATATAAATATGTAGAAGACCCGAACCACATTATTGAGTTAGAACCAGATGAGATAGCGGAAGATTTAACGTATGAAGAGGTACTTATTAAAATCTTGGATAAGAAGGAACATATTCTACGCTCCAAGGTTATACCTCAAGTCAAAGTTTTATGGAGAAACCACGATGTTGAGGAAATGACCTGGGAGTTAAAATCTAAAATGAAATGAAGGTATCCTCACCTCTTCGACATACCAGGTACGTACACCAATTTCGAGGATGAAATTTCATAAGAAGGGGAGGTTGTAAGACCCCAAATTTTATGAATAAAGATTTAATTTTCTCTAAATATCATTTTGAGTATTAAGGTGTGAATTTGATATAATGTCATAGTTGTGGGTAATGTTTACAAATTTTGTAAAGTAAGCAAGTTGTCATAAAATATTTTGTCAGGAAAAAACATATGAATGATATTCCTGTTTACATATGATTTGATTATGATATATATATGAATGAATAATATGCAAGTATGCTTGCATTAAGAAAAGTTGTAAAGTCCTTTGATAGTTAATAGAAACATTTGTATATGAATGAATAATATGCAAGTATGTTTGCATTAAGAAAAGCTGTAAAGTCCTTTGATAGTTAATAGAAACATTTGTACAAGGACTTAGAATGAATTGATCAAGTATGTTAGGTTGATCCTACATAAGCAAAACAGCTTTGTGAAGTCCTTAAGAAGAAATAATGTACAAGGACTATAAATATAGAAAGATCAAGCATGTTAGGTTAATCTTATGATGTAATAAACAGGCTTGTCTGATCGTCGATTACTGCACCAGAGATCGTAGTCTTCCAGGAGAGTCAAGGATAACTCGAGAGCTATCAAGGCAGAATCGTAGTCTGCAAGATAGTAGATCTCGGAGTTCGTAGACTGCCAGGAGAAACGATGAAGGATCGTGGTATATCGAGAAGAGCTTCCTCGGGATCGTAGTGTGCTGAGGAAGTTATGTTCAGAATCGTAGAGACAGCCTGCCTACGAGCCGACCAATCATCTGTCGAAGCCAAGACAGAAACGTAGACTACACTCAGAGTCGTAGAGTCTACCGATGCTGAAGCCAAGTCAAGGATCGTATACTACACTCTGCGTTCGTAGAGTCCATTGATTATATGCAGAGATCGTAGTCGAGCAAGATCAGATGAAGACAACAAGCACAAGGCAGAAACCGTAGAGTGTCAAGATCTAATCTCAGGATCGTAGTGTCTGCACAGCCAAAGCCGAATCGTAGAGTGCAGAACTACGACCTCAACAGAAGTGCTCACAATGCATAGGTAGAATCGTAGAGCAAGTACAATTCTCAACTAATGAGCACTCCCAGAATATCCAAAGGAACAAAGCCTCTGGTTGGCACTGCAAAGATATATCCTACCTGAAGGGAACCAGAGAGCACTCAACGAATGGCATACAAGCTAAAAGAAGATCTAAGCACCAACCCAATCAGCATCAAGATTGAGTTGTGAAGCCATTAGAGATGAAGTCTTCCACAAGATAATCATAAGAAGACTTAAGTAACTGACTAAGGAAAATCGCCAAGTGCAAGAGTAGCATCAGTGAATGAAGACAATGATCTTGGAAGCAACCGAGATCGTAGTGTTTGCCAAACAAAGAAAGAACTGATGGAAAGTGAACCGAGATACTGGGTAGCCTCTGAAGAACAAGGCTGAAGTGATTAAGTGTAGGGTCAGTCTATTGATGATAAGTGAATGAGAGATCACAAGGAGAAAGTGAGCTGGACGCGCCACAAATCTGAAGTATCTTGCTATTCAGAGGGAACCAGAGCAAGGAGTTAGTCCATCAGTATCTGAGAACAGTCGAAGCAAACAGAAGTATTGAAGCACTACACAATAGAATGAAGAGGTGTACTACATTAGAGATCTAATCAACACTCTTCAAGATCATAGTGTTAACTCTACCAGTCAATGAGAAACACTCAACAAGACACTACGATTAGGTCCTCGAAGACATGCATCAGAATCGTAGAGTTCGAACACCCAAAGATTGAAGCATCGGCAACGGTTCAATCTAAAGGATGGTATTCGGACAAAAGCTTATTGAGAGCACGATGCAAAAGAACAACCTCTGATCAAGAAATCAGAAGGAGATAATAAAGTCTTCAACCTGCCCAAGACATTAAAGTGACAACTCTGATGGGTAGGTGAAACAGTAGACTGCAATATTAGATAAAGTATGACATGTCACATCAGCAGTCTACCTTTGTCAACTCAAGATCTGTGAAAATATTTGAATAGCCTTCAACGGCTACTTTCCAACGAAAGGATTGGGAAGGAGTATAAATAAGGAAGAGCTTTAAAGATCGAGGGTTGCTGGAGTTGCTTAGTTTGGAGAGAAGGTGGATTGTTCTAAACCACGTAAGATAGTGAGTCCGAAGGCTCACTCTACGATCCACCAAGAACACTCAGATTCATGCAAAGGAAGAAGTATAAGTGAGAGTTCTACTACAAGAAGAGTGTTCTGAACTGCCGAGAGAAAGAAGAGCATCATGTCATCTTAGTTTCCATCATGGGAAGACTCTAAGTACAATAGAGAAGAGCTCACAGTCATCTTAGCAAGTCCATCATGAGAAGACATCAAGTATCAAGAAGGGAGATCGCAAACGTCATCATGGTGGAAAGCATGAGTAAGTTTCTAAGTACCAAGAAGAAGAACTTACAGTCATCTTGGAAACCTATCATATGCAGCCATCATGTATCAAGAGAAAGATCTTCAAAGCAGTTCATCAAGGGATCATCCAAAGAGGTTGACTAACTGAAGAAGCTGAGCATCATGCAACACTCAACTGTACTTCAAGGATGATCACGCCAAGCTGCTAAGTATAGAAGATGTTCAGAGCATGAAGACATCTTAGCAGCTCAGCACCAACTCCAACAAACAAACAACACAACGAAAGCCAGGGCCTGAGGGGTCCTTGTCCGTAGGGTCTAAATGAAGCCAGGGCCAGCAGGGTCCTTGTCCGGAGGGACTAAACGAAGTTCCAAGCTTGCTAGGCTTGAAGAGTTCCTAGGGAACTAGAGGAGTCCCAAGGCTGGCGGCCTCAAGAGTTCTTAGTGAATCAAGTTCTAAGGTCACGGCCTCAAGGAATCTTAGTGATTCGGTCTTGCCGCCTTCCTTAGTGGAAATCTCGCTAGTTGAAAGCGTAAGAGTGGATTAAGAGCTTGAGTCTCCAGACCACTTAAAACCCTTGTGTCTTTTACATTATGTCATTTACATTATGTACTATAACCGCTATAATCATATGTATGTATGTTTTAATCGCTTACAACTAAACTTACTCTCTACTTAACAATGTATGTATAATTATGAATATATCAATGAAGGGATCTTTTACTTATTCCGTCAGGTTGTTGCTTGAAAAGATTCTTATGTTTGTCATATGCTAATTTAATAGCTATACAAAATAATAGAGAAACGATTTGAAATAAAAAGGATCTATTCAACCCCCCTTCTAGATCTATTGTGCCTACTGGGAACTAACATATTTGTTTAGTCGGGGAATATTCTTTTTGACAGGGAATATCCGTACGATGGCATAATCATTGGTGGACCCCATAACGGAATAATTGTCGGATATAGAAAGCGAAAAAAATAATATTTTCATAGAATAACGGTAAAACTTTTACCGTTAACTGTTGAAATATCCGGTGATAAAAGTATAGTAATACGCGTGGTTGCGTAGTAGCACACGGTATTGTACAATATCTTTGATTATTGATGCTTACGTGAGAAGTCACTCATTTTATTCAATTATTGCCACGATAATTGCTTGCATAGATCTCACATTATTGATTCAATTATTGTCATAATATTTTATATTATTAAATCAATAATTGAGATGACAAAGTTATTCATATTATTATTTACATTATTGACGATGTCTAGAAAATTCTGTCGAGGAGAGGGGTTTGGTCACCTAATTGCGCGCCAATAAAGAGATGTCCTTATCGTAAAACCCCATCTTTCCTGGGAATGATCTGGTTGTCAATATTGGGAGTTATAATATTAATGATGAATAATTGTTGGAAGATTAAAAATGTGTTAATTGATGATAAAGTGAATTGTGGTAAATATTTATTCAATCTTTGATATAAATAAGAAGTCTGTTATGAGACGTTTGTTGTAAGTTTGGTTTATTCTATGGGACCCATATGTTATCATCTAAGTGTCACTTTTGCCAATAGTACTTGTCTTTACCAGACGTCAAACCACTTGTCGTTTCACATTACAGGCGTCAAACCACTTATCGTTTCACATTACAGGCGTCGAACCACTTGTCGTTTAACATTACAAACGTCAAACCACTTGTCGTTTCACATTACAGGTGTCAACCCACTTTTTCTTTTACATTACCAGTCGTCAAGCCACTTGTCTCTTCACATTGCAAGGGCTAAGTTAGAAATCTTCTATAAATAGAAGTTTATTTTTACTTTCATTCTCACAAATTCACTAAGACTCACAAGAGAAAGCTATAAAGAGAGAATCAGAGAGAAAGAAGAAGAGTATTCTATTACTACACTATTGCAGTATACAATCTCCTACTAAGGTAGGGGGTATTATTTCTTTCGTATTCGTAAGGGATATTATTTTTGTTCAATATTTGTAAGAAATAATATTTTCTTTCATACTCTGTAGTATGTAAGTAATATTATTTCATTTCATAATCCTAATTCTACACTTATGTTGATAAGTATTGCTTCTATACTCCTTGAAATTAGTAGAATATCCTTGGAATTTGCGCTTCATCTACTATCGTTTCACAGAAATATTATTCTAAACATTCTTAATAATTTTTAATCTTTTCATGCCGGGGTACTATTCACGGGATACTATTCCCGAAGTACTATTCATGGGGTACTATTCACTCGGGTACTATTCACCCGGGGTACTATTCATGACAAAAATTGATTTCTTTTCTGTCCAAATCATTTTTGATACAATATTATTCTTGAACTTTACCCCACAAAGCAGTATCATGTTAATAATTTGGACATTATTGAATTTTGGATAAATTAAAATATAAATCTTTAAAATGTATCCTTTGTTTTCATTTAATTGAATTCATATATCATTGTCATCATCCTCATACTTATATTGTGATGAAAGCCATTTTTGGCCCGTAGTGAATAGATGGATTGTTGATTGGTATGATTATGAGTATGTATCGGTATAATCATGACCATTGGTGATAATAACGAATATCCTTGGCCTGTAGTGCATGGATGATTCGTAGATGTGATAATAATGAATATCCTTGGCCCGTAGTGCATGGATAATTCAGTGATGTGGATTATTTATTGAGCTGATTCTCAGCGATAAAATTGATGATAAACTTTTAAATCATAGAAGATAGTAGATATCATGTTCTACTTGACTCTTCTAATGGATTGTTTGTTCCGTTGCAGTTAACTTGTTATCTATTGTATTCTATCAGTTTAACACCGTTGAAGGCTAATGATAATTTATTCTGCATTATCTTAGTCATAATATTCTTTACTGGGCTAGTTGAGCTCACCCTTTGCTTTCATTGTTCTCTTCAGAAAATGAGAATATAGCTGGGACTAGTCGGGGAATGGAGTGACGGTTCAGATGGTTGCTTTATTAGTCCTCACTATTCTGTGAAATAGTGTAATAATAATTGTAATGAGGACTTTATTTGAGTTTGGATACTATCTACGAGACAATATCCGTGTTAAAACTCTCAGCTATGTTTTGTCGTATTGTATAAATGAAGTTTGTATTTAAGTTATGTACCATGTATTTGGCGACTCAGAATGAGTGATGTATACCTATTTTGGGGGCGTCACACACAGGCTGGAATATTAAATATCTATATTGCAAAAAAATTAAAGCAGATATGTAAAAGCAGTATATATATATATATATATATATATATATATATATCAAGATGGTCAACTGGCACGAATTTGAAATCCAGGCAGGACATATATATATAAGCGGTAAATGGTCACGAAGTGAACTCTAGGCCAGACAGGAAATATATATACCAAAGCGGTAAAAGCCATGAATATTCGATCCAGGCTCAACTGTTCGAGTTTAAGTATATATATATATATATATATATATATATATATATATATATATATATATATATAAGAATGAAAAAGCCACGGATCGACGATCCAGACATAACTAATCGGTGAGAAACTGGATTTCCCGGGGTTATCTCCGGGGCTGGAACTTGATCTCCTGGTGTTATCTCCGGGGTTGGAACTGAATCTCTCAGGGTTATCTCCGAGGTTGGAATTGATCTCCCGAGGTTATCTCCGGGATTGGAACTTGATCTCCCGGTGTTATCTCCGGGGTTGGAAACTGATCTCCCGAGGTTATCTCCGGGGTTGGAACTGGATCTCCCGGGGTTATGTCTAGGGTTGGAACTGGATCTCCCGGGGTTATCTCTAGGACTGAAACTTGATCTCTTGGTGTTATCTCCGGGGTTGGAAACTGATCTTCCGGGGTTATCTCTAGAAGACGATTATGCCCTCTTGTATGGTTAGTAACATGAGTGTAAAATTTCGAGTGTCTACAATTGTCATAACAAAATTAAAACTTATCAAAGCTTGAGTTTCATATTTCTATTCAGATTAGAATTTCAAGTAAATTTTATCAATATAAACATTAATATAGAATTCTATTAAACTTAAATAAAATTAAAATAACTATTTTTCATAAAAAAACAAATAACTATTTTTCATAAAAAATAACTAAATAAAAATATACTATATTCAAATATTTAACTTAATAATTGATCGAAGTAACTTGTAACATAGAATTTAGTATTTATTATTTAAGGAAGGATAATTGATCATGTTGGCCTGACGGGATACATTGATTAATATGGGTCAAAACTAATTAAACTAGTTTCAGCCCATATTTTTAACTCATAATATGAGTCCAAAATCAAGACTATAACATAAAAACTAACCCAAATAATTTTGGTTAACTATATGATTCTCAATCTAAATAGTTTAGTCTAATAAGAGCTTATTGTTGTTTATGTCATTACCTACCTTGAGGCGTTGGTTCAGTATTTGCCAGAAATTTGATTTTGATTTTGTTGAGTCTAACCACAACCTCTTCCATATTGACTCTCCTTGTATGTGATTTTCTTGTACAATCCATGGCCAAATCAAAGATGGATGAAACACATTGCTCCTTTGCAGATATATGTTCATCCTCTAAACTTATCAAATTGGTGTCTATAACTTGATTTACTGAACCATGTGTGGCTGCTTTCACCCAATCCCTTAAGCTCATTTCGCCCGAAAATATTTCATCAGTTGGCCTCTTCCTTGTGAATGTTTCGATCAACATAATACCATAACTATAAACGTCACCTTTTATAGAGACAATTCCTTGTGTTCCATACTCTGTGCATAAGATGAAGATTCATATAAGTTCAGTTAGTAAAAATAAAGACTTGACTAGCTAAAAGGGCATTGAATTCTTGTTAAGCTATTAAAGATATAAATTGCTTTTTTTGCACCATAACCGTTGAACTTTCAAATAGTGGTAAAAAATGCACAAAATTTGACTAGTTAATGCGTAAGCCTCAGAAAACATGTCATCTCATATGATTAAATTTTGGGCATTTACCAGTATTTGAAAGTTGAATGGAATCGGTAAAGAAAAAAATATATAGTTTGCATGTTTTTTTGATAGCTTGAAAATAGTTCAATCGGTCATTAAGTCTTAAAACAAAAAGACTCAAAAGAAAATGAAATCTGTAAAAAAAAATTGCAAAGGAAATAAGAAACTTTAACTCAAATTAAAATTGTGAATGACATGGAATATCACCTGGGGCCATATAACCAATTGTTGCTAAGGTCTTAGTTTGCGCCATGAACTCTTCTTCACCTAAGAGTTTCCCAATACCAAAATCACAAACATGTGCAATCATATCTTCATCAAGCAGAACATTGCTAGGCTTCAAATCACAGTGAAGAATAGGTCTTATATGACCATGTTGTAGATATTCCAAGGCTGATGCCACATCTATCATTATGTTTATCCGCTGCAGGACATCCAAACAATAGTTATGAGAGTACAACCACTTCTCCAGGCTCCCATTTGGCATGTATTCTAACACCAAGGCTTTGATATCCAAGTTTGTGCAACTGCTGATGATCTTAGTGAGATTTCGATGACGAATATTACGCATTACTTCACATTCAATATCAAAACTCTTGAATGCTCCTTCAGACTGCAAATTGAAAACCTTTACTGCAACTGCCATCCCATTTTGAAGTGTTCCTTTATAAACTGAACCGAAACTGCCTAAACCAATTAGGTTACTTTCATTAAACCCTTCTGTAACTTGTAAAAGCTCATGGTATGGAATCCTTTTCCAAGAATGAGGTAATGAATCTACTCGAATCAATAATTTCTTGTTTTTCCTGCGCAATCTTGTCAACACAAATATTACTGCCAACGCAAGGATTGCAACAGCTATTGAGGGAACAATATATTTCAACAAACTTAACCATGATTGTTTGTGAGATTTTGTTTTGCAAGGGGAGAGCTCTAATCGAGGGGAACCACAAAGAGCATCATTTTGCATAAATGACTGAGCGGTGAAGTTTGCAAAACATCCTCCAGTGGGAATTTCTCCTCGAAGTCGATTGAAAGAAACATTAAATGATTTGAGATATCTGAGTACCTCCAAGGACTTGGGAATCACTCCCCACAAATTGTTATTAGATAGATCCAAAAACCCCAAATTTATCAAGTTGCCTAATGTTTGAGGAATTGTTCCTTGCAATTTATTATGTGCCAACGAAAAAAAACTTAGCTCTTGTAATTCTCCAACGGTGCTAGGAATTTTACCTGATAACTGATTCCATGATAAGTCGAGTTCTATCAGGACCTTCAAATTTCCAATATCTGATGGAACAGAACCACTTAGCCAATTTGACGACAGGTTTAGACCCCATACATCTTCAAGCCTCCACAACGTTGATGGTATGGTGGAATTCATTTTGTTCGAATCCAAATACAGCCTTCGCAAAGATTTAAGGTCTCCCAAGCAAGCTGGTATGGGTCCGTAGAGCTTGTTATCACTTAAATATATATCTCCAATTCTTTTTAATAAACAAATCTCATTTGGGATGGATCCCTCCAGCTTATTGTGTTCAAGATACAAAACCTCTAGGTATCTCAATCTTCCAAATGTTGATGGAATAAATCCTGTCAACTTATTGCTATCTAAACTTATAGCTGCCAGGCTGCTCAAATTTCCAATTTCAATAGGGATTTTGCCCTTAAATTTGCAGTCAAATGCTTGAAATAATGTAAGGGAAGTAGAGAGGTTTCCAATTGAAGTTGGAAGGACGCCATTCAGCTGATTATACGACATACTTATCATCTCCAAATATCTGCAATTTGCCAAAGAAGTGAAAATTTTCAGCTCTGGGGTAGAAGAGTCCCCTGTCAAGTTATTTTCTGCTAGCATGAGGCGGCGCAGGAGTCTTAAATCACCGATCGTATGTGGTATTGAGCCACTGAATTTGTTTACGACTAAATCGAGGATTTCGAGCTGAGAAGCATTGGAGATAGAGCTTGGGATTGATCCAGTGAGCTTATTAGTGCCTAGGAAAAGCTGTTTAAGATTTGGAAGCCAAAGCCCAGTGCTTGGTGGTAGATTGCCTGATAAGTGATTCAGGCCCAAGTCAATCATCTTAGCTTTTGACATATTGAAGATGTGTGATGGAATAAGGCCAGTGAGGTTGCTGCTGTGGAGACCCAGCCCCTCAAGATTAAGGTTGCCAATCTCTTCAGGGATTGTACCTGCCACAATGTCAACACTAATGCTTAATGTATTGATATTTAAGATACGACATATTCTTATTCTTTTTTTTTCTTTTTTTTTTGAAGCTCCACATTTTGGGGTATACAATATAATCTCATAATCAAGTACATCATTCATTATTACAATACTAAAGAACTAACCAAACCTCACTACAAGGAGGAAGAAACAAACTCACAAAAACCTCATAAAAGAGGAAACACACTTCTAAGAAATAAACCCACAATCCTCGATATCATTATTACCTTAGTGAATTGGGTATTGGTATTTGTATAACAAAACATAATATGATTTCCTTACGTACCAATATTCTGGAATTACTGTAATGAAATTTTTGTTTATTGTTTTACCTATAATTCACAATTTAATATCAACATTTTAACTTAATATTGGATGCTAAAAGCTGCGTTTTGTGGGTTAAAAAGACTGGGTTTAGAATAATTTGTATTTAGACGAACAAGACATTTGTACTCCAAAAACCCCAAAATCTCAAAAAGTCTCAAACCAAGCATGCATTAAGAATGTTGCTTGTAACATGAGGATGTCCACCTACAATTTAAGAACTTATAAACCATAAAGATCGATGCCCGACAATAGACGAGAAAAATGTGTTGGTCTGCAAACTCAACCAAAAATCTGTCATATATATACATGGCAAACATATTTATAAGGAAAATGATTTATATGTATGATGGCTGTAGATTATATATAGCAGAAGGCAGCAGTACTCTATATATAATGAGTAGCAAAGGTGACTTACCTGTGAAATCGTTATCACCAAGGTAAAGATGTTTGAGCATTGTGAGGTTCCCAATCTCTTTAGGAATGCTTCCTGTGAAGTTATTATTTGCTAATACCATAATTTGGAGACCTCCAAGTTTACCCAAACTGGAAGGAATTCGCCCGCTGAGATGATTATAATTGAGATGCAGCTCATTAAGAAGAGGGAGATTATAATGAATATCGCCAACGGGAAGACTTCCAGACAGACTGCTGTTATCCAAATCGATCAATCTCAAAGACGAAATGTTAAAGATGGCAGATGGAATAGTCCCTGTTAGATAGAAACAATTCTGAAGGCTCAACATCTCCAAATTTATAAGGTTCCCTATTTCCAAAGGAATTGAACCTGCAAAATCATAAACAACATTAAGAGCTGAGGAATTACAAATTTTAGACAGAAATGTCTACAATCACGACATTTCAAATATACCTCCACAAAACCATGTTATGTTTTTTTAATTTTTAGTACTACATAGAACCATGCTTTGATGGTAGTTATTTATAATATATTGATGACAAACGGTTTGTCCCACCGGCGAGATATAGACCCCCACAAACAAGTCCGTTACCGACAAAACCAGGTCACCAAGACACCAACTACATCCGTCATGTATATACATACATACATATCGACGTACATAACGATTTTGGGCCTTTCTTTCCCATTTCTCAGTCCAGTCAACTAAAGAGTAGAGAGAGAGAAAGTAGTCATCTAAAGCTTAGCCTCAGATTCAGAGAGAATCAGCAGATCAGCAGTCATGGCTTCCTCCACTCAATGCTGACGCCTTTGTCTACATCGTCAAGCTCGCGGAGTAAGCTGAACGCTACGACGGTTAGCTAACTCCCTCCCCTCCCCTTTTCTCTCCCATTAACTTAATATATCAATTAGGGATTTTAATCTTCTAATACAACACTGTAACGCAGTGACAATATTTGAATACATAACACACTGAAACATAGTACAACTTTTATGGCATATGGTACAATAACATTCTTCAGTAGCTGTTACTGAATAATTTAGTTTGTTCACCAGATTACTGTTACCAGCACATTTGATACATAGTTGCAGCGCTAAAGCTTTTATAGCACGTAATGAAACAACATTTTATACAGTATGTGTTTTTACAATAACAATGATATTAGCCAGTATATGTGTTAAGTGCAGAAATGGTGGATCCAATGAAGAAATTAGCTAAGTTGGATGTGATTTAGTATAAAAGTCTTGCTATAAAAGGTATCCATGTGATTTCATGCTTGAAATGAATTTATATACGAGTACGATTCGGCCTGTTTAGTAAATGACATGAGTCTAGTTGAGCATAAATTTGGCTTGTTTAACTTTTTTATTATAGAAATATAAGAAGAAATAAATAATTAAATATTAAACAAGTTACTTGACCATGGCCTAAACGAGCCGGGATCGAGTCTGACACCACATTGTTCGAGCTCGACTTGTTTAACTAAACAAGCAAAGAGCTTGTTAAGCTCGAGCCGGGATTAACCAAGCCAGGCTCACGGGCACCCGGTCCGGGTCCGTTTACAACTCTAGTTGCTTGCATTGGGAATGCCCCTAATCTGTTAATCTGTTTTATTTTCTATTTCAAGGTTATAGGGATCTGCTTTAGTGTACAATAAAAGGTGAGAATTGTTGTCATAATTGAATAAATCTAGCTAACTGAAAGTTAGAGGTCATAGGACTTCTAGATGCGTATGCCATTGTGCATGTGTATGAAGGTGTTGCAGTAATTCAAGCATAATCAAGTCGATGTTCAAAATTCTCTAAAAGTATTGAAAACAAACTCTTCATCTAAATGCAAAAAGTAAACATATATATATATATATATATATACCTTCAAATTTGTTGCCACCAAGAAATAGCTGTCTGAGCAAAGTCAAGTTGCCAATTTCTCTAGCTATACTCCCATTGAATTCGTTATAAGAAATTGACAATTGTCGTAGCTGTTGACACTTGTATAATGAAGATGGAATTTCTCCGTGAAAATAATTGAAAGCCATACTAATTACTTCCAATTTAGAATGATGATCACACATATCTACAGGAAGACTATCAGAAAGACCATTCAATGATACATTAATTGTTCTCAATGAAGGCATGTTGAAAAAAACATAAGGAATGGAACCTATAAGCTGATTAGAACTCATATCTAAGATTTGGAGTTTAGAAAGATTCCCAATCTCTTTAGGAATATTCCCAGTTAAGAGATTACAGCCTAAAATGATTGTCTCGGCCTTTGAAATGTTGAAGATTGAAGTTGGAATTGTACCATAGAAGCTATTATTATTCAAGATTATGTGTTGAAGCTCGGGTAAGCTCTCGAACCATGATGGTATTTGTCTGCTGAAGTTGTTATAGCCTAGATTTATTTCTTGTAGACGACGCAAATGAGCTAATTCTGTTGGGAGAAAACCATGGAGATCATTGTAACTTAGGTCGAGCGAAGCGAGGAAAGTGAGGTTCCCAAGGTGTGGAGAAATGGTGCCAATTAGACTGGTGTTAGAGAGATCCAAGGCAGTGACTCTTTGGTGGTTAGCGCCGCAGGTGACACCAATCCAGTTGCAAATGCTGGCGGACTTGGTGGTGGACCAGTTTGCTAAGATGTTAAAAGGGTCATTAGTGATACGGGATTTGAAGGAAAGAAGAGCAGATTGATCAGTAGTTAAGTTAGTTATAGTCTGAGCTGAGTATGTCACAAAAGAAAATGTGAGAAAAACTAGCTTAGCAAATGGAAGCATATCAGAAATTGGGGACTTGGTATTCATGGACTTGCTGATAACTGAAATCAGAAGTCTGATATATTAGGACAGGCATATATAATGGGAAAAAGATTTGTTTTGCGACTAAAAATGTCAAACTTTTGTTGTAAGTAGACACAAATCAGTTGGCCATGTGTTTGGATTAGTTTACAGAATATACCAGTGTGCCTACTCGCACTAAGAGTCAGAATTGTTTTTGTAAGTTACATAGGACTTTAGATAATAGTCCGTTCTTAAAAGATTGTCATTTTAGAAGGAAAAAAAATTGTTCCAAAAAATTTATCGTTTACAACTTTCGAGAAGAATAAATTATTTACTTTCCTATATTACCCCTACCTTCTCTCATTGTCCCAAGAAATTATCTATCTTGTATTAATAGTTTTCAACTTCCCATAAAGAGGTAATGATGAAATTTCAAACAAATTTTACTTGGTAAATGATACTCCATCTGTTCCTAAAAAATTGTCGTTTAAGGTTAATGCACACAGATTAAGGAATATAATTAATACCTAACGAAAATACTATACTACCCTTATTAATTGTCTCAACCAATTTTTTTTTTTCAATGTTTCTTATTCAATTCAACCAATTACTTTTTATTCAACCAATTACTACTTAGATTATAGCATTGAATTGAATAAGAATCATTAGGAAGGGAAGAAAGCTTTAAATAGGAGAAAACTTTAAATAAGGGTAAAATAGGGAAAATAGCTAATGTGTATTAATAAACTCAAAACGACAATCTTTTTGGAACAAAAATTATTTCTTAAAACGACAATTTTTTAAAAATGGAGAGTATTTTTTTAATTTATGTGCCAAAATCTTAAACGATTATGTTTTAAGAACGGAGATAGTACTAATTTAAGAGTCTTAATTGTTTTTGTCATGATACATAGGAGTCTAGATAATAGTGCTTGGCAGCTGCCAATAATGCAATCCTATCTCCAATAATAGCTTAAACTTGTCGGACATTTTACAAATCTTGTTGTTGTGGGACTTTGCACATTCAATAGAGTATCAACAACCAACTACTTTGAGTAATAAGCTATCACATTCAAATTTCTTACTCCTTCAGTCCCGTAATATATAAGACTTTTCAGAGTTGCGCACAAGTATTAAGGAAATAATTGTATAGCATTAAATACAATATCAAATGTCTATATTATCCTTATATTAGAAAAAGAGATTGTTATTTATTAAAAGAAAAAATAGTGAGAATCCAAAGTTATATTTAATACTTGGGGGTAATATTGAAAATTAAGCGAATTAATACTTACTTGGATTTAAAAACGTCGTATATTAAGGACAAAAAAGTTTCTAAAAACGCCTTTATATTAAGAGACCGAGGAAAGAGAACACTTGCCGCCGTAGATCTGACTACACTTAATTTGGCTGTGACATGATAGTTATCAGAAATACTGATCGACTAGGTATACAAAACAAAATTGGATACAAAAAACGCTGTCTATGATCGAATGTATAAAGCATTAAGTTCTCGTATACAGAACGCAAGGCAATAAGAATTGTCTCATAATTGTATGAAAACCCAGTATAAAAGTTAGCATATAATGAACAAAGTCTTGATAAGATAATTACTGAAAGCATCTAAATTAATTACACCAGTCAAAACTAGTAACATTAAAATCATAAAATATTTCATGTTTTCAACTCATTGAATGAATGTATATTGCTACCAAATTAATCCCCAACAACCATCCATATATTATGTAACAGTTTCATTAGGCAGTACGTACAAATCAAATAAAACGTGTGAAAATGACCAAGTTCAAATCAGATAATTTTCAGTACTACAACAAGTGGACTATCAAAGTCCTTTCCTTAATCCTTATGCACTTCTTAAATATATGAGTGATTCTACGGAGACCGGTCCTAGCGACCGAACCTGGCGGTTTTTTTTTTCTCTTTTTTTACTCTCAAAACAATAAATCCTAAATTCAAAACAATAAATCGTATATTTTTTACATGTATTCAAATTAAAAATATATACAGTTTGTACAACCCTCTATTTTTTTTACAACTTTCGAGAAGAATAAATTATTTACTTTCCTATATTACCCCTACCTTCTCTCATTGTCCCAAGAAATTATCTATCTTGTATTAATAGTTTTCAACTTCCCATAAAGAGGTAATGATGAAATTTCAAACAAATTTTACTTGGTAAATGATACTCCCTCTGTTCCTAAAAAATTGTCGTTTAAGGTTAATGCACACAGATTAAGGAATATAATTAATACCTAACGAAAATACTATACTACCCTTATAAATTGTCTCAACCAATTTTTTTTTTTCAATGTTTCTTATTCAATTCAACCAATTACTTTTTATTCAACCAATTACTACTTAGATTATAGCATTGAATTGAATAAGAATCATTAGGAAGGGAAGAAAGCTTTAAATAGGAGAAAACTTTAAATAAGGGTAAAATAGGAAAATAATAATAATGTGTATTGATAAACTCAAAACGACAATCTTTTTGGAACAAAAATTATTTCTTAAAACGACAATCTTTTAAAAACGGAGAGTATTTTTTTAATCTATGTGCCAAAATCTTAAATGATTATGTTTTAAGAACGGAGATAGTACTAATTAAGAGTCTTAATTGTTTTTGTCATGATACATAGGAGTCTAGATAATAGTGCTTGGCAGCTGCCAATAATGCAATCCTATCTCCAATAATAGCTTAAACTTGTCGGACATTTTACAAATCTTGTTGTTGTGGGACTTTGCACATTCAATAGAGTATCAACAACCAACTACTTTGAGTAATAAGCTATCACATTCAAATTTCTTACTCCTTCAGTCCCGTAATATAAGACTTTTTAGAGTTGCGCACAAGTATTAAGAAAATAATTGTATAGCATTAAATACAATATCAAATGTCTATATTATCCTTATATTAGAAAAAGAGATTGTTATTTATTGGGCAAAAAATAGTGAGAGAACTAAAATTATATTTAATACTTGGGGTAATATTGAAAATTAAGCAATTAATGCTTACTTGGAATTCTAAAAAGTCATATATTAAGGGACAAAAAACTTCTCTAAAACGTCTTATATTAAGAGACTGAGGGAGTAGAACACTTGCCGCCGTAGGTCTGACTACACTTAATTTGGCTGTGACATGATAGTTATCAGAAATACTGATCGACTAGGTATACAAAACAAAATTGGATACAAAAAACGCTGTCTATGATCGAATGTATAAAGCATTAAGTTCTCGTATACAGAACGCAAGGCAATAAGAATTGTCTCATAATTGTATGAAAACCCAGTATAAAAGTTAGCATATAATGAACAAAGTCTTGATAAGATAATTACTGAAAGCATCTAAATTAATTACACCAGTCAAAACTAGTAACATTAAAATCATAAAATATTTCATGTTTTCAACTCTTTGAATGAGTGTATATTGCTACCAAATTAATCCCCAACAACCATCCATATATTATGTAACAGTTTCATTAGGCAGTACGTACAAATCAAATAAATCGTGTGAAAATGACCAAGTTCAAATCAGATAATTTTCAGTACTACAACAAGTGGACTATCAAAGTCCTTTCCTTAATCCTTATGCACTTCTTAAATATATGAGTGATTCTACGGCGACCGGTCCTAGCGACCGGACCTGGCGGTTCTTTTTTTTTTCTTTTTTTTTTTACTCCCAAAACAATAAATTCTAAATTCAAAATAATAAATCCTATATTTTTTACATGTATTCAAATTAAAAATATATACAGTTTGTACAACCCTCTATTTTTTTTACATGTATCAAAATTACACCTAAATCATTAAATTCTATAAAAATTTGAGTTAAAATAAATATTATAAATTTTTGGAAGTCATAAAAAAAATATATAACCCCGGTCCTCAGGACCGGTCGCCCTAGAATTTTTCTAAATATATGTCAAGGATTTGGTTCACTACAAGAAAAAAGCTTAAGTCCGATTATTATTATTCCGAATTACTCCTATTCGATCGAAATTACATTATTCTTGCGAAAATATCCGTCGAGATATTGATTACGTAAATATTCACGTCGTCGAAAATAAGATCCGTCAAAAGTTACGTCGAAAATTACATATCTTCGACGAACATATCTCCGACGGATGTACGCCGAACATTAACTATCTTCGACCGAATATATAGGACGAAATTTTTCGTCGAATATAAGAGTACATAATTTCGACGGATGCATTCCCTCAGAATTATCTTATGTCCGATTGAAAAATAGAATAACCCACCATTCATTAAAATTGGCTAATTATTAAATTCGACGGAATTTGCGTCGGAGATAGAGTGTTTACGACGGATACGTTGCGTACAAGATAACGTATGTTCGACTGAAATTAAAATATTCCGGTATTTATTAAAAATTACTTATTTGTTACTTCCGAGGGAAATTCCGTCGCAAATACCTTATTCCGTTGGAATTAACTATCCTTTTTTTTAAATACAGATTTTAAAAGTTCGGTTTAAAGTTTTTAAACCCATTAATGTACCTATAACCTGTCACAACCCAATACACAGTAATATAAACCTGTATCTCGCATTCAAATATGCAACGTAGCACTAAAACTTAATCTCCAACTCATTATCATTCACATTCACATTCAAATATCCACCAAAACGTATTATAAGCTAACCAATTACAAATATAAGCTAATGTTCCATAAATATTAAACAATATAATTTACAATAGTTATGCAGAGCCTTGAATTAGACAATACAATATATACAAAAGGGTCTACAATAACATGAATATATACAAATGAACTATAAACTAGTAAAAGTATGATCATCATCGGGCGGAGGTGAACGACGCTGCTCTGGTGTATGGATGTCAGACTCGTGCTCCTGCTCATCATCGCTAGCCTGGTCGCCATCGCCACCCTGTTGATAGAATCAAAAATATAAATCATTAGTCCGTATATATATATATATATATATATATATATATATATATATATATATATATATATATATGTGTGAGAATTAACAAACTAGCCTTAATTAAAAACATAAACAATAAGAATACATGAGTAGGTGGGGGCGGACGAAAAAGCCTCCTCTAAGAGGGTAATCACCATCCTGAACATCTTGGCGCTTCTGGCGTCGAATCTGCTCCGTGGTAATCCCAGTATTTCTGCGCAGAGGCCCTATTTATAATATCATGAGCAATCTGGTGAAGGCGAGAATTGGAAGGCAACTACTGACGCCAAAAGACCGGATCGGTATGGAACCTATCCGACACGGCCCCTATCAGCCACCGAAAGATATCGTCATCCAAGACAGTGCCCGTATGAGATGGTCCGACATGTGCTCTCGGACGTTGGCGCTGGCTGGAGCCTATAAAGAGATACAAATTCGATTACTAATAATAATTTATATAATGTGATAAATTCGGATAATTTCGTGAAATATTAAAAAATATTACCTCTAGGAAGTGTATATGCGGGTATCCACGGCAGACCCAACACTCGATATCTGTCGGTACTGCTAGTAGGGGGATCCTGAGACGCGACCCATAGTCTCAGCTCCTCATCCTGGTCTAATACAATATCGGGAAGAGGGTGGCGAGAATCTAACTCCGAAACCCCTCCTAATAGTTTCATTTCTATATACGCTCGTCCGAAGCCTCTGAAATCGGTCTGTAATGTATCCTCGATGTCATCGTATGTTAATTATATCATTTTAGTTACGATTGAATATTATTAAAAGCTAAATAGTAAGATGAGTTTTATCCGTATAGATAAAGCTGCCTGAGACAAAGCACACTCGTCCTTAGGCGTGTGGGGTCGATCCCAAAACTCTAGAATGGTAGGATCACGGCCCAAGGTCCTCCCCAATGCCTAATACAAACAATCATAAAACAGGTCTTAAGTAATAATTTGTGTGAGAACTTGACACATAAATAACTAAATACAACGCACTTACTGTCTTCACCTCCTCGAGCATCGAGAACCAATTGGTGTGTACTATCCGGAGCTGACCACGGTTCTTCTTCGCCTGCTCAAACTTTTTCTTGAAGTCATCAGCCTCCCAATGCACACACATATCCTCCCAGGCTAAATCGGAGACTATGCGGGGCTGATGATCTCTAATGGTGGTCCCAGGCTGGTCTACAACTGCCCGGGCTACCTTACTCGTCGCATCTCATCTGACCATCGGAGTAATTCACAGCGACGTGATGCTCAATCACATCATCGCCAGCTGACTGAGAGATGCTCGGGTCAAATCGATAATAAACATATAACAAAAGATTATTTAAAATTAAGAACAATTGATTTAGTCATCCCAATACAACTATGTAGTGATAATATGTTCAACTTACGTGGAACTCCCGCATGAGAGACCAGTCTGCATAAAAGTGGCATCGTCTCACAATCTTGACCGAACCGCATACACCCTCTCGGGAGATGCGTCAAACAAATCGCTTGTAGGGTATGCTTAGCCACCGGGTCTAGTATACTACAAAAAAAGTATAACAATATGTGTTATGTGAATTGTGTTTTGCAATAAGCCGATAGAAATAAATACGAATATATTAACACTTACTTGCTAGAAACGACATCCACCGATCTTCGTAAGTGTAACCGCTGCGACGGACGACCAAATATCTGAGGTTCGTCCCTCGGTGTCGTCGACGGTGCATCTGTAATAATTGTATTTAACATAGTACTTCAATAATCATTGTAATTAATGCGACTTGAGATATATTTAAATCCTAGTTAAGATAACTTACTCGGCGCTGAAGAAGAGCCTCCATCGTAGCTCTAGTCTCCGATGGCGGATCGCCCACCACCCCGACGACCTCCACCGCTATGTCTAGCCATGAATATCCTACTGCAATAACAAAATTGGTAGATTATACGAATATGTAAGGTTTAATAATATGAGGTAAGTACTAATTTGAATGCTCATTTTCAATTACGCACGTCATCAAACCCATCAGAATCAACGTGTATATCATTCTCGGATTCGGTATCTTCCTCATCCTCGGTTTGAGATCGGTTTAAATCGTTTATCATCCTCAACGACTACATAATCATTCATGTGTGCGTTGGCCTCGACATCCTCATCGTTAGGTAAGTCAATGACATCAGTATTCACCACATCTTCTGCATGGAACACTACGGCCAATGGGTTACTCACATCTTCTTGCAACGCCTCATCCATACCAAACATGTTATCAGCATTAAATGAACGTGTTTTAGTAGTGACTACTGTGTACCAGGGGCTTCGAGTATTTACGACATTAGGAGCGTAATACACTTGAGTCCTTGCTAACACGTACACGTCATCAGACTTTAACACCGACTTGATATCCACAGTTGTGATTCTATTACGATCAACTTTAACCCCCTTTTCAGTATCAAACCAGCTACACTTAAATATAACTACCTTTTTGCCGTCGTGATAATTGAGCACAACTACATCCTGTAAACGACCATAGTAATTGGACTCAGAATCTTGGTAGCAGCTTCTTAACACCACAACCCCAGAATTGACTGATGTGAGTTCATGCAAGTTATCGACTCTAAATCTGTACCCATTCACGATGCAACTAGGAAAAGAACCAACAACTTTGTAAGTTCCTCGGATGACATCTATAAAATGCTCAGAAATATTCTCAGCTTCAACCCTTTTCTTAAACCACTGTTGGAAATTAGCATTAGTGAATGTTTCCAATTCTGCTGCAGTAAAAGTTGGGTTAGAAGCATGCACTGAAAGTATTATGCATACAAGCCAATCATGTATGATGATAAAGCATATACTGTGTAATCAATCTTATTTATTTATTAATAAAAGAATTATTTATTAAAGGCATTTATTATCTACATGGTGCTGTTTTAATAATATGTGATAAACCCATAGTTTTAAGCAACGCTTTTAGAATAATGATGATGATCATTCTAATGAGATCTAAATTCTTAGAAAGCTTAAAACTAAAATAGTTCCCAATCATTGGATTACTAAATTGGGGATTAGTGAATCCGGATAGATTGGTACATCGTTAACTTGCTCATTGGATGAGGATGATTGATCTCATGATCATTTGTGTGGAGACACTAAAGCAAGTATGTAGGTTCTTATTAGAGAATAAGTTCAACGAAGCGTGACTCGCTAAGGAATACCTAATGGAGTTTTACTTACATTCGTCATAGGAATTCTGTAGTGATAGTAAAGACAAATGATCCTTAGACTTGAGATCATCATAGTATCTTATATATAATGAATTGCACTCGACTTATTCCTTAAGACTCTTAGAGTATATCAAAGGGTATGCTTGGGTGTAATAAGTTATATATGAAGATAATGAATGATCAATAAAGAATCTACCACTTCTAGTAAAAAGGAGAAATGTCTATGTGATTCGATAAATGACAACCCGAGGAATCCTTGGCGAGGTGGAATGAAATTAGAAAGTAGTTTCTAATTTGCATTCATTAGGAGTTGTTCATTTAGGAATCGAAATACATATAATTAAATAAAATAAGACTTGACAATAATTTCATGTCTTATATTTAATTGAGACATTGTATGGTGGAAGGATTGAATTATGCGGTAACTATTTACTCAAAGGTTCTTTTATGATTAATGTTGAAATCTATATTATCCGGAAAGTCGTTGATCGCTAGGGAGGCTTATCCCTATTGTAGAATAAATATTATTTATTTAAATAAATTATTTGTTTAATTTATTTATTTAAATGAGATTAGAATTGTTCTAATTGATTTATTCACAACCTAGGTTTAATATGGAGAACCTAAAGGGTCACACCATAAAAGGAAGAATAATTATTTAAGAAGTTAATGGCATAATTGTAATAATATGTTAAGTATATTTAATTTAATCTATGGTGATAGAATAAATTAAATAGCTTAATATTATTATTTAATATTTTAGAAATATTAAATATAAATTAATAAGAGGCACTACAAAAAAAAAATGGCCATCTGCGACCAATGATGATATCGTGACCGCACTATCTATCGGTTCTTGATAATAATAATAATGACCGATATCTGCGGCCCGATAAGGATTCTCGTCGCTAGTATATATCCGCTGACATCGTATCGCGATCGATTGATTGATTCTTGAGAAGAATTTCCCCAAAAATTTGGTGCGAAACTTTGGTAGCGACGACAATTTATATCGGCGACCGCGTCGCGATCATTGATATGTCCACATCATTAAAAACTAGCGATCGCGTCGCGGTTCTTGATGGCGATCGGCCGATCCTTATAACTTTGAATCGATTCGGGTTCGCTTTCGATCAATACTGAAAAGAAAGAAAAGAGGAGAAGAGGGAGTAAGGGGGAAGAGAAGAGGGAGGAGGCTGACCCATTCTTGACCACTTCGCCGAACCATTATCGACCACCATCGCTGCCACCATTGCACCATCTGCCGCTTTCCACCACCGCACCACCACCCCAGTAACCCCAATTAACCCCTAATTGATAGTTTGTGTGAGCTTAATGTTTCATTATAAGGTTTCTAAATTACTAGTCTTTCTTGAAATTGATGTTTCCAGGTGTAATATTACCATATTTAAAAATCATTGCTTGTGGGTGGAAATAATTGCATACTAATTCTTGATTAAATTGAAAGATGAAACGAAGTTATACTTTCTCCGTCTCGAAAATTGGACTTCAATTTCTCCTTTTGATGTCCAAAAATGAGGCTACTCAATTAAAATTAATGTGCTTCATTCATCATTGTTTGATTATGATGTTGACAATTGGTTATGTTAATGTTGAAAACATTAACTTTCTAAATATTGACTTTTGATGGTGGATTATCATTTTGAGGCATAATTTTAGTTAAAGTATAATGCAATGAAGTATAATTTCATGACTTGTGCTACTATTATCTTTCATTCTCATCCTAATTTGCTTGTCAATTTGAAGAAAATAGTTGGGATTATAGTTTCTTTTTCAAGTTGGTGTGTTTATCTGGAATTGGTTAGTGAGTTTTATGATCACATGGAATTTATAAAAGATGTTGGTACTTTGCATAGTATAGCTACTTATGTCCAAGGTAGGAAAATAGTGCGACATCTGACCGTTTTGCTTGAAGCATTTGACCTTGACCCTTGTATGCTAAATCGCCAAAGGTAATCGCTATGTCTTTCCTCTTGATGACTCGGTGATTAACGATCTAGACTTTAAGTACATTTTGTCCAATTGCTCTATTTGCCTACTTAGTGTCAATTCTTGAGTAAGATACCTAGGCACAATTTTATGCCTGTAAGGTTTTATAAAAGGTTTGTCCTTTTGGCCCGTGATACCATGAAGGGTATTCTCGAATGAGTTCTTAAACATTAACTCATCCTATTTTACATTAACATCTTTTGAACATTGTTTTTAAACAAACTGTATGGGTTATGGGTTATTGTTGTCTAAATTGCTTAAGTACTTGGAGTTGTACTTAGTTTCACCCCAAAGCCAAGTTCTTAAAATAAGCAATTTTGTGTCTCATTTAGTAATTCCTCCCAAACCTTTGTATCTTTTCAACAAAATGAGAGTGACTCAAATGGACATACTAATATGGAGAGTCAGATTGTAATTTTAAGCAGCATGCAACATATTTTGTTTGAAAATCAGAACTCCATCCAAGCACAACTGCAGAAACTTGATTTCGACAATACAGTGTCCAGAATACTTTGTCAACTCTTGTGGGCAGTACTTATAGGTGCTTAAAAATAGAAGCCTACCAACTGTTGCTGGATAGTCTTCTCCTTATGGAATATGTGTGTGTATATATTGACTTTTGTGTTCTTTCTGCACTCATAAGCTCATACACCTCGACACCTTTCAATTTCAGTTGGTTTATATGCAGACACATTGTGAATATTGTACTATAATGCTCATACATTTATGCTCATACATTGTGAATATTGGATTCTCCTAAATTGTGCCTTGAATTATAGTTGTGCACATTCTGTTTTGTGTGTTGGGATTATATTTTGCTGAAATTGGTCAAGTATGCATGCCCTCGTGCATGTGGATAGTCCCGTATTATAGGGAGACTCTGTAGAATTTTTTTCATATATAAGTCAAATGGCCATATAACTTGAACATGAGTATAACATAAAAACATAACTAGGAATTAAGTTTATCCATAATTCAATCAAGAAGAAGGTTCAAGGAAGTTTTCCATAATTCACGATGAGAAGATAAAGAAAATGACACACTATTAATATGTATGCTATAAGTATGACTTAGCTTAGAATAGAAAGAAAATGAAAAGTACAAACACAAACACAAGCACTCTTTTCAATCACACTATTAATGAGTTGTTTCTAAAATATCCATACTTGTCTAAATCTTCATATATAAGTCAAATGGCCATATATGCATTCGTGTATATGTGATGGCAATGAGTATATGTGATGTTTTTAGTTGTGTTCGGATATGGACCCTCGAATCATATATAGGAATGCTTAAAGACCATATGTGTTCTATTGTGGATCGTTGGGGATTTGTGTGACTAGTGTTGTTAGATAGTGAGGAGTACATACATTGCTATAGATAAAATGTAAAAATGGTTCCCTAAGTTAGTTAAGGTCTACATGGTGTGTTGTGCAAATTCTTGCTTAAAATCATTGAAAATAAGCTTTATAGAACAATGAACACTAAAATAGTGAATCACCAATTTAAGCTCTCTTTTCAAGCCTAAAGTGAGCTTTGATAAGTCAAAATGAGTTAGATGATTAAATAAAGTTTGGTGATGCTAAAAGTAACCTTAAGTAACTTAAATATACACGCCTAGACTATCCTAGTGGCCTGACTATCCTATCATATTGTCCTTTTGTTTACATACAATTACATATCCTCGATGTTCTCTATATCCCCGACATGTTTATGTACCTTTCATTTATAACTTATACTAACATCCTAAATTTTTATTTATAGATGTCTTACGAACTCCTTGACACTGGCCTTGGGTTGGGTGGGGAGACCTAATCATGTGTTAAGGCTCCCGCTAATCCGGATGATCGCATTCTTATACTGATCCGTCCTCCTCCAGATAGCACGTAAGTTAAACATCGTGGGTATATATATATATATAAGGGTTTTAATATAAATTATTGTATATTGTAGTGATTTTCAAGATAGTAAAATTGTGAAGTGCATTTCACAATTATGCTTCTGAAATCGCCTACGCCAAGGATTACATGGGACACACCTCTCGCCCATAAGGATCTGATTTAAATTTGAATTTCGTATATTTTTTTTATCACTCGATAGATAATACATAGTTAATCAAATAATATTGCTTAGTAATATAACAGCTTTTAATATTATTATTGTTATTTTATTTGCGAAAACGATATAGATGGACGACGACCTTGCGCATCGATTATTCGAGACACTATTACGCGTAAGTCTTGCCGTCTGAACTAAAAAGATAATTTGAACAAGGAACGACAAAAAGCCTGCCGCAATCTTTGAGATTGACCATCCAGGGCGGGGTGAAGCGATATATGCACGTAAGCATAGCCCCACAGTGGTGCGCCACGTACCATATAGGTGCGTATGTGTGACCAATGGAAAGTCGAGAGTCAGGTCAAGAGGCGCAAAGATCGCCGCCTCCCTCGACGAGATCCTCGTGTGTATCGAATTTGACGGCGAAAAGGCAAAAGGCACGTCGAGGCGGCGGATATCACAGTACCGCAACACATTCTTTGCCGAGTGCGTATGTTATGTTTTACAATCATCTTTTTGTAGCTAAAATATCACATGTTTACATAATAATATGAGGAAATGAACTATAGGAGTCTCGGTCTCAAGGTCAACCTATCAATTGGTTGGATGTGTATGTAGCCACCGCGATGGTCTACTGAAGTCGCTCGGATAAGCGGTAATAAGTTCACTTTATCCTAATATGTTGTTTATAAATTATAACGACCTTTTTAGTATTTTTTTATTTATTTTAACTATTTAATTGTTCATCTTCCGACGGACACTTATAAGGGCTTAATGAACGAGCGCTATCCTGAAGGCACCCCGCGTCAAAATCGATTGATCAAGAATTATGGGAGAGGCGTCCATCGTGAAGAAAAATTATGTCAAAGGCCAAGGACAAAGACGACGCTTGACCATCGATTGCACAGCAACTCGCCACCCAGTCTACCATCAATCGTCGGTATTCCACCCTATCATACTCCTGGCGGATGTGTGAGAGCGATCTTCGGATCGTGATCTTCTTCAGATATCTTTGGCGGGCATCTGCAGATCTCGAGTCCCTGATGAGTTGGCGAGGAGGCGATGGCGGCGGCAGCAGCAGGAGCAGCGGCAAAGACAACAACAAGAGCGAGTATATATATATCGTTTATTGTTTAGCTACATTGTCTTATATGTTTATAGTCTCGAAGTCGATGTCTTACTTATATGTAACATATATGTTCTATTACTTTGATAATTACAGATCCTAATTTGGATGATCCATGAAGAGCGCTAGACTTATTTTTTGTAGATTTTTAAAGCCTTGTACTCTTTTAGATTCATTCTTTGGACAATTGTATTTGTTTATATGGATGTTTACGATATTGATTATATTGTGTTGGAGGAATGTTTTGTATTGTATTGGATGAATGTTTATTCATGGATGAATGTTTTGTATTGTATTGGATGGATGTTAATATGGATGCTTATATATATATATATATATATATATATATATATATATATATATATATATATATATATATATGTTGTGTTGGGATTGAAAGCGGTGTAAAAAGCGGAGTTATTTTGGGAAATCAATAAAATAGGCAAAAATTTAAAAAAAAGCATCATCGTGATCGCGACGCGGTCATTAAAATGTATCGTGATGATCGCTTGAATCTAGCGGCCATCATGCGGTCGCTATTATCGATCGACGACACGTGTGACACGTCATGCGTGACGAATGACTCGAAGATAAGATATAATAGCGCGGTATCGATTAAGCTAATTGCGATCGCTAATAATTGATTACATTATTGGTGGTCGCGATGTCTTTCCAATGACAGATTATCTGCGACTGTGATCGGCGACGCATACGGTCATGAGATAGCCATCTTCGACCGTATCACGATCATTGATGTCTTGATCGATAAGCCTTTTTGTTGTAGTGAGGAGTCTTATTAATATTATTACAATTATTATTATTTTAATTTCTAAAAGGTTTAGGAATTAATTTAATATAAGTACTCTCATTTATTCCTAATTGGATTAGGAAGGAAAATTAGTTAAAGGAGTTTAATTAATTACTCTAATAGGATTAGGGAGCCCATTTAATTAAAAGGGTTTAATTAAATAAATAATACCTTATTTTAATTAAAATAGGTTACATGATATCTTTATAAAAGGAGTCTTATATCGGATATCTAATATCGTAATTCCTAGAGTTGAAGAAATGCACGCCTCCTTTTTCTATCTGAGATAGGAAAAACTAGGGTTTGAGCCAATACCCTTCTTCTTGAAAATTCTTCTTCCTTGGTGGATCACCTCTAGAGGTCATACATTTGGGTGGCTTACATTGATCAAAGGAAGGAATCTACCCTTAGATTCAAGGAGATCATGGGAGAAGTAGGAGGTGAACTCGTACCTGAGGAAGCTCATTTCAACAAGGGTATGATTTCATAATTTCTTATTCTTCGTTTAATTAATAATATGCATAAAGGATGATCCGGGTAATTGGTTTGTGAAAAATTTTAAAATCTGATTTTATTTCGCTTCCGCTAATTTTCAATTTGATTGCTACTTTGATTTTCACAAAACCTAACAGTGGTATCATAAGCCAAACTTTATGTGAATTATTAATTATTTTGATTCCATATATGTATGGGTATGTATTTAGAATACTTTATTGGGCATAATTTGTTGTATAAAATTATTATTTTATGAAGAAAAAGAAAATAAATAAATTTTGCCGAAAATTGTTTTCGATTTTTTTTTCCTGTTTAACATCTTGATTCCGTGGGTAACATCTTGTTTCACGCCCACCAAGACTTCTGAACCAAGTGTCACGTGTATCGCCGAAAAACTGTTTCCGAATCCGTGCATGTCAATTTATTAAAGGAATTCGTGTGGTGTTTATTTTTTTTTTCCATGTTGCTGTTCCACGTGGCAGTATATATATGCTTATAGAACCTGCATAATCCGTGCATGTCATGTTTTTTACAAAGGGTATCCGGTAACCTGCTGGTCCACGTGGCGGTATATATGTCCAGGATATAAAAAACATGGTCCTGCCGTTTTTTTTAAAAAGGAGTAGGACTTTTATTATATATATATAATTGTTATATATATATATATATATTAATCTTAATAATTTTATAATTAAAATAAAAGAGTTTATTTTAATCTTGAAATTGGATTTCATGCAACATAAAATTGCCCATTAAATGATATTCATATATATATGGAATGATTTAATTTATTGATACATATGATGATATGTATGATAATAAATGGGATTGATTATGGACAATTGACCAATGTGATTGGATTTATTTTAGTTGGATGTTTGAATGAATGGATTTTATTAAATGGGGTCTGCGTACCTCGTCTTTTCTGGTTTTCTTCTTGATGTAAATTCTATCTCTCTCCTATGTACTTCCCCTTGACTGCTGATCAAGGTTTCTATTTAAATTAAATAGTTTATGTAATAGGACTAGTTAGAATTTTTCGAAGAACCAAGGATCAAGAAGCAAGGAGCGCTAAAAGACCCGTTTGTAATGGAGCCCGGGTTTAAATGTAATAGTTATATTTAAATGTTTATTCTTGCACCCCTAGGGTTTGACCTTTTGGTTCACTTGGTGACTCTAGTGAACCAAACTAGAATAAAAGTCCATAATCAATCCGGGTAGAATATAGTATTCTATATGTGCATGCTAGTATTATATATATTATATATTTTGCAAACATGCTTGGCATGTTTAATAATATGACGATATTTTTATATATATATATTTGCATGCATTAAACAAGATGAGACAAATAATAACAAATCCTCAAAGTTTTTTTTATATTAAGTCTTAAGCGTTCAAAGATATTTAGAATATCGAACGTCGCCTTCTAGCATGATAAAATTAATAGAGTATTAAATATTTAATATGAGTTTGTTGTGTCACCACAAGGCAAGTATTAAGTATTTAAGATGTTAATTTATCACATTTGATGCTTATAAAGAAAATTGAACAATATTGTTTTGTTGTGTCACCACAAGGGCGATATTTTTTTTTTGAATATATGGAAGTGCTAGGTTGGACTTAACTTAGATAATTTTGATTCGGATGTGCCACCACTTGATCAAAATAATCTAAGAGGCAAAACATAAGGAGTTACATGTTGATGTAATTGACAAGGAGTTGTCTACATATTTATTTATATATAGTTTGTTGTGTCACCACAAGGCTATATATATTTGAAATGGGATCCTTATTCTCACTAGCAAAAAACTTTAATTAGATTTTGCTTAGAACTATATAAATGAGGTAATATAGTTTGAAGAAAATAGTGGGAGATACCAATATAAAATAAGACCTAATTTATTTTGGTAATTAATTAAATGAATGTTTGCTAAAATATTGTCTTTTTACATGCGAAATTTTGAAAATGTCACATTCACTAATTTCAACACGTAGCATACTTGATGCTAACAAACCGATCGGACCGAACTACACTGGATTGGTTAAGGAATCGAGAATTGTTCTCACTCTTTGAAAAGATTTCTTATGTCCTAAATTCGCCTGTACTGCAAAAAGTTGCGAGAGGCGACCTCGAGGAAGAGATTGCTACTTTTAAGCAAAGGCGAAGATGATGCATCGTGGCTCGATGCATCATGCTCGCATCCATGAGTAACGAGCTTGACGTCGGCATGAAAACTTGGATGCTCTCTTGCTATCTTGCACCTTCGAGAGTTGTATGGTGAAAGCAAAGTAGGACCGCTAGATATGAAATATCTAAGGAGCTCTTCCGATCTCGGATGATGAGGGCACTACTGGTTGAGACTCATGTCCTAAAGATGATCAATCGATTGAACGTCTTGGGCGACTTGGGTTCGTCGTGGATGGGGAGTTGAGTCAAGATTTAGTCTTGCAGTCACTCCCGGACACCTTCTCACAATTTGTTGTGAATTTTCACATGAATAAGTTGGATGTCGACTTGCACGAATTACTTAACATGTTGAAAACTCGTTGAAGGTCACTTCCCATCCAAGAAGAACCATGTCTTCTTGGTGGATGATTCTTCCAAGAAAAGGAAGAGGCCCAAGGTATCTTCCGAAAAGAAGAAATCCAAGAAGGCTAAGGGAAAGCGCGAAAGTGAAGGATCAAAAGAAACTGATCCAACTAGCAAAGGAATTTGCTTCCATTGCAATAAGCCGGGTCAACGGAAGAGGAACAACAAGGATTATCTCGCGAGAAAAAGCGAAGAAGCTTTGAGAAGCTTGAATCCTAATCAAGGTTTGTTTATGATTGAAATTAATTTTTCCGAAAGTCAATCTTCTACTGGGTATTGGATACCGGATGTGGTTCTCACATATGTAATAATATCTGAGGACCGGTCGAAGTAGAAAGTCGAGCAAGGATGAGGTCGATCCCACGAGTGGGAAATGGAGCAAAGGTTGATGCATTAGGCGTAGGGACTTATTGTTTAACACCGCCTACTGGCAAGTTCATTAATTTAAATAATTGTTATTTTGTTCCAAATATCATTAGAAACATTATTTCTATCTCTCGTATTGGATATGGATGGTTTTAATATTATAATAAAGAACAACAGTTGTTCTATTTATAATGATAATATTTTATATGGTGTTGGTAATTTGCTTGTAAAGCGGACTTTATATACTTGACTTGCATGAAAATATATTTCAAATTGAACAAACTAAGAAAAGGAAAAGAGATGATGTTAATTATACCTTCATGTAGCTTTGTAGACTTCGGTCATATTAATGAAACAAGATTATCCAAGTTACATAAATATGGGCTCCTAGAGCTATCTGATTATGAATCACATCCAACCTGTGAATCTTGTCTCATGGGTAAAATGACTAAATCTCCTTTTAGTGGAAAAGGAGAAAGAGTTACAGAGTTGTTAGCGTTGGTACACACAGATGTATGTGGACCTATGACAACGATCGCACGAGGAGGGTATTCTTATTTTATTACATTCACTGACGACCACTCAAGATTTGGATATGTGTATTTAATGAAATTCAAATCTGAATCATTTAAAAAGTTCAAAGAGTTCAGAAGTGAAGTTGAGAAGCAAACTGGTAAGAGTATTAAGATTCTTCGATCCGATCGAGGAGGAGAATACTTTGGTGAGTTTCTCAATTCTCTCAAAAGAAAATGGTATAATCTCACAATGGACTCCACCAGGGGACGCCACGATGAATGGTGTATCTGAAAAGGAGAAATCGAACATTGTTGGACATGGTTCGATCTATGATGAGCTTTCTGAGCCTTCCGGTTTCATTCGGGGATATGCCCTAGAATGGGCTGCATACCTACTTAACAAGGTACCTACAAAATCCGTCCCCAAGACCCCATATGAGTTATGGACAGGGAGGAAACCAAATCTTAAGCATGTTAAGACTTGTGGTTGTCCAAATTATGTCAAAAAGTTTGAAAAGCGATAAGTCTGCAGACTAGATCGACAAATGTAGATTTGTGGGATACCCTAAAGAAACATCGGGTATTATTTCTATCATCCAACTAATCAAAAGGTGTTTGTTGCGAAACATTACGCCTTCTTGGAAAAGGAGTTTATCCTTGAAGGGGGTCGATTGGGAGTAAGATATATCTTGAAGAGGTTCAAGAACCACAAAATACTACAGATCAAAGTGAGGTACCTAACCAAGTAGAGATTCCTTCTATACCACACCTATTCAAATCGGAAGAGTACCAAAGATACCAGACAGTATAGACTTGTCATAGAAGATGACAATGAGGTACGATCATAGATGATGATGATCCATTGAATTCTGAGCATGTGCTATGAGTAGTAAAGACTGGAGAAGTGGCGAAGAAGCCATGAAATCAACATGGACTCCATGTATGAGAACCAAGTATGGACTTTGGTCTCACCACCAAGGAATTAAGCCTATTGGGTGTAAATGGGTATTTAAAAGAAAGACTGAGCGGGACGGCAAGGTAGAGACCTATAAGGCCCGATTTGGTTGCAAAAAAGGTTTCAAACAAAGACAAGGAGTTGACTATGACGAAACCTTCTCACCAAAGAGTAATGCTCAAGTCCATTCGGATTTTGCTTATGATTATTAGCTTTACCATGACTACTTAAATCCGCAAATGGACGTGAAAACGGCCTTCCTCAATGGGAAACTTGAGGAGGATGTGTATATGACACAAAACCGGAGGATTTGATTCAAAGGTTGGAACAAATCAAGTCTCATAAGCTTCAACGATCCATTTATGGATTAAAGCAAGCTTCTCGTAGGTGGAACATCCGCTTTTGATGAGACAATCAAAGAGTTTGATTTTATCAAAAATGAGGATGAACCATGTGTGTACAAGAAGGTTAGTGGGAGCTACTGTTTCATTCCTTGTATTATATGTTGATGATATATTACGATAGGGAATGATATTCTATCTTTATGAAACAATTAAAATCTGGTTATCTAAACACTTCTCCATAAAGGAATTGGGAGAAGCATCCTATATTTTGGGGATAAAGATCTATAGAGATAGATCTAATAGGATGCTTGGCTTGTCCCAAGGAACGATACATCGACTTGATGCTAAAAGGTTTAGCATGGAAGATTCCAAAAGAGGTCTCATCTTAGATGAGCCATGGAATACATCTCTCAAAGAAACAAGCCCCAAAGACACTGAGGAGAGAAACCAGTATGAGTAAGATTCCTTATGCTTGACAATAGGATCTATCATGTACGGTTATGATATGTACTAGACCGGATGTCGTTCATGCACTTAGTGTAACAAGCGATATCAGTCGAATCCGGAGAAGAACACTTTGGAAGGCGGTGAAAAATGTCCTAAAGTACTTAAGAAGAACTAAGGATGTATTTCTTGTCTCTGGTGGATCTGAATTAAAACTAGAGGGCTTCACGCACTCAAGTTTTCAAACGCACCAAGATGATAATAAATCCGCTTTGAGGTATGTGATTGCCTTAAACGGTGGCGCAGTTGAGTTGGAAAAGTTCCAAGCAACGATTCTTGATTCGATGGATGAGAGGTAGAGTACATAGGCGCAAGTGAAGGCTGCAAAGGAAGTCTGTTTGGATGAAGAAGTTCATTACCGAACTTGGTGTGGTTCCTAGCATTAAAGGACCATTACCTTTATTACGTGTGACAACACCGGAGTACATATGCGAAAGCTAAGGAACCCAGTGTCAATCGTAAATCCAAACACGTGTTGCGGCGATTTCATTTGATCGGAGAGATCATTGAAAGAGGAGACGTCACCACAGGCGTGTGGACTCTCAAGACAATATTGCAAATCCATTTACTAAAGCGTTAACACAACAAAGAAGTTTGATCGTCACTTAGAGAAGATGGGTATGAGATACCACGACGATTGGCTTTAAGCGCAAGTGGGAGATTGAAAGTATTATGCATACAAGCCAATCATGTATGATGATAAAGCATATCTTTGTGTAATCAATCTTATTTATTTATTAATAAAAGAATTATTTATTAAAGGCATTTATTATCTACATGGTCTTTGTTTTAATAATATGTGATAAACCCATAGTTTTAAGCAACGCTTTTAGAATAATGATGATGATCATTCTAATGAGATCTAAATTCTTAGAAAGCTTAAAACTAAAATAGTTCCCAATCATTGGATTACTAAATTGGGGATTAGTGAATCCGGATAGATTGGTACATCGTTGCTTTGCTTTCATTGGATGAGAATGATTGATCTCATGATCATTTGTGTGGAGACACTAAAGCAAGTATGTAGGTGCTTATTAGAGAATAAGTTCACTAAACGCGACTCGCTAAGGAATACCTAATGGAGTTTTACTTACCATCAATAGAATTCACTGTAGTGATAGTAGTCAAATGATCCTTAGACTTGAGATCATCATAGTATCTTATATATAATGAATTGCACTTTGACTTATTCCTTAAGACTCTTAGAGTATATCAAAGGGTATGCTTGGGTGTAATAAGTTATATATGAAGATAATGAATGATCAATAAAGAATCTACCACTTCTAGTAAAAAGGAGAAATGTCCTATGTGATTCGATAAATGACAACCCAAGAATCCTTGGCCAAGGTGGAATGAAATTAAAAAGTAGTTTCTAATTTGCATTCATTAGGAGTTGTTCATTTAGGAATCGAAATACATATAATTAAATAAAATAAGACTTGACAGTAATTCCATGTCTTATATTTAATTGGGACATTGTATGGTGGAAGGATTAAATTGTACGGTAACTATTTACTCAAAGGTTCTTTTATGATTAATGTTGAAATCTATATTATCCGGAAAGTCGTTGATCGCTAGGAGGCTTATCCTATTGTAGAATAAATATTATTTATTTAAATAAATTATTTGTTTAATTTATTTATTTAAATGAGATTAGAATTGTTCTAATTGATTTATTCACAACCGGTTTAATATGGAGAACCTAAAGGGTCACACCATAAAAGGAAGAATAATTATTTAAGAAGTTAATGGCATAATTGTAATAATATAAGTAAGTATATTTAATTTAATCTATGGTGATAGAATAAATTAAATAGCTTAATATTTATTATTTAATATTTTAGAAATATTAAATATAAATTAATAAGAGGAGTCTTATTAATATTATTACAATTATTATTATTTTAATTTCTAAAAGGTTTAGGAATTAATTTAATATAAGTACTCTCATTTATTCCTAATTGGATTAGGAAGGAAAATTAGTTAAAGGAGTTTAATTAATTACCCTAATAGGATTAGGGAGCCCATTTAATTAAAAGAGTTTAATTAAATAAATAATACCTTATTTTAATTAAAATAGGGTTACATGATATCTTTATAAAAGGAGTCTTATATCAGATATCTAATATACGTAATTCCTAGAGTTGAAGAGTCGCCTCCTTTTTTCTATCTGAGATAGGAAAAACTAGGGTTTGAGCGATACCCTTCTTCTTGAAAATTCTTCTTCCTTGGTGGATCACCTCTGTAGAGGTCATACATTTGGGTGGCTTACATTGATCAAAGGAAGGAATCTACCCTAGAGATTCAAGGAGATCATGAGAAGTAGGAGGTGAACTCGTACACGAGGAAGCTCGTTTCTCTGGGTATGATTTCATAATTTCTTATTCTTCGTTTAATTAATAATATGCATAAAGGATGATCCGGGTAATTGGTTTGTGAAAAATTTTAAAATCTGATTTTATTTCGCTTTCGCTAATTTTCAATTTGATTGCTACTTTGATTTTCACAAAACCTAACATGCACTTCCTCTTCGAATGAACTGCGATATTAGTAAAATGTCTTTAATATATATAGAGATGACTACACTTGTAAATTGTACTAAATGGAGCGTGATAATTAGACTTACGTGATGTATGATGATACTTCGGGCATATTTAGAAACACGTATGTAGATACAATCTTCAACTCTTTGTCGCTTAAGTAAGTTAGCGTCTCGGGGCCAAATGGTTTAGCCGGATATGTGAATACAGCTAACTCATCATCAGCATGAGTCATTGGACCAACAACCTCATTCCTTCCTAAACGGTTGTGTTTCGTTGAGATAACATCGTCAAAATACAATGAGCAGAAGTTGACAAGCTCTTCCTCTGTATATCGTTCAGCAATAGAACCCTCTACACGAGCTTTATTTCTTGACCTTTTGTTTTAAATGGCACATATACCTACGATAAATAATATGCAGACAAATTGAAGTATTATTAATATGTGTAGGATAGAGCAATTAGCAGTTTATATATTACCTCTCAAAAGGATACATCCACCGATATTGCACCGGTCCTCCAAGTTGAGTTCATACGGCAGATGAATAGGCAGATGATCCATCGAGTCAAAAAATCCTTAAGGGAAGATCATTTCAAGCTTGCACATGGTAAGCACAATATTCTTCTCCATCTGCTCGACATCACTGTACTTAATTATAGTTGAGCAAATATCTCGAAAGAAATTTGATAGTTCGGTCAATGAATCTCCAACTTTTCTGGGTAACATCTCACGAAATGCAATTGGAATCAACTTCTGCATGAATACATGACAATCGTGACTCTTGAATCCAGAAATTTTCAATTGCTCAACCTTACAACAACGTGTTATGTTCGACGCATATCAATCTGGGAGCTTCAACCCACTAACCCACTTACAGACGTTTTCAACTTGTTGCTTAGTAAGACAAAATGGAGCTTTAGGCTTCGTAGTGTTAGGGCGAAGCCACAATTCTGGCCTAATGTTCAATGCCTCCAAATCTTTTCGAGCACTGTCATTGTCTTTAGTTTTACCACTCTCATCTAACACGGTGTAAAACAAGTTCTCGAAAACATTCTTTTCGGTATGCATGACATCTATACAATGACGAACTGAAAGTGTGCCCCAATACGACAACTCAAACCATATAGGCAAGTATGTCCAATTATGAGTCTTCCCATACCCGACTGCTCTCAATTTACTGTGTTCCTTCCCCGGCAAAGGAAAATCAAGTTGATTCAACCAGACCAAGACCTCACCGCCTTGAAACACCACCAACAACCCCTTTTTCTCTATCTTTACATTGAATGCGCGAGACATCTTTACGTAATTGTGATCAAGAGGCAAGAATCTACGAAGCGCTTCAAAGAAACTACATTTTAGCCCATGCTTCAACCGGTTGCCTTGCACATCCCCCCATACACACACTGGGCAGAATGACTTCCGTGAGTTGACCAACCACTAACCATCCCAAGAGCCGGAAAGTCGTTGATAGTCCATATGACAGGTGCCTTTAAGACAAAATTCTCGCATATCGATTTATCATACGTCCCAACCCCCCCGCTCCCCACAACATCTTTAGTTCATCCACTAATGGTCGAAGGTACACATTAAGGTCTTTTGTAGGACTTTTATCCCGGAATGAGTAAAGTCAAAAACAAATATGGATCCCTCATGCATTCTTGCACGTTGGAAGATTATAAAGCGACCATAATGACCGCCCAAACCGAAAGTACTACCGGCTAAAATTATTAAAAGGGCAAAAGCCATCGAGTAGCCATGCCAAGCCTAACATTCCTAACTTCTTCCAGTAAACTCGGGATAATTTACATCAAATCTCTTCCATTCATCTCCATCCATTTGGGTGAGTCGGTGACCGAACCACGACATCCCTTGTTCGATGCCAACTCATATGTTGAGCCGTATGAGGCGACATGAATAGTTTGTTGAAGTCTCGGCATGCAAGTGGAAAGTACCGTAAGATTTTCACAGGAACATGTTTGTCCTTCCCCCACATTTTGTAACCTTGTAGCGCGATAAAATTGCATATATCACACCGCCCCTTGTCTCTCGTCCTCCCATAGTATAACATGCAATCTTGCTCCTGAAGCACCAATTTTCCGATACCCCGTATTTAACCCTCGACCATCTTCTTCACTTCGTAATAATTCGCAGGAAGAGTATGATCCTTGGGTAAGAACTGTCCAATTATAGCGAGCAAATCGTTGAAACCTCTCTCACTACAGTCGTGTTCATTCTTGAAGTGTAAGAGCTTCGTCACTGTAGAAAGCTTGGTGTCCGTATCATTTCCTGGATACAATGCGACCCCAGATTCAGATAGCAACTTGTAAAAGGCAGCAGCTGTATCATTTGGTACTTACTTCGCACTGCTTGAAGAAGGTTCATATTCATCCCAGTCAATAGTAGTAGGGCCATAAGCATCGACCAACATCTCAACTGGATCATAGTGTTCGACGTATAAAGCTTGTGGAATTGGTTGTTCCACAATATTTTTAATCACTTCTGATTCCCCGTTATGAGTCCATATGAAGTACCCACCCACAAATCCACGAGAAAATAAGTCGAATTTAATCTCGTCGAATTTCTTCCAGATCAAATTTTTACACTTGACACACGGGCATCACATCTTCCCATTCGAATCATCCGTATGTTCTAGTGCTTTGTTCAAGAAATCTAAAACCCCAACACGATAAGCTGAGACTAATCCCCTCCCATCACTGGGTATCCTACGGTACATCCAACTCCGGTCGGGTGGCATTTTTAACTACACAGAAGTACACATTAAGTTAATTTGGATATTCATGCATGAATTAGTATTTGGAATTTATAGAGACTACTTGAGTCGAAAATCCGACAAAAAAAAAGGATCGTAGTTCCTGTTTGTGTCCTATACTCGAATAATAAAGTTAATTGAATTACTGCAGACATTCCTCACTGTTCCATCATAACAGATGACAACATCCCGAAGGAGTTCCATTAAGCTATTGAACAAAGTTTCAGGTTAAGCAACCCTCTAAATGAACGAACGATCACTTCTCAGCTAGGAATGAATCATCTCCCTATACGAGTCTAATTCATTCCTAGCAAAGAAGTGATCGTTCGCACATCTAGAGGGTTGCTTAACCTAGAACTTTGTTCAACAACTTAATGACACTCCTTTCGGATGTTGCCATCTGTTATGATGGAACAGTGAGGAATGTCTGCAGTAATTCAATTAACTTTACAATTCGAGTATAGGACATAAACAGGAACTACGACCCTTTTTTTTTAATTGCTGTCGAGGAACCGGTTAGAGTACTATTAGATGCAACTGCTATGTCAAAACTTGCATACAAGAAAGAGTACATATATATACAGAGAGTATTATTGCATTAATTAATTGAAAATTGTAGCAAACTAAACAAATGCTACTAAGTTTATTTTCCCAATGATAAACTAAGTAAGTGGTACTTAGTTTATGAGAATTGTTATTTGAAATCTATAGAGACTACTGTTCGACATTCACTCCTAGCTTCTTAATTTATTTTGCCAATTAATGATAAACTAAGTAAGTGGTACTTAGTTTATTTAAATTATTTTATTTTAATTAAATTATATTTATTTTATTCTATTATTTTATTAAATTTTATGTTTTATTGGATTATATTTTTTTGTATTGTATTATATATTTTAAAATATTTTTATTAAATTTAATTTATTAATTAAATTAAATTTTTTAATTTTTTCATTATATTTTATTAAATTTAAATTATTATAATATATTATTATTATTTTGTATTTTATTTTATCTTATTATTACTCATATTATATTATATTATTTAATTTAATGTATTTTATTTATTTATTAGATATAATTTAAGTTATTTCATTTAGGAACAATTATTTTATTTTATTTTATTTCATTTTATCTTAAATTATCTTATCTTATGTTATTTAATTTTATTGTTTTATATTATATTATCTTATATTATGTTATTTAAAATTATATTATTTATAATATTATTTTATTTTATTTAGTAGTACAAAACTAAGTAAATATTACTAAAAACTAGGTTATGTTAGTATTGGAAACTTAATTAAGTAACATATTTAAATAGTTAGATGGGCCCACAAAATTTGCAATTGAAGAATTCTGACAGAAATTCAGTCAGAAATTCCATCAGAAATATCAAATACACTCACCATGAACATAGTACTGTAATAAGCTGCAATTACATAAAGAAAAACAAATTGAAACAATTACCAGATGATATACACTAAACAAAAGCTGCAACATAAGCTGCAATCCCAATTTGCACAACATGCAGTTTGCATAACAGTTGTGCAAAACACAATATTCGGCAATCCAATTTTCACAACAGTTAGGCAATTAACAGAATAGGTAGCCACAAGTAATAATCCATTTCGACAGAACACAAATAATAACCCTTATATTGACAATTAACACTTAAGTCCCAATTTTAGCAATTCATCCGAAATATATATAGTAGCAGTTATCATCAATAGATATATATAGTACCAATTTCAGTGCAATATGCACAATATAGGGCAGGAAATTATACTTAATTATAGAAATAAACCATTACTAACCTTAGGCCTTAGTTTGAAAACCGGTTAAAGGAGGAGAAGGAGAGAGCAGAGTCCAACCCGGTAGTGGCGAGTCGTCGACATCGGCTGCGTATGGGAGGGTCGTCAGCAGTGGCGCTATGTGGAAGGGTGGCCACTTGTGGGGAAATTTGAAGAGAGAGAGAGAGAGAGAGAGAGAGAGAGAGATAGGTGAGGGACGCAGTGGGGGGGGGGGACGATGGCAGGGGAAAAGGGGGGACCGGTAACCGGAGGGGTGGGGGCGGGGAGGATGACAGAGGGAAAGAGAGTACTGGGGGGGACCGGCCGGTGACCGGATGGGTAGGGGCAGGGAGGATGAGAAAGGGAAGGAGAGTGAGAGAATGAGAGAGGGTGGGGGCAGGGAAAGAGAGTAAGAGATTGAGAGAGAGAATGAGAGAGAAACGAGCGTTTGAAATGAAAAGGCAGAAGCTGAAAAGTTTATATTTGTTATCTTCAACGGAATGTCCATCGGCCATAAGTCCCTCGGACATAACTTAAATTCGACGTAACGTCCCTCGAAATTAACGTTTGTTCGTCGAAATTACTTTTCGCGGTGGCGCGAAATTTGGCGCCAACTGGAAAGGTCTACATTCGACGGAATTCTGTCAGATTTATGTTAGTTTCGAGGGACTTATATTCGATGCATTATTCCCTTGGAATTAACCATATTTCGACCAAATTTAATCCGTCACGGATATGTCCGTCGAAAATAGCCGATTTTCTTATAGTGGTTTTTCAAACTAATAAAAATTGTCAATTTCTCAATAATATTTAGATAGACACTGCCAAATCTTCTACTGGACATGACCAAAGACCTCAACTTTAAAATGTTGCCGTCACTGTATTAACAGAAAAACCGTTCAGAAAATTATTTCTTTCTCTATTGAGCTCAAAAGACAAATTATAACTTGAATTTTAGAATGGAGGGAGTAGTAGTTAGTAATTATTTTTCAATAAAAACTTTAATATTAATATTTAGTGATAATTATCGTAATAACTGTTGGAAAAATACGAATAAAATATAGGATTCAAATATAAAATAAAGAATGACAGAAATTTGACTTATCGATTATGTTGAGTAGAGACGTGCAGTGCACTGTCCTTAAGTAGAAATTTCGCCCCTCGGAGAACTTTTCTCGGTACTAAGGTCATTTGTGAAATCCTACTCCAGATTCAACTATTTCTTCACCCAACTAATCAAAGACTAGAAATAGTTGAATGACCCATAAACAACTTTTAATTTTCTCTTTACTCAAACTCAAAAATTATATCATATATATAAATATATTATATATATGTGAAGAACAATAGAATATTATATATATATATATATATATATGTTGACAGCAAATATATATATATATATATATATATATATATATATATATGTTAGCTTTGGATAATACAATAGACAGTAACTTATTTCAAAAAGAAGACAGTAACTTTTTCTTTTCTTTTTAGTACTCAATATCTTTTAATAACTAAGAAAGCTCATTCTTATATTGAGAAAGAATACAATTGTGCACTGCTGTCAACGAAAATATATTTTCAACAGTCATTAAATAGAAAGCCGGTAACATGCAACATATATATAGCAACCGTAATATTATTAAACATGTAACAGTAATATCTATTTAATATATAAAACTGTTACAATATCTTCATAAATAATATGTATTATAACTCATTTAAATTACTCATTAAACTCTTTTAATGGTACATCATCAAAATATATAAATATATTTATTTTATTTAATTTTCTAATATATTATTTTGTATAAAATACAACAATAACTTGTTTAGATTAGGATTCTCATCACACTTTGTTCTTCAATTTCTCCAAATACATCGTAAAGATCCTCCAATAATCTTTGGTTGCATTATGAAAGAAGTAAAATAACACACACAAAAAAAAATTACAAGATACGTGGTATGTTACCTAATTAAAATGTGGTACGCTATGGTATCTTTATTTGAGTGGTAATAATTAGGAATTATCTTAGAATTTAAATATAATAAACTTGAGTTTTGTAGAAGAGTTTCAATTGAATTAAGAAATTAATTGTTTTATAAATAATTTTGTAAAATGTGATGTCGTTTTGAACATTTAATACCAAGTTAGAATATTGATATTGTGCAATTATAAGTAAAATACTCCCTCCGTCCCTTAATATAAGTCATTTTAGAGAAGTGTTTTTGTCCCTTAATATAAGTCGTTTGAGAATTTTAAGTAAGTTTTAATTGCTTAGTTTCCAATATTACCCAAAGTATTAAATATAACTTTGGTTCTCTCACTATTTTTTGCCCATTAAATAACACTCTCTTTTTTTAATACAAGGACAATATATAGTAGAACCTCTATAAATTAATATTGTTGGGACTAATTTTTTTTATTAATTTAGAGAGTTATTATTTAAACGATAAATTAATAATTTATTAATTTAAAGAGTGTTTTTCTATTCGGTGAACATAAATTTAATTATATTAAAATTATTGTATTTTATTGATGTTTATATCATACTTTTTTTTGATGCAATGTATCATACTTATTAAATTAATGTAAAAATAGAATTCATTGTAAGTGATATTAATTATTTTAATAATTAAATAATGTTCATTGTATCCACTTTTCAAATTACATTCACATTTTATTTCAAAAATAAAATTATATTCAATTAGATTTGAATTTTATGACAAAACATTATTTTGATGGGACCATATATCAAGGATGAAATTCAATTAAATTTGAATTTCAAGAAAAATAAAGGATGAAATTAAGATAGATTTGAATTTGAAAGACATATGACAAACGAGAATAGAATCATATTTTACTGATATTACCGTAGATATATTTGTAATTTAAAAGAATTATTAATTTATGATTTTGATGGGACCATATATTTATATAAGGGTCTTTTAAAAATTATTATTTTATCAAAATTATTAATTTATCTTATTAGCCCAAGTCGGATTTGGGAAAAAATATTATTTTATAGAGGTTATTAATTTATCGAGTATTAATTTATAGAGGTTCTACTTGTATACAATTGATATTATATTTAATGTTATATAATTATTTTTTTAATATTTGTACACAATTCTAAAATGATTTATATTAAGGGATTGAAAAAAATAAAAAAGAGATTTTTCAGTACGCTAATTTAGAATTTTAGGAAGTATAAAAATAACATGTTTAGGTGCACAAATATTAATATGCAGTTCGTTCGTTAGGTGGGAATCTAATAACTCTGGTATCAGCTGGTCAATGCGACCATTTAAAAACTAGTTGGCCTTTAGCGAATTCTGTTTGATTAAGAACAAACTCATTACTTAGTAAAGAGATGCAATTATTGGAACCCAGACTCATACTCCCTACGTCCTTTAATATAAAATGTTTTAGAGAAATTTTTTTGTTTCTTAATATATGACGTTTTAAAATTTCAAGTAAGCATTAATTATTTAGTTTCTAATATTACCTCAAGTATTAAATATAACTTTAGTTCTTTCACTATTTTTTGCTCAATAAATAACAATCTATTTTTTCAATACAAGGACAATATAGATATTTGATATTATATTTAATATTATTTAATTATTTTATTAATACTTGTGCATAACTTTAAAAAAAAATCTTATATGATGGGTTAGAGGGAGTACTTTGAAAACTGACATGAACTTGCTGATAATTAGTAGGGTAAAATTCAGATGACCACCCTATAGTATCTGACATTTCCCACATAACCACCTGTATTACGTAAACCTACATTTAAACACTCGTGGTTTTGAGTTGAAGTGAAAAAGCATGCATGCTTCCATCTAATCTAATCACAAGTGAAGTGTACTTGCTAAAAGAGCGTGAGGTATGAGTGTAACGGTCAAATGAGCTAGGAAAAAGTCGATAATGCCCTCATCTTCAACCATGGTTATTAAAGACCCATTTTGTTGGCTATTTATGCCCTAACTCGTCCCTTAGCAGCTCTGTCTCATCCCTGTGGATTATCGATTGTCTTCATCAAGGTTATTAATTGTCTTACTCAAAACTCAGGTATGTATATTTAGCTTCTTTGAAATCTAATGAGTATATCGAAGAACGAATTTACCCAAATCGACTTTCTTAGATTTCTTAGTTGTGTAATTTGTTAGCAAGATGAGTATGACTCGTTATACAATGTTATACAGTGTTCATTAGATTTCTTATTTGTGTAATTTGTTAGCAAGATTTGGGCTGAAGTTACTACAAATTTGGCCACCCTGAAGGTGTTTGTGAAAATGTTGAAGTAACATCTTGTATACATTTGCTTTATGTGCATGTTAGTATGTAATTATTATGCTTTAAATTGCTGATTAAAGATTTTGCTGATGTTTATGTGAAGTAGGAGGCATGTCTTCGTCAAGCAATCATGTAGGATGGAATAATGGTGACCTTACCTAGGAAATGTAAATGTGGAAAGAAGGCTTCTGTAAGAATTGTCGACTCGAACAAACCATCGAAAGGAAAATTATATTTTGTATGTGATGAATGTGAATTTTGGGCATGGTGCTTGCCTTCTACAACAAACTCAAGTGGTACACTTACTGATACTAATGAACACAATGAAAGAATGAGGACAACAGTGGTGAGGGGAACAACATGCAAGTGTCTGTGTGAGAAGAATAATCTACATATGAGGATGATGCTTGTTGAAAGCCATGTGAAGATAATAATGATAATTGGAGTTGTTTTTCTCTCCATCATTCATGCCGATGTTCTTTAGTAGTATGAAGTGAAAGTTTGTAATGTGAGGGTTTTAATGTGTAATGAAATATGTAATGAAAGTTTTTAATGTTTTTAGTAGTATGAAATGAAATATGTTAGTGTAATGGAATATTTAATGTTCTAAATTTAATGAAATGTAAGTTTTATTCTTGGAGTTGTGTTGAATTTTTTTTCAAAGTTGAATTGTTTTTATTTTAAATGCAGTTATAATCGCAATATGTTGTTATTCATGTTATGTTGGAGTATTATTGTTGTTTATGTTATATTGGAGTTATGTTGCACAAAAAAAGATGAGCAATCTAACGAGAACAAGCGATTAATGTGAAGGAAATCACAATAAATATTAATTCACTTGTCATCATTGCCAAAACTTTCAAATACACAAATCTGTTCCTATCTCAAAAATACACAAATATGTTCCTTGTGAGCAGCTAACTCTAGTGGTGCCAAAGCAGATAACCAAAGTAGATGACCACTGGTGCCAAAAATATACATTGCCCATTCAAGTTTACGAAAAACTACCAACAAGGCAACTAAAACTAACATCTATGTAACTGTGCCAAAATATAATTACATATTAGTCTAGACTAAGTCCAAGGCAAAATCAGAGCCTTAATCCCCCCCTTCTTGCCTTTTTTGGTGAACTAACAATGCAGCCCTTTGATAAAAGCTTCTTCAATTTTGGTATGCTCTTCATTCTTCGTCCAGGATTAGGCTGTGAACTTGACCTTGGTTGATTAGTAGCCCCAGTCCAACATGCAGACAAACTTGATCCAGGATTAGTCCACATGGTGGACTGGTTAGGTTGAGAGCTTGATTTGAGCTGTTCTGAGGTTGAAGAATTAGGTCCAGGATTAGCACCATTCCCCTTACTTTGCAACTTTGGTGGTCTGATTTTTTCCTAAAAGATACAAACAAATATGTTAGCTTATTCAACATTGCATTTTAAACCTAGGACCATCATTTTCAACTGTTACCTGGGAAGATGATGCCCCAACATTTGATCGGCAATCCTTTGCATTTGTTGTTTCACCAGGTTGATGCTTTTCCCCTACAAATACAAACTCATTAGCTTCAGTTAAAAAGTCATAATTATATCATTATATATAATGTAAATACATACCTTCGATTTGGAGTTTGGATGAAATGGTCGCTTCTAAAGCCCTCATTGTTATGCCCAAGTGTCAAACATCTTGCACATGTTACAATGCCACCTCTTCTACTTGCCGTGTGAGGGTTTTTGGTTCATCTTGTGCCTTTTCCTTACTTTTCTTGAGTCTCGCGGTGGGTTTATGGTACAATGGAGGTTGAATCTTTGGAAATTTGGATTGCACCCATTCATGATGACTAGGAACAGGCTTTATGGTAAAGTTGTAGGTGCTTAAGTACACTTCCTTGCTATAGCAAAGATGGAAATAAGCCTCTGGATGCTCCCTATTACCTCAGATTGCCGTCACTGCATGTTTGCAAGGAATGCCACTAAGCTGCCACATTCTGCACCCACAAGTTTTTTCATTCAAATTGACAACCCAAGTTCTGTCGTCACTTTCAACCTCAAACTCCCCAATTCCAGACTTCAATGCAGTGCATCCCTTAGAATGTTTCTTATTGATCTCTAATTTTTTTTGTATTCTTGGCCTAATTGACCCTCCATACTTGTCCATGCCCTCCTTTTTAATCTGAAACCTAACCATTAATTTCTTCCTAAACCACTTTAGCATGTTAATAATCCCTTTATCCCTTGCCTCAATGATATAATTATTCCATGACTCATTCAAGTTGTTTACAACTACATCGCACCTACAATGGGGTGAAAAATGAGATCCGCCCAATATTTGGGCCCAACACCATCAACCACTTCACTGCCTCAGGATCAACTTTGTGCATTTCCTTCATAGCTGCTTCAAATGTATACATATCACCACAACTAGCTGCATTCTAGAAAATATCCCTCAACAGCTTCCCCCTAAACTTGATTTTAAAATTGTTGTACAAATGCTTCAAACAAAATCTATGTTCATTATTGGGTAACATTGAATTAAAAACTCTACATGCCCTTCCGCCATCGTAAATAAACACATATCTTCTTGTTTCATTTTCACCAATGTCATCTAACAGTTCTGTGAGAAACCACTGCCAACTGTCCCTACATTCTATTTCAACTATAGCAATGGCAATGGGAAAAATATTATCATTTGCATCTCTTCCTATAGCACTTAACATCTGCCCTCCATATATCCCCTTTAGGAAACATCCATCCAAACCTATTATTGGTCTACACCCAACAAGGAAAGCATGTTTACATGCTGACAGCCTCATATACAGTCTCTTAAATACTGGAAGAGAACCAGGCCCCTCAACACACTGACTGCAGAATTTGAAAACTGTCCCAGGATTTAGTTTTTTAACTGTCTCAATATAATCCATAAGTTTGTTGTACTGTTCTCCTACATCACCAGATATATAATGTAAAGCTTTTCTTTTAGCCCTATATAGGGATGATTTACTAAGACTGGAATGACATTCCTTTTGTGCCTTCTTCTGCCATGCTTTCAAATCCCACTTAGGATTATCTCTCAAGTCATTCAAGTATTTTTTGGCCAAATACCTACTGTCAACAAGATGGTTTTTCTCTTGTCCAGCACATGTGTGATCCCCCATTGATTTGATTTTGAAAGTTACTTCACCTTGTTTAACTGATGCATGAATCCTCCAAGAATAATTTTCTAATTTACATTTGACAGTTATTCTTTTCTTATCATTTTGAATGTATTTAATGTCAAACCCCCCTTTTACAGAAAACTCAACCAAAGCATTCCTAAAATTTCATGATTTGTAAACTCCATTCCAACCTCAAATTCTATGTTACCCATATCGATTGTCCTCATTAAATTCCATAGACCCATCCCCTTCTAAGTTGTCCTCATCATCAGATAAAACAAACTTCTTTCTTAATGCCTCTTTCCCTTCTCCCTCATCATCACTCCACCAATCTTCTACAAAGACATCTTTGGAGTTATCAAAATCTATTTTTCCCCTTCTTTAAATATGTCATCATCCCCAGGCCCCTCTAGATCTTCATCCATCCAAGAGGGATGGTCTGCCTCTTCACCCCTATTTTCATTTCTTTTCATAGGTTGTTCTCTATATTTATTTACCTTTTCAGATTTCTTCCCTTTAACCTTTTCAGATTCCTTCCCTTTACCCTTTTTAGATTCCTTCCCTTTACCCTTTTCAGATTCATTCCCTTTACCTACAACTTGTATTGGACCCTACATTTGTTCTGCTTATAAAACTACCTCTTCACTCTCATTATTAACTAGTACGTCTACCATCTAACATACATCTGTGTCATCACTTAGAATTAAAGTCCCACCCTCCCATAACTCATAACCAGGTACAAGATAATAAATGTTCACATGTGGGATTGGATTTAACTGAAAGTGGAACTCATGTATCCCTATCAAAAATATCTTATCCAACTCTACATTCTCTATAATCTCAACACTACCCCCAACATAATCAATAATTGGTTCTTTAACAAAAGTCCCACCATAATGGAACACAACTCTCACATACATTCTGCATTTAACATATGAGGGAGAAAATTTTGAATAAGAAACAAAACATGTTTGGGAGACAGGGGGGACCGCCAATACTAAAAAAAACAAATCAAAGTCTAGCATGCATGCCACTAAAGCATAAAATATTCCATCAAACACCACCAAATCCATATACACAGAGGGGACCAAACAAGTGGGGGCATATTATTGTACAAAATAAATCTATCAGAAAACATCACAAATCAGAGGGACCCCAACACAACAATATTTATTCTTGAAAAGCCATCCCAAATCAGACCAAAAGTAAGATAAACTCACACAACATAGTACATAACACTTAAATAGCAGTAAACATCAAATCGAATCGAATAGTTAATACTTACCTCGATCTACAGTAAAATATTAGCTTCCAGATACAATTTCTTCCACAAACACCATAAAAGGCTTTGGTTTCCACTTAGATTTGAAGCATTTGTGAAGAAATCGCCAGAAAATCGCCTCAATTGCAAGCCCTAGACCCGTCTACACAATTGACCATATTTTAGGTCATTTTCAATATATATATCATCAAGGCAAAAAGTCATTATCCATTCCCATTAAGGACGTCTAGACGGAAAGCTGTTTTTCACTTCAACTCAAAACCACGAGTGTTTAAATGTAGGTTTACGTAATACAGGTGGTTATGTGGGAAATGTTAGATACTAGATGTGGTCATCTGAATTTTACCCAAATTAGTATATGGAGTAGTAGCTGTTATGCATACTGTGAAGATGTGGAACTGGCAGGAACTTTCAAAATATAATAAATGTGCTGACTCGTGGTTAATTTGTTTAGTTATGATGCAACCAGACGACATAGTTTTTAAAGCTCATTATTTTTTCTCACCATAAATTAACCACTAAGATTTAATCAAGATTTGAACTTTCATACTATTTATTGAGCCTGTAATACCAAGTTTGGCTTTCATACTGTTAAAATTAACATCATTATTTCACTTACAACCATATAGTAGTAATCTTCTATGGTAAAATTAATGAAATACCTACTGTAATTGACATGTTTTACTGATTATATCATTAATTTTTAATTTTTTAAATTATCACACTAAATTAATTATTATTTTGAAATTGGGTCATTCCATTAAAAAATAAAAACGGATGTTAATTTTTTATCGACAAAACTAATGAATTGCTCAATGTAGTTGACACGTTTTACTAATTACACTATTGAACTTTTAATTTTTTAAATTACCTCATTAAACTAATTAATATTTTGAAATTGGGTCATTCTGTTACAGACCTCACGAGTGTTAAATCGTTTCAGTTTTTATCCTACATGGACGTGAAAAAGAATCAATTTTGATTTATTCTCTCTCTTCCTTTCTCTCTTCTCTCTCTTCTCCCCCTTCTTCCAAATCAAATAAAAATGCGTATTTTCTCCCTCTAAAATCTATGAAAATTCCTAAATCTGAATACTCAAAACATTGAATTGAGCTTCAAACTTCAACATTAGATATAACAATATAGTCTGAATCCCAAACAACAACAACAACAGATGAAGTAAATGGTTGCAGTAGGTTTCTTCCTTCTCACGTCCGACTATCATGTCTCCGAACTCATTTCATTCACTCTTGATTGCATCCACAAGTATTAAATATAACTTTGGTTCTCTAACTATTTTTTGCTCATTAAATAATACTCTTTTTCCAATACATGGACAATATACAGTAGAACCTCTATAAATTAATATTGTTGGGGCTGAATTTTTTTAATTAATTTAGATAGTTATTATTTAATCAATAACTTATTAATTTAAAGAGTATTTTTCTATTCGGTGAACATAAATTTAATTACATTAAAATTATTGCATTTTATTGATGTTTATATCATACTTTTTTTTGATCTGCAATGTATCATACTTATTAAATTAATATAATAATAGAATTAATTGTAAATGATATTAATTATTTTTAATAATTAAATAATGTTCATTGTATCCACTTTTTAAATTACATTCACATTTTATTTCAAAATAAAATTATATTCAATTAGATTTGAATTTCATGACAAAACATTATTTTGATGAGACCATATATTAAGGATGAAATTCAATTAAATTTGAATTTCAAGAAAAATAAAAGGATGAAATTAAGATAGATTTGAATTTCAAGACAAAAACAAACGAGAATAGAATCATACTTTTTGAATATTACCCTATATTTGTAATTTAAAAGAATTATTAATTTATGATTTTGATGGGAGCATATATTTATATAAAGGTCTTTTAAAAATATTATTTTATCAAAATTATTAATTTATCTCATTAGTCCAAGTCGGGAATGGGCAAAATATTATTTTAGAGAGATTATTAATTTATTGAGTATTAATTTATAGAGGTTCTACTGTATACAATTGATATTATATTTAATGCTATATAATTATTTTTTTAATATTTGTACACGACTCTAAAATGACTTATATTAAGGGACGGAGGGAGTAAAAAAGAGATTTTTCAGTACGCTAATTTAGTGTTTTGGGAAGTAAAAATAACATGTTTTGGGTGTACAAATATTAATATGTACTCCCTCCATTCCTTAATATAAATCGTTTTAGAGAAATATTTTTGTTCCTTAATATAAGTCGTTTGATAATTTCAAGTAAACATTAATTGCTTAGTTTCCAATATTATCTCAAGTATTAAATGTAACTTTGGTTCTCTCACTATTTTAATAAATAACAATCTCTTATTCCAATACATAGGAAATATAGACAATTGATATTATAGTTAATGTTATAAAATCATTACCTTAATACTTGTGCACAATCCTAAAACAAATTATACTAAGGAATAGAGGGAGTAGTTCGTTAGGTGAGTATCTAATAACTCTGGTATCACCTGGTTAATGCAACCATTTAAAAACTAGTTGGCCTTTATGTGACGCCCCCAAAATTAGGTATACATCACCCATCTTGAGTCGCTAGATACATGGTACAGAATTCAAATACAACTTAATAATACAACTGTCGTGTACAATACAACAAAACATAAACTGTGAGTTTGAATACAAATATTGTCTACTAGAGAGTATACAAACTCAAAAGGAGTCCTCATTACAATTATTCTCACACTATTTTACAGAATAGTGAGGACTACTAATGCACCATCTAGGACCATCACTTTCTCCCCGACTAGTCCCAACTTCGTTCTCATTTCACTCAAGAGAACGAAGAAAGAAATGGTGAGCTCAACTAGCCCAAAGAAGAAATATTATGACTAAGATAATGCGTAATAATTTATCGTTAGCCTTCAATAGTGTTAAACTTATAAAATATAATAACTATCAAGTTTAACTGCAGCAGAACAAGCAATCCATTAGAAGAGTCAAGTAGGGAATAAAATCTACTATCTTCTATAATTTAAAAGGTTTTTCATCACTTTTATCACTGGGACTCAACTTAATAAATAATCCACATCATCGAATCACCCCTGCACTACGGCCAAGGATATTCTTTAGTATCACAACCACGAATTATCCATGCACTACGGCTTAAGATAATCATATTTTCATCAACGGTCTTGATCATGCCATAAAATAATTCATCTTTGCACTACGGCCAAAGAGAATCTATAGCCATAATCATACCAAAAACTGTCCATCAATGCACTACGGGCCAATGAGGACTTTTTTCGCATCATTTATAATATTACGGTTATGATAATACTGAATAATCCCTGATCATAATCATACCAAGTCCATCTATGCACTACAGGCCACAGATGACTTTCAACATAATATAAACTTGAGGATGATGACAATGATATAAGAATTCAATAAAATAAGTTCAAGAATTAATTTATCCAGGAACTGATAACGTTCAAATTGTCAACATGATACTGCTTTGTAGAGTAAAATTCAAGAATGCTCAGAAGAATATTTCCATGAAAAGATACTGGATGAAGCACAAATATCAAGGATGTGACGCCCCCAAAACAGGTATACAACACCCATTCTGAGTCGTCAAAATACATGGTACAAAAACAACTACAACTTTATTAATACAACACAAAAACTGTGAGTTTAAATACAAATATTGTCATCTAGACAATATCCACACTCAAATAAGTCCTCATTTCAATTATTGATACATTATTTTACAAAAATGGTGAGGACTACTAAAATAACTTCTAGAACCATCATTCCATACCTCGACTAGTACTCGCTACATTCTCACCTCCTGAGAAGAAAATGGAACAACAAGGAAAAGGGTGAGCTCAATTAGCCCAGTAAAAAACATTATGACTAAGATAATATAAAATAAATTATCATTAGTCCTCAACAGGGAAAAATCTAATAGAATACAATAGACAATAATTTAGAAATCAATATTCACAGCGGAAATAATAATTCATTAGAAGAGTTAAGTAGAGAATGAAATCTACTATCATCTATGAATTTAAAAGTTCATCGTCTATCTTTTATCCCTGTAACATCAATCAATATATAACTGAAATCAAATATTCATCTTTGCACTACAGGCCAAAGATATTCATCAGTTGGTCATGTTCATCTAAACACATTCATCATCTTTTGCACTACGGGCCAAAGATATTCATCGAAATCATTAATCTTTGCACTACAAAGCAAATATATTCAAGTATATCATCATTTAGGACGGAGGATGATGAAAAATATTTTAAAGAAAACGAATCCAGTGAAATAAAAGAATAAATATTAAGGATTCGTACTTTAAACAATCTAAGTTCAAAAATACTTCATAAATAACTAGAGTGGAGTAAAATTCAAGAATGAAGACCAAAACATAGATCCAATCAAAGATAGGAATTATAACAGATAATCTTGGACACGTAAGAAAAATTTAATTTTTGTGAATAGTGTCGTGATTCGTGAATAATTACCCATATCGTGAATAAGAACTCCGACACCAAAAGATAGAAATTTCACAAAAACATCATCATGCTTCGTGAATAGTACTCGTGAATAGTAACCCATGAATAGTAACCCCGACATGAAAAGTTCCAAATTTGATAAAAATTTCCACCAATATTTCGGCATAATGATATTGAAGAAATAATATCATTTTTGAATAAAATAACATCCCTTACCTAAAATAAGATAGTACTTACCGTATATCTTTGGATATAGTCTTTGAAAGAACTTGCACCGTATAGCAATACTCAAAGTACTAAAATACTCACAAGAATACGCTCAATTATATCGATAGAAAATCTTTAGTTTCTGGTGTGATTTTCAATTCTAACCTAAGCACCCTATTTATAGGAAAATGCTTAGAACACCAAAGCAGAAAATTTAATAAAATATTAATATATAATTATTAAATTCTCACGCACACAATATATGATTCAAACATCAGCCACCAAGAGTGACACCCCCTCAACTAAATCAAAAAAAATGTTTTTGTTAATTAAAACAATTAAAACTTTCAAAAATCAATTATTTCGGAACTTCAGAACTTCAATAATTCATAATAAATAGCCCTTTTATCAGAAAATTCGAATCTTGCGACTTTTTATAGGAAATTCAATTCTCTACAACTTTGCAGAAGAAATTGTTTCCAAATTCCAAACAAATATTGACCGAAATCCATAAACGGGCGATTTTACAGGCTATAATCAAATTTCAGTCAAGAAATGGGTTCACCAACATGTTTAACATGTTTTTAGTATTTATTGCAAAAAAAATACTCCTCATTTACTCATATATACCACATTCATTGTAAAAATATCACAATTATTATATTATTAAAATATAATAATAAATTATTTTATCAGAAAAGATAAAATATCGATTTTCAACAATTGTCACTTTTTAAATTTTCTCCATCTATATCCACATAAAATGAATATTTTCCTTATCATATAAATCAATAATTAATTATTCACAAATAATATTATTGAATCACAATATTGACAACCAGGCAGCTCCCAGGAAATAGGGGGCTTTCCAATTAGAATTTTTCCTTACTGGCGCACAATTAGGTGACCAAACCTCTCCTTAGACAGAACTTTCTAGACATTGCCAATAATGTTTTCTAATAATATTATTCAGATAATATGAATTATTGCTTCGATAATGGAAAATACTGTGTAGTGACAATTATTGAAATAACAGTAATATAAAATATCAACGCAACAATTATTGAATCAATAAAATAAAATCTTTGAATAATAATTATCAGTAATAATTATTGAGTAGTGTCTTCTTACGTAAGAATCAATAATTGGTGCAATACCGTGTGCTACTGTGCAACAACACGTATTAGTATGTTTTAACCACCGGGTATTCCAACAGTATTAACGGTAACAACTACGCCGTTATTTATAAATAACTTATACTTGTCGTTTTCTTCATCCAATCGCTTTCCATTATGGGCCCACAAAAAGATCTGCGGCTAATAATTTAATATTCCCTCACAGCCAAGAATATTCCACGACCAAACGAATATTCTCCGACAACAATGAGTATTTTATAACCAAATGCTTATTTGTTTTAAAATATATGCACATTTTACCCATAACTAACCACATTAATCAATTCAACCCTTATTATTTCAAAATAATAAATAGAGGAAATTAAATTTCATTTAATAATATTTTGGGGTCTTACAACCTCCCCTCCTTATGAAATTTCGTCCTCGAAATTGATGTACGTACCTGGTGTTTCGAAAAGATGAGGATACCTCGCTTTTATTTCCATTTCCAACTCCCAGGTCATTTCCTCAATAGCATGGTTTCTCCACAAAACTTTAACTTGTGGTATGACCTTCGTGCGTAGGACATGCTCCTTCCTATCCAAGATCTTGACAGGTACCTCTTCGTACGTTAAGTCTTCGGCTATCTCGTCCGGTTCTAACTCAAGAACGTGGTTTGGGTCTTTCACATATTTATGTAGCACAGATATATGAAAAACATTATGAACACGAGACATACTTGGAGGGAACGCGAGTCTATAGGCCACATTTCCTACTCGTTCAAGAATCTAAAATGGACCAATAAATCGTTGATTGAGCTTTCCTCTCTTCCCAAATCTTCTAGCTCCCTTCCATGGAGCCACACGCAACAATACATGATCCCCAATACTAAATTCCACGTCCTTTCGATGAAGATCCGCATAACTCTTTTGTCTATCCTGTGCCGTTTGTATACGTTGTCGAATCATTTGGATCTTCTCCATAGTCATTCGTACCAACTCTGGTCCCAACAACGTTGCTTCTCCTACCTCATCCCAACATACTGGAGAGCAACACTTTCGTCCATACAATGCTTCAAATGGATCCACACCTATACTTGCCTGATAACTGTTGTTGTAGGAGAATTCCACCAATGGTAAATACTTATCCCAACTACCTTTGAAGTCTATGATACAGAGTCTTAATAGATCTTCAAGAGTTTGAATAGTCCTCTCTGATTGTCCGTCCGTTTGAGGATGGTATGCCGAACTAAATCGTAAATCAGTGCCCATAGCTTTTTACAAGCTAACCCAAAATCTTGAAGTGAATCTTGGGTCACGATCCGAAACTATGGATACTGGCATGCCATGTAATCTCATAATCTCATCTACATACATACGAGCAAGACGTTCAAGGGAATAAGTCTCCCGTATCAGCAAGAAATGAGCAGACTTGGTTAATCTATCAACAATAACCCAAATAGCATTTATGCCTTGAGAAACTGTGGGAAGACCCGTAACAAAATCCATGGTATTGTGTTCCCACTTCCATTTTGGAATCTCAAGTGGTTGCAATGGACCCTTAGGCACTTGATGCTCCACCTTTACACGTTGACAAGTTAAACACCTCGAGATAAACTTCGCGATCTCTCTCTTCATATTGTTCCACCAAAATGTATGTCGAAGATCATGATACATTTTGGTACTCCCAGGATGGAATGCAAATGGTGTGTTGTGTGCCTCCATCATGATTCTATGCTTAGTATTCCTTCTTCATCGATTCTTGCTTCTGGAATAGCACCTTCTTGCACTTTCTTCTTCATATGCATCAGTTCCGGGTCTGTGGCTTGAGCAACTTTAACTTTATCTATTAAAGTTGGTTCTATGCGTATACTTGACATCATCGCACTCGTTCCTGCATAAGATCTTCTACTCAACGCGTCAGCTACCACGTTTGCTTTTCCAGGATGGTATTGAATAGTGTGGTCGTAATCTTTCAACAACTCGAGCCAACGTCGTTGCCGCATGTTGAGTTCTTTTTGAGTGAAGAAATATTTGAGGCTTTTATGGTCTGAATATATCTCCACTTTCTCCCCATATAGATAGTGCCTCCAGATCTTTAAGCGTATGAACGATCACTGCTAACTCTAGATCATGAGTAGGATAATTCCTCTCATATTCTTTAAGTTATCGTGAGGCATAGGCTATGACTTTCCCACGTTGTATGAGAACACATCCTAACCCTTTGCACAAGCATCATCAGTAGATAACAAATCCATCCGAACCAGATGGTATTGTCAAAACAGGTGCCGAAATGAGTCTCCTCTTGAGATCTTGGAAACTCTTCTCGCATTCCTTGCTCCATACGAATTTTGTATCTTTATGAGTCAACTGAGTTAACGGAGTAGAGATTCTAGAAAATCCTTCCACAAATCTCCGATAATAACCAGCTAAGCCCAAAAAGCTACGTACTTCGGTCACCGTCTTTGGTTGCTCCCAACTTTGTATTGCTTCAATCTTCGCCGGGTCAACAAACACTCAATGTTTTGACACCATGTGCCCAAGGAATGCTACTTCCTCAAGCCAGAACTCGCATTTCTTCAGCTTGGCATATAGCTTGTTATCACGAAGCCTTTGTAGTACCAGCTTCAAAAGGCGCTCATGATCTTCACGGCTTTTGGAATAGATGAGGATGTCATCAATAAAGACAACAACGAACTGATCCAAATATTCCTTGAATACTCGGTTCATCATATCCATGAAAGCAGCAGGAGCATTAGTCAATCCAAAAGACATGACTAAGAATTCATAATGCCGTCTCAGGGTTACGAAGCGATCTTTGGAATATCCTCAGTTCTAACCTTCAGCTGATGATATGCAGAACGAAGATCGATCTTTGAAAAGAATTATGCACCTTGCAACTGGTCAAACAGGTCATCAATACGAGGTAACGGATACCTATTCTTGATAGTGACATGGTTTAATTCCCGATAATCGATACAAAGTCGCATACTCCCGTCTTTCTTCTTTACAAATAAAACAGGAGCACCCCAAGGAGATTTACTAGGACGAATGAAACCGATGTCCAACAACTCTTGTAGTTGGACCTTTAAATCCTGAAGTTCAATAGGAGCCATTCGATATGGGGTTTTAGAAATGGGCTTTGTACCAGGTTCAAGGTCAATAAAGAATTCAACTTCACGTTACGGGGTGGGCCGAAGTTCTTCAGGAAATACGTCAGGAAAGTCAATAACAACAGGAATATTATTCAAATCTGATGTGTCTTTATTCAAATCCATAACATGGGCTAAGAAAGCTTGACATCCGTTTTTCAATAAACGAATAGCTTTATGACTTGATATGACAGTGATTGATTTTAATGGTTTAGTTGCTTGAATTTGCACAACAGGTTGATTAGGAATATGAAAACTAACAACCTTACGAAAACAATCAATTTTGGCATGATGAGTAGTTAACCAATCAATCCCTAAAATCACATCAAAAGTAAGTATCTTTAAAGAGATAAGGTCAACAAGTAATGTGATGGTGCCAACTTGGATCAAACAAGATTTATAAATAGTGGATGTGATGAAAGTTTCTCCTAACGGAGTTTCCACAGATAGGTCAAAGTCTAATTTCTCCGGAGTCAAGTTTAAACGTTGAGCACAAGCAGGAGAGATAAATGAATGGGTAGCACCGGTATCAAGTAATGTATAAACTTCGCATGAATTTATGATTAACTTACCTGTGATCACCTCGTTTGGGTTCCTCGCATTTTGACCAGTCATAACAAACGCTCTTCCCGGAATCGTTGACTTTGACTTTTACGGGATGATCTTTTGAGTCACCATCCCCATTGAACTAGGTTTCGCTTCTGATCAATCTCGAGCGATATGTCCTTCCTTTCCACAATTATAGCATACCTTGAACTATTGTGGACAGTTTGGGATGATATGTCCCTCTTTTCCACATTTATAGCATACGACCGGTGGTGCTGACGTCTTCACAGTGTCATTGTTGAATCTCCTTTTTTTTAAAATCTCCCCCTGCCTCGCTTCTTCTATTTTTATGGCCACGAGTACCACCAGAGTGGTTACCGCTTTTGTCTGAATGTTTTCCTCCCCGCTAGTTTTCATTGCTCTGATGACTGCTGCCACCGGTATGACCCTGGTTGCGATCCCTTGGTTGAACGTACTCGCTATCTCGCTCTAATAATTGAGTCCTGTTGACAACATCTGAATATAAAGAAAATTTATGAGAGATAAGATATTGCCGAATCTCGGGTTTTAAACCTCTCAAAAACATCCTCATCATTCGTTCCTCATTCTCTACCAAATGATGTGCAAACCTGGATAACTCTGCGAACTTTGCCTCGTATTGGGACACCGTCATGTTGTTTTGTTCTAGTCTAATAAACTCTACCTCCTTCATATGGCAAATACTTTCAGGAAAGTATTTTTCGTTGAAAAGTTTCTGAAACGTTTCCCAAGACATGCTGAGTGCGGCAGGCTGGGTCCGTTTCACAGACTCCCACCAGTAGTCTGCCTCGCCACGGAACATAAAGGTGGTGAATGGAACCTTCTGTTCCTCCGTGCATCCCAAGACATCAAATATCTTGGTAATTTACTTGATCCACGTTTCCGCCATGATCGGATCTGGCTTTCCCTTAAATTCTGGTGGTCCCAACTCTTTGAACTGCTTGGCTGTGACAAGCCACGCATTGCTAGCATATCCACCCGTATTTTGTGCACGAGTCTCCCTCGTCTGGTTTTTGTATGAACTGTAAAAAGCTCCTAAACATCCCGTCGTTCATCGTCTGCTCAGTGGTGTTGTTTACAGGAGGAATATTGCCTTCTTGTTGCACGTTCCCCTGGGTGGTGATTAAAGGTGTTTCCACGGTCTCATTAACTCCACCAATTAATATTCTCAAATTGTCATTCTTAAATCTTTGCCATAAAACAAGGGTTAATTAAACAATTTAACATATCACATATTAACCATATACTTCAACCGACCAACAAATAAGCTTAGGTATGACACACTTTAGCGAAGGATTACTCGTCTCTCCCCTCTAGTACTATTCCCCATCTCACTGCCAGAGACCATATCCTAAGCTCGATGCCAAATGTGACACCCCAAAATGTATACAACACCCATTTTGAGTCGTCCAAAATACATGAGTACGAAAAACAACTACAACTTTATTAATACAACATAAAAAGCGTGAGTTTAAATACAAATATTGTCATCTAGACAATATCCACACTCAAATAAGTCCTCATTTCAATTATTGATACATTATTTTACAAAAATGGTGAGGACTACTAAAATAACTTCTAGAACCATCATTCCATACCCCGACTAGTACTTGCTACATTCTCGCCTCCTGAGAAGAAAATGGAACAACAAGGAAAAGGGTGAGCTCAACTAGCCCAGTAAAAAACATTATGACTAAGCTAATATAAAACAAATTATCGTTAGTCCTCAACAGGGAAAATCTAATAGAATACAATAGACAATAATTTAGAAATCAATATTCGCAGCGAAAATAATAATTCATTAGAAGAGTTAAGTAGAGAATGAAATCTACTATCATCTATGAATTTAAAAGTTCATCGTCTATCTTTTATCCCTGTAACATCAATCAATATATAACTAAAATCAAATATTCATCTTTGTACTACAGGCCAAAGATATTCATCAGTTGGTCATGTTCATCTAAACACTTGTTCATCTTTGCACTACGGGCCAAAGATATTCATCAAAAATCATTAATCTTTGTACTACAGGCCAAATATATTCAATTATATCATCATTTAGGACGGAGGATGATGAAAAATATTTTAAAGAAAACGAATCCAGTGAAACAAAAGAATAAATATTAAGGATTTGTACTTTAAACAATCCAAGTTCAAAAATACTTCATAAATAACCAGAGTGGAGTAAAATTCAAGAATGAAGACCAAAACATAGATCCAATCAAAGATAGGAATTATAATGAGACAATCTTGGACACGAAAGAGAAAATTTAATTTTTACGTGAATAGTGTCGTGATTCGTGAATAATAGTCTTGAGTATCGTGAATAGTAACTCAGACACCAAAAGATAGAAATTTCACAAAAAATATCATCATGCTTCGTGAATAGTAACTTGTGAATAGTAACTCGTGAATAGTAACTCCATGAATAGTAACCCATGAACATGAAAAAAAAGTTCCAAATTTGATAAAAATTCCCACCAATATTTTAAGATAATGATATTGAAGAAATAATATCATTTTTGAATAAAATAACATCCCTTACCTAAAAAGGATAGTACTTACATTTGGTATCTTTGGATATAGTCTTTGAAAGAACTTGCAGTATAGCAATACTCAAAGTACTAAAATACTCACAAGAATACGCTCAATATATCGATAGAAATCTTTAGTTTACGGTGTGATTTTCAATTCTAACCTAAGCACCTATTTATAGGAAAATGCTTAGAACACTAAAGCGAAAAATTTAATAAAATATTAATATATAATTATTAAATTCTCACGCACACAATATATGATTCAAACATCACCACCAAGAGTGACACCCCCTCAACTAAATCAAAAAAAAAATGTTTTTGTTAATTAAAACAATTAAAACTTTCAAAAATCAATTATTTCGGAACTTCGGAACTTCAATAATTCATAATAAATAGCACTTTTATCAGAAAATTCGAATCTTACGACATATTATAGGAAATTCAATTCTCTACAACTTTGCAGAAGAAAGGTTTTCCAAATTCCAAACAGAAATTGACTGAAATCCATAAACGGGCGATTTTATAGGCTATAATCAAATTTCAGTCAAGAAATGGGTCCACCAACATGTTTAACATGTTTTTAGTATTTATTGCAACAAAAATACTCCTCTTCCTCATTTACTCATATATACCACATTCATTGTAAAAATATCACAATTATTATATTATTAAAATATAATAATAAATTATTTTATCAGAAAACATAAAATATCGATTTTCAACAATTGTCACTTTTAAAATTTTCTCCATCTATATCCACATAAAATGAATATTTTCCTTATTATATAAATCAATACTTAATTATTCACAAATAATATTACAGAATCACAATATTGACAACCAGGCAGTTCTCAGGAAAGAGGGGGCTTTCCAATAAGAATTTCTCCTTACTGGCGCGCAATTAGGTGACCAAATCTCTCCTTAGACAGAACTTTCTAGACATTGCCAATAATGTTTTCTAATAATATTATTCAGATAATATGAATTATTGCTTCGATAATGGAAAATACTGTGTAGTGATAATTATTGAAATAACAGTAATATAAAATATCAACGCAGCAATTATTGAATCAATAAAATAAAATACTGAATAGTAATTACCGTAACAATTATTGAGTGGTGCCTTCTTACGTAAGAATCAATAATTGGTGCAATACTGGTGTGTCTTTATTAATGCAACAACGCGTATTCTCGTGTTTTAACCACCGCATATTCTAACGATAATACTTGATAACAACTTCTGCTAGTTATTTATAAACAACTTATACTTGTCGTTTTTTTCATCCAATTACTTTCTGTTATGGGCCCACAAAAAACTGCACCGTCGTATAAATATTCCCCAACAGCAAGAATATTCCACGACCAAACTAGTATTCTCCGACAACAATGAGTATTTTATAACCACCTACTTATTTTTTTTTTAAAATATATGCGCATTTTACCCATAACTAACCACATTAATCAATTCAACCCTTATTATTTCAAAATAATAAATAGAGGAAATTAAATTTTATTTATTAATAATTTGGGGTCTTACAAAGGATATTCCACTAATTTCATGGAGTATAGAAGTCAAAGTTTTAACCAACCGAGTATAATAAAGAATGGAATAACAAAAGAAATCACCATGCATGCGATAGATCGCATATAGCGAGGTTATTCAAATGAGAATAATAAATAATGGAACTAGGTCCCACGTAAAAGCGCATGCATGTGAGGATATTCAATGAATAATAAAGAATGGAACCCGGTCCCAGGCGTAAGCATTACGAGACGGGATATATTACACGAATAATAAATAATGGAACCAGGTCCGACGTAAATGCACAGATAGGATATTTCGACAGAATAATAAATAATAGAACCAGGTCTGGCGTAAACGCACAGACAGGATATTCCGACAGAATAATAAATAATGGAACCAGGTCCGGCGTAAACTCACATACAGGATATTCCGATAGAATAATAAAGAATGAAATAACATAAGAATTTCACCAAGTATAGGGTAGCCCGCGTATACAGATTATTCCAACAAAATAATAAATAATGGAATAACAGAAGTTCTCTTCATGAATACAAAAGAAATAATACCCCTTATCGTAAAAGAAACTGAATATAAGAGTAGGGAAGTAGCAGAAACTTTTCTATAGTTTCTCTATAATTTCTCTCTCAGTGAATTCATAAGAAATAATGAAGGAATGAGCTTCTATTTATAGGAAAATGGACTGAATAGTAACTAATTCATGAACGGTCCAGATTGATTTACTTTTATATGGACGGTCCACATTGGTTTACTATTAAAACTTAAAGCAACGGTCCATACTGATTTACTATTAAAACTTTAAACCAACGATCCATATTGATTCACTATTATAACTTTCCACCAGCGGTCCATATTGATTTACTATTATATCTTCAACCAACGGTCTGAAAAATTAGCACATCTCCTCATGGAATAATATTGTACCCAAAAATGATTTGGACCGAAAAGAAATATATTTTACGGTTGATCAATAGTACCCCGTGAATAGTAACTCGTGAATAGTAACTCGTGAATAGTAACTCGTGAATAGTAACTCATGAATAGTAACTCGTGAATAGTAACTCATGAATAGTAACTCATGAATAGTAACTTATGAATAGTACTCCGACACGAAAAGTGTCCCGAATACCTGATTGAACAATACTGAGTGACTTCTCACATAAGCATCAATAATCAATATCGTGTACTACTATGCAACCACGCGTATTACTTTACTTTTAACACTGGGTGTTTCAACAGTTAACGGTAAAACTTTCGCCGTTATTTTCATAAAGTATTTTTGGCGTTTTCTCAATCTGACAATAATTCCGTTGTGAGGTCCACCAATAATTGTACCGTCGTACGGATATTCCCCGACAAAAAGAATATTCCCCGACCAATCGAATATTATACAACCACTTGCTTACTTTATAAAATTTGTAAATATTACCCACAACTATAACATTACATCAAATCAACACCATAATATAAAAAAATTATTTCGAGAAAAATAAATCTTTATTCATAAAATCTGGGGTCTCACACTTTAGAATTCTGTTTGATTAAGAACAAACTCATTAATTAGTAAAGAGATGCAATTATTGGAACGAAGACTCAATACTTTGAAAACTGATATGAACTTGCTGATATATAGCTGTCATGCATACTGTGAAGATGTGGAACTGATAAGAACTTTCAAAATATAGTAAATGTGCTGACTCGTGGTTACTCTCTCCTTAAGATTTTTGCACATGGATTAAGAAAGTCATTTAATATGTTAGTTCCCAGTAGGCACACAATAGATCTAGAAGAGGGGGGGGGGGGGTTGAATATATCCTTTTTCTTTTCAAATAATTTTCTCGTTTATTTTATATTGCTAATGATTTAACATATGACAAACATAGGAATCTTTTCAAGCACATCAGAATATGTAAAAGATCCCCTTCATTGATATATTCATAATTATATATACATTGTTCTTAGAGTTAGTCAAGTTGTAAGTAGTTAATCCATGCATAGAAGTTATAGCAGTTAAGTACATAATGCAAATGACATAAAGTAAAAGACACAAGGGATTTTAAGTGGTTCAGAGACTCAAGCTCCTAATCCACTCTTCTACTTTCAACTAGCAGGATTTCCACTAAGGAAGGGCAGCACCATGAGTCACTAAGATTCCTTCAAGGCCAGTATACCTTGGGACTTCAGTTCACTAAGAACTCTTCAAGGCCAGCAGCCTTGGAACTTCTCTAGTTCCATAGGAACTCTTCAAGCCCAGCAGGCTTGGAACTTCATTTAGTCCCTCCGGACAAGGATCCCTCAGGCCCTGACTTCTTGTTGTTGTTATTGTTGTTGATGTTGTTTGTTTGTTGGAGGTGCTTCTAAGATGTTCTTTAAGCTCTTCATCTCTGAATGCTTAGCAGCTTGATGTGATCATCCTTAAGGTGCAGTTCAGTGTTGCATGATGCTCAGCTTCTTCAGATACTCAACCACTTCTTATGATCCCTTGTTGAACTGCAGTGAAGATCATTCTTCTTGATACTTGATGTCTTCACATGATGAGTTTTTAAGATGACTATAAGTTCTTCTGTTAGGTACTTCAAAACTTTCACATGCTTGACACCATGATGACGTTGGTGATCTTCTTCCTTGATACTTGATGCCTTCTCATGATGTACTTGCTAAGATGACTGTAAGCTCTTCTCTCCGGTACTTAGAGTCTTCTCATGATAGACATCAAGATGACATTGATGTTCTTATTTCTCTTGGCAGTTCAGAACACTATTATTGTAGTAGAACTCTCACTTCTACATAGTAGAACTCTCACTTCTACTTCTTACTCTGCTTATCTCCAAGTGTTCTTGGTGGATCGTAGAGTGAGCTTTCAGACCTTTATTGGTCACTCACTATTTTACGTTATTTAGATCAATCCACCATTTCTCCAAACTCAGCAACTCCAGCAACCTTTGATCTTTGAAGCTCTTGCTGATTTATAGTCCTTCACAATCTTCCCGTTGGAATGTAGCCGTTGGGAGCTATTTCAATTGCTTCGCAGATCTCGATTTGTTTGAAGTAGACTTCAGATGTGACATGGCATGACTTTCTAAAACTGCAGTCTACTGTTTCACCTACCCCGTCAGAGATGTCACTTTAATGTCTTGGACAGGTAGTCAAGTTTATTTCCTCCTTCTAATTTCTCGATCAGAGGTTGTCCTTTTGCATCGATGCTCTTAATAAGCTCTGTTCGACCATCAATCTTCAGATTGAACTATTGCCAATGCTTCAACCTTCAAACGACCGAACTCTACGATTTTGATGCATATCTTCTTGGACCTGATCGTAGTGTCTTGTTGACAGGTAGAGACAACACTACGATCTTGAAGAGAGTTCATAAGATCTTCAATATAGCACACCTCTTCCTTCTCTTGTGCAGTGGTTCAACACTTCTGTTTGCCTCGACTGCTCTTAGATACTGATGGCTTGACTCTTTGTTCTGGCCCCTTCTGAATAGCAAGACACTTCAAATTTGTGGCATGTCCAGCTCTTATTCTCCTTATGATATCCCGTTCACTTATCATCAATGGACTGACCCAATGCTTAATCACTTTAGCCTTGTTCTTCAGAGGCTGAACAGTATGTTTGTGTACACTCCATCAGTTCCTTCTTTATTTGGCAAACACTACGATTCTGGTTAATCCCAAGATTGTTGTCTTCTGTTCACTTGACAGCTACTACACTTGCTGACTTTTCTTAGTCAGTTATTTTGATTGAAGTCTTCTTTTGATCAACTTGTGGAAGACTTCAACTTGAATGGCTTCACAACTCAATCTGAATATTGATTGGGTTGATCCTTAGATCTTCTATTAGCTTGCATGTCATTCGTTGAGTGCTCTCTGGTTTCCTTCAGGTGGGATGTATCTTTGCAGTACCAACCAGAGGTTTCATTCTTTTGGATATTCTGGGAGTACTCATTTGTTGAGAATCGTGTTTGCTCTACGATTCTGTCTTGGCATTGTGAGCACATCTGTTAAGGTCTTAGTTCTGCACTCTATGATTCAGCATCGGCTGCGCAGACACTACGACTCCGAGATCAGATTCTTAACACTCTACGATTTCTGTCGTTATGCTTGTTGTCTTCATCCGATCTTGCTCGACTATGATCTCTGCCTCTGATATGATCAGTAGACTCTACGATTCCGAGTGTAGTCTACGATCTTTGACTTGGCTTTGGCAGATGCTCGGTCGGCTCGTAGACAGGCTGTCTCTATGATTCTGAACATGACTTCCTCAGCAGACTATGGCTCCGAGGAATTTCTCCTCGACACACTACGATCCTTCTTCGTCTCTCCTGGCAGTCTACGAACTCTGAGATCTACTATCTTGCAGACTACGATTCTTCCTCGACAGCTCTCGAGTTTTTCTTGACTCTCCTGGCAGACTACGATTTCTGGTGCAGTGCTCGACCATCAGACAAGCCTATCTATTACATCATAAGATCAACTTAACAAGCTTGATCTTTCTATATTTATAGTCCTTGTACATCATTTCTTTTTAAGGGCTTTACAAAGCTGTTCTGCTTATGTAGGATCAACCTAACACATTTGATCAATTCATTCTAAGTCCTTGTACATATGTTTCTATTATCTATCTAAGGACTTTACAACTTTTCTTAATGTAAGCATACTTGCATATTCATTCATATATATATATATATATATATATATATATATATATCATAATCAAATCATATTAAATAGGAATATCATTCACATGCTTATTCCTGACAATCTCCCCCTATTTGATTATGACAAAAACAATAAGTACATATGCATGTTATGAATGAATCTTATACACAGTGAGCAACTGTATTTCTAAAACAGATAATCATGAATGTCATTTATAATAATATGGAATTTAATAAACTATGAAATTTTACATCCTGGATCCAGACCATACCTAACTAGTTAGAAATGTACCTCTTTTGCTCCATGTATGTTTCCAGGATGTCTGTTAATCAGTTACTCATCAGCTTGATCTTCTTGCTCCTGCTCCCCCTGGGTTAATGACTCTTTGTCTTCGCTCTGCTCCCCTTCAGACTCATGATCTTCTTCTTTAATTTTCTCCCCCTCAAACTCTGTGTTCATATGATCATCATCTTTTGGCTCCCCCTCAGGTGATGATTCTGCTTCTACAGCTACTGTCTTCTTCTTTGCCTTTCTCTTGGCCTTCTTATCTTTACTTCTTTTGTTCTCCTTGATACTCCTTGAATGCCTCTTTCTATACCTCTTTTTCTCCCCCTTTTTGTCATTAATCACTTGAGAAAACTGCTCCATGTTGGACATTAGTTACTCCATTAGGTAAGAGGAGTTACCAACTTCAATCTTCAGTTCTTGTTGGCTCAGCTCAAGTTGTAGAGAGAAAGACTGATTCATGTTGTCAATCTTGTCAGAGAGGACTTGGATTTGATCTTCATTGGCCTTCTATGCCCGTAGAGCTTCTGTCTTCTAATCATTTATGGCCTTCAGATAGATGTGTGATCTCTTTCTTTGATTTTGAGAGATACATCAGCCATAGTGGCTTGGAGTCTGTCTTGAACTGAACTATCTCCTGCTGCTGTCAACATCTTTGACTCTTCATTGATTAGGGATATCTTCTCAATCAGCTCATCAGAAATCTTCAATAGTTCCTTCTCCATGGAAATTTGATCATGTGGTTGGGCAAGCTTTTGATGAACACCAAATTGGACTCTACGCTTTTCATCTTTGGACAGATTTTTGAAAGTAGTGAGAATTTAAAAAATCATTGAGTGCCAATGGCTGTTAGAGGATGAAGGAATGTCAGGCAATAGTGCTTGGGTCGAGGGAGGCTTCTCATTTTAGACTTGATAATCATCAGTGGTAGATTGAACAGACTCTACGATCATCTCCTTGGCTATGATCCATCTGCCATCAGAACCCACTTTACTATCATAGGGGATATAGTGGTTGTGTGAAGCCCCCAAAATAGGTATACATCACCCATTCTGAGTCGCCAAATACATGGTATAGAAACAACTACAACTTCATTAATACAATTGTCGTGCAAAATACGACAACACATAAACTGTGAGTTTAAATAGAAATATTATCTTCCAGACAATATTCACACTCAAATAAGTTCTCATTACAATTATTGATACACTATTTTACAAAATAGTGAGGACTACTAAAACAACTGTCTTGAACCATTACTCTACACCCCGACTAGTTCCTGCTATATTTTCGTCTCTTGAGAAGAAAAATGGAACAAAAAGGAAAAGGGTGAGCTCAACTAGCCTAGTAAAGAATATTATAACTAAGATAATGTACAACAAATTATCCTTAGTCTTCAACAGGGAAAATCTGATAGAATACAATAGACAACAAGTTTTAGATCAACAACTATAGTGGAAACAACAATTCATTAGAAGAGTTAAGTAGAAAATGAAATCTACTATCATCTATGGATTTAAAAGTCCATCATCAATATTTTATCCCTGTAACATCAATCAATATACATCTTGAATCAAATAGTCATCTTTGCACTACAGGCCAAAGATATTAATCAGTCGGTCATGTTCATCTCAACACATGTTCATCTTTGCACTACGGGCCAAAGATATTGATCATAAAATAATTCATCTTTGCACTACAGGCCAAATATATTCAGTAATATCATCATTTAGGACTGAGGATGATGAAAAATATATTTTAAAGAAAACGAATCTAGTGAGACAAAAGAACAAATAGTAAGGATTCGTACTTCGGTTTATCCATGTTCAAAAATACTCCATAATAAACAATTGTGGAGCAGAATTCAAAAATGAAGATCATAACATAGATCCTGTGACAACCTGGAATTTTGGATTATCCAGAATTTAGGTTTAAATAATTAGTTATTAATAAAAGGAAATTTTATTTATACTTCTATGCTATGTGTTTATTAATCGTTCTATAACCTAGAATGATTATTAATCGGGAGGATTCTAGCTACGAGCTAGACTGAACGAGTAAGAATTTTCAAGACAAAAATAAATTTTTCTGGGAACAAAAATATTTCCGGGGAAAAAGACGAAATAGACACTATTCACCCGACGAAACCTAAGGGTTAGGGTTTGAATAACCTAAGCCATTCCGAGAGTTCGGTATGTCGAAATGACATTCCGTCGAAAGATTTGACGATAATATATCGTGAAAAGTTAATTAAGCCGATAAAAGTTTTTCTCGAAAACGTCATGAAAATAGATTTTAATAAAATGACGAAAAAGTAATCATACTGGTACTTTTCACCCGTTTAGCCACGTTAGGGAAAAATGTGAAGGAAAACGCTAAACGTGAAAAAGTGTTTTTCAGTTTTTCGGAGATCCGAAGATTTCGTAAAATTTAATCGGTAAAGGAAAGACGAAATATCCAAAAATATTTGGATTCCGAGAATCGCAGTTTTTGAACTGTTGGACGAATTCTGAATTATGGAAGCACGAAGCTTCCAAGGGAAGCTAGGTAAAGGAGGTGCGGCGGCCACTTGGCCACCAAGTGAACTTGGTGGCTAAGTTATGAATAGTAAAGAGGTTAGGGGTGAAATGACTAAAATGCCCTTAGCTTTGGTTTTCTATATAAACAAGCCTTAAGCTCATTTGTTTGGATAGAAAAATTTCAACCAACTTTGAGAGAGAGAGAGAGAGACTTTGGATGGGGGAAGAGAAGGAAGAGAATGAGGAAAAGCTAGCCCGAGTGCACGCTTTGTCCGACGGAAGAAGATTAAAGAAGAACGGTAATCCGAACCCTAGTTTCTTCTAAATTTCTTTAAGTTTAATATGTTGAAAAATATAACTTAATAAAAATAAGTAGTAGAGGAAGTTAAGAATGATTTCATATGGTTGATATCATAAGAAAATGAAGGAATAAGAATTAGGAATTTAGTTTATAAATTTCTTATGGAAGTACAAGATTCGTAAGGATTTTGAGCGATCTGAATGAATCTTATGAATGAGTAGGTGTAATAAGTAAGGAATGATGTTCTATAACATCAAATTCCAAGAAAAAAATAGAATCGTAATCCAAAATGTCGATTAAAATGAAGAACGAACGAAGAACGCGAAGAACACGCGAAGAACACGAAGAACGTTATTGATGGACAAATTTAAAACCATTGTAGTATAATTGTTATTGATGGACAAGTTTAAAACCATCGCATATAAGTTAGTTGCTTATTACTTGGTTAGGAACGTTAGAAACGTTCATGAAGAACAGATTAAAATTGAGCGATAACGAAGTTATGGCAAAATTTTCGTAAAAGATAAATGAGAATTTGAAAGTTAGTAAATGAACCCGAACGTGTAGGGTTTCATAAGAATGTAAGAGAACGTAGAAAATGTGAGTTGTGGACTCAAGAACGAATGAATTCCAAGTTCGGATGACCGAATTACGGACGAATGAATGAAGAACGTTAATAACGTAAAAATGAACGAAGAGTGAAGATTAAGCCAATTGAATCACATGTTAATGGATTCAGAACGAAGTTCTATCCATGGGTAATCGAAGTACATAAGATAAGGAAGAGAATGGCTTTGGAACGACCTCGTTCCGAGTTATAACGAAGAAGCTATGAGATTTCGAAATCACCGTCTCAAGCTTGTAAAAGACTTAGAAACATTTTCTAGGTTTCATACTCGGCGCCGCAGCGCGAGTCGTGACTTGGAGGCCAGCGCCGCAGCACGAGCTCGGCCATAATCTTCTGGAGAGTGGCGCCGCAGCGCAAGAGATAACAAAGGACTTGGCTCCGCAGCGCCAACCCGGGAAGAGAGGAGAGAGAAATAGGTCGCGCTGCAACGCGAGAGGAAAGGAAGAGCACGGCGCCGCAGCGCCGATGTAGACCAATGCCTAGAAATGAGATTTTTAGTTCTCAGTTACTGGAGGATGTGCAAAAAAGAAGTATGAACATGTAGTTCACGTAATGTAATACTCAATCAAGTGTTTTAAACATTTAGTGAAGGTTGAACGGAAAGATTTAGTGAGATTAAAAGATAGAGAATGTAAGAGCTAGATTACGTAACCGATATCCGGGGACAGTAGTGGTAATGAACGAATGTGAGGGATTACTGTGATTGCGATTCCTTAGACGTTGGGTGATGAAGATAATGAATAACATTCCGATGTTATGTCATGGTAATAGAGATGAATGTAAAGCGTTTAGACGCTGTGAACGCAACGTTGTTGCGATGAACGATCGGTCTTAGCATACAACGAACCATATGGCTTTGACATTTAGAAATTTTAATGAACATGGGGTTCATGGGATGAATAAATATTGAAAGCGATTAAAACCTTAGTTAAAGGTTGAAGGAGAGAGTAAGAGACGAGCAACGTGAACGTTGAATATGTAAACGATTCTTGTGAATCGTATTTACGTTGGACGAACGTTCTAAGTATACCCTGGTTGTATGACTTAGACGTTGACGAAGGTAGTAAGTAAGATATGAATTATCAAGAAAGCCGTAGCGAACAGTAAGAAGATTTGTGAAAGCCGATTGTGAGTCGGATGAGAATGGTAGAATGAAATGTAAGCGTTGAACATTTTAACCAACGTGAAGGTTGAGTGTACGCGAATATTAAACGGGTAGAATCTACACCCCGTGTATGGTTTGACCGTAGGATAACAAAGACCAATGATTAAACTTGTGATGGGTGAAGAAGCTGAATCAAAGATAAGTATGTATATCGTAAAAGAAGCCGAGTTAATGTTTATGACTTGGATAACGTTTCGAGTCGAATTAATCGGACGTTGTAAGATAAGAATAAGGTAACATAAAATGCTTAACGTTATTAATGCATAGAATGAATACGGAATGATCGTTCTGAGTATACCAAAGACTGTATTACTTAGACGATAAGAAATGAATCCCGAGGTATGGCATTTAGTTGCCAGAAAGCCGTAAGAAATAAGAATTTGACTTAACGAACATTATAGTTTAATGGTTCGTATAAGTTAAGAGAAGTTAGGTTGTGGTACAAACGTAACTTTGATAGTTGACATACGGGAGCTGGGCTAAACATTTCCTTCAGAGAGCGAAGGTATATACAAAACTAGCAACTGATCTAACTCACTGTGTGGGCAGTGTAAATGAGACGGGAACTTGTTTGTTGGTTATTTGTGGGAAACCACTCAGAGTACCATATGGACTACTAGCAAGGAAGCGATGTGTGCTGAGTCCTATAGAAGCTATAAGAAGAATATAAGAATGCAAATCATTAAAGATGATGAACGTTTTGAGTAAGACATCTCCGTATGTCATGAAGCCGTAAAGCGGAAATGAAAGTTAGTCGCGTAAACTTATATTGCAACAACGCGAACCCTAAGAAGTAAAGTTAAGTAAACCAATGCGTAAGTCAAGTATATGATTAATTGGTGTACATATTATTTCCTTATGTGTTATATAGGGATTTGGAATGAGTAGTTCAGCGTTAACTATAAGCTGTAGCTGTGCATAAGGCAAGTTTCCTAACTTCATTCATATTCAAGTGAATGTTAGTTTCTAAAACTTCTCAGATGTTGAACTTGAGAAGTTCTGTCTATGTGCGAATGTGTGATATTTGTACAAGGTGTTAGACGTATGAGGCCTTGTGCCACAATGTGAACACTTCGGTGTTTCTATGTTATGAACTGTTCTATGATTAAACTGTTTAATATGAGCATGTTCTGTTTATACATGAACCGTCATTGTTAAGTCTGTGCTATTAATTCTAGCCAGACAGAATGTATATGAAAGAGAGTAGAGAATGAAAATATTTCAAAGTGCATATAATTGATGTTTTAAGATGATAGAAATCGAGATTATTCCTATTATTCAAGCTGCTTCATAACCTTTGTTTGGTTATTTGAAGTCTGAAAAGAATGTATAAACTCTTGAATGTGTTTGTTCAACTGTTATGACTTGCTGGGCAATTGAATGCTCACACTTGCTTTAAATGAAAAACATTTTCAGCGAACGATGTTAGAAAGAACTTAAGGATCCCGTAAAGATCAAGCTGATCGGTATCCAGACGAAGTACCATTCATTATATGAATGAGAATGAAGATCAAGTGAAGACTTGTAATATAGAATGATAGAATTAAACTATAGAATAGTTTAATGAACGACTATGTATCCTTGGTGGCAGATAAAAGTCACTTGTGTAAGATGTAAAGAATAATGTAATTATCATTATTTTTAATGAAAGAGGTTTTATGGTTATAGAACCTGGGATTTGAGAATTTATGTCGTTATATTTAGCTATATAATGATGTACGTATGGAAGAAGATGGGAACGTGACGTACGGAATCCGGATGTGAAAATAGACAGGATTTCGGGGCGTTACAGATCTAATCAAAGATAGGAACCATAATAGACAATCTTGGACACAGAAAAGAAAATTTAATTTTTCTGTGAATAGTGTCGTATTCGTGAATAGTGTCGTATACGTGAATAGTAATGTATACGTGAATAGCAACTCTGGCACTAAAAGGTAGAAATTACACAAGAAAAATCATCATACTTCGTGAATAGTATTCGTGAATAGTAACTCATGAATAGTAACTCATGAATAGTAACTCGTGAATAGTAACTCATGAATAATAACCCCGACATGAAAAGATAAGAATTTCACAAGAAAAATCTTACCAATATTCCGGTATAATGATATTGAAAGAAATATTATCATTTATAAAAAAATAACATCCCTTATCTCAAAAGATGATTATTTAACTAGAATCTTTGGATATAGTCTTGAATGAACTTGCATCGATATAGCAACACTCAAAATATCTAAATACTCACAAAAATACGCCGATAATATAGAGAGAAAACTTGATTTACGTGTGATTTTCAATTCTAACCTAAGCACCCTATTTATAGGAAAATGCTTAGAACACCAAAGCAGAAAATTTAATAAAATATTAATATATTTATATAAATCATACGCAAACTTGGAAATTCTAATTTTAGCATGTTTAACAACAAGTGGGGTCCACCAATCATAACAAAAATGTTTTTATTAAAAAATATATTTAAAACTTCAAAAATCAATTATTCCGGAACTTCAATAATTCATAATAAATAGCCCTTTTATTAGAAAAATTCGAATCTTATGTCCTTTTATAAGAAATTCATTTCTCTACAACTTTATAAGTTTAAGTTTTTCCAAATTCCAAACAGAAATTGACCAAAATCCACATACGGACGATTTTGCAGCCTATAATCAAATATCAGTCAAAAATAGGGTCCATCTACACACAAAACATGTGTTAAACATTTTTTATAACAAAAATACTCTTCCTCCTTATTTATTCATATATCACATTCATTGTAAAATATCACCATTATTATATTATTATAATATAATAATATATTTAAATGAATTATTTTATCAGAAAAGATAAATTATCATTTTTCAACAATTGTCACATTAAAAAATTTCTCCATCTAAATCCACATAAAATGAATATTTTTCTTATCATATAAATCAATAATTAATTATTTATAAATAATATTACAGAATCACAGTACTGACAACTAGGCCGTTCCCAGGAAAAATGGGGCTTTCCAATAAGGATTTCTCCTTACTGGCGCGCAATTAGGTGACCAAACCTCTCCTTAGACAGAACATTCTAGACATTGCCAATAATGCTATCTAATAATATTATTCAAATAATATGAATTATTGATCTGATAATGGAAAATAATGTGTAGTGACAATTATTGAAACAACAATAATATAAAATATCAACGTAGCAATTATTGAATCAGTAAAATAAAATATTGAACAGTAATTAGTGTAACAATTATTGAGTAGTGCCTTCTTACGTAAGAATGAATAATTGGTGTAATACCGTGTGCTACTGTGCAACACCGCGTATTATTGTGCTTTAACCACCGGGTATTTCAACAGTGTTAACGGTAACAACTACGCCATTATTTATAAAAACTCATACTTGTTGTTTTCTTCATCCAATTGCTTTTCGTTATGGGGCCCACATAAGGCTACGTCGTCGTATGAATATTCTTCGACAGCAAGAATATTCCACGACCAAACGAATATTCCCCGACAACAATTTTATAACCATTTGCTTATTTAAAAAATATTTGCGCATTTTACCCATAACTAACCACATTAATCAAATCAACCCCTTACTGATTCAAAATAATAATTAGAGAAAATTAAATCTTTATTTATAAAAAGTTGGGGTCTTACAAGTTGCCAACATATCTGTAGACTTTTTAGTGAGGCTGGTCTTTAATCATTTTGGTTGCAAACTTCTTCACCCTTGGGAAGTTCTGAAACACCAGCTCCAGACTTGGAAACTGAGAGAAGCACCAGCTAAGGTAACTTCCATCTTTTTCAGTATATACCTTTAACCAAGGCATCCATTGGAAGAACCATCTCATCAACAGATCATCAGGATTGTAGAGGATAGTGGTGCATTCCAATTCCATGTTGTTCCAGTTTTTGAACACATCATATGCAGTCATCCTTACAACCTTGAGTTGTTCATTTCCATAGCTTACCCATCTTTCTGCTGGGACTGCTGCTGGTTCATCAATCACTTTTATCACTAGTCTTATGCTAACTCTTGTTAGAGAGAGAACATGATAGTCTGTTGATTCCTAATTTGCAGAGCTAGAATCCTTCTCCATTTCTTCACTTTCTAAGCTTGATTCATTCTGATCAGATTCATCAGTGAATCCCTCTTGTTGATTTTCATTACCAGAACCTTCTTCAACATCATCTTCATTGGATTCAACTTCTTCATCACTAGTTCCATCTTCAGCACTTTTCTCCTTTGATTCAGATTCATCATCAGTTACTTCAATGATTGTAGTAGAGTGTTCACCTTGCTTCTTTGGGACAAACTTAGCAAGTAGTTTTTAACTCTTTCTTCTCCTTGGAGGTTTAGCTATAGGAGAGTCATACTTTTCTTCTTCTTTTGAATTTGAGGCCTTTGAATCATCAGACAACCTTCCTTGATGTTTAGCATTGGCAGGGGCAGGTCCTTCTTCTTTAGACTCAACATCTTTGGAACCATCACGTGGTTTTGTTAGAGTGTTTGTAGTAGGAGAAGCAGTTGTGTCATCTTGCAAACTTTCTTCATCATCAGAGTTTGCAGTTCCTTTCACAGATTCAGCTTCTTTTTCACTGCTGGACTTGATCTTTGAGGATTTAATATTAAGGCTTTCAATTCCCTTCCCATCTTCTGACTCTACGTCCTCTTCTTTGTCAGATGGAATTTCTTGGGGAACTGGACTGGCTTGTTTACCACCTTAGCTTTCTTTCTGGATGGCCCTTGAAGTAATCTGTTACTTCTCCTCTTAGTGGTTTCTGCAGTTGAGACACCTTCTTCCTCTGCTTCCTTGTGGTAAGTGGAGAAACTTCTTGGTGAAGCCTTTGTTTTCTTCACACCCTTGGACTTCTTCCTTGATGGTGTGGTTGCCACTGGTACAGAGTCACCAGATTCAGAGCTTTCCACCTCTTTCGCCTTCCTCTTCTTTTACAGAGACCTTGCTGCTTCTCCCAATTATTGTTAGCCTCCTGTTTTCCTTTGGATTTTTCTTTCAGTTTACAAACAGCTGGGGATACATCACTTTATGAACGTTTAGAGGCTCTTACTCATCATCCTTGATCTTGCCTCCCAATTTCTTCTTCAGCACAATACTCAACAGTCTTCCATGAAAAACTTTGGTAAGAGGTTTATCTGTAGACTTCTTCATCTCAACCTTTTCCACCCATTTGGAGATTTGATCGAACATGATAGCTCCAAAGTTTATTTGCTTCTTTAGAACTATTGCAGACATAATCTTTAGCCGTTGATCAAGCACAGTGTTATGTGCAGTGTCCTTGCATAGTATACATTTGCCCACTATCTCAGCAAGGAATTTGAATTCTTCAGGAAACTCCTTGTCGGCGTAGGGATTTTTATTTATCCCTTTTCGTTACTTGTTCTTTGGTGTTCTCATGTTAGGTGAGATTTGTTTGAAAAAATAAGTGAAAAAGGTCCGACATGTATCATGTCGACGATGGACTATTAAGAGTCGCCATTTGATTTTTTATATGGTTGTACCAACACAACCGAGAAAAAGTTTGCACATTGACCTAGTGATATGACACTGCTAAACGGGTCGGTGAAACCGAGATTCATTAGGGTCCAGGGACTTGATTATGTAGAGGGAATGTGTTAGGCACCCCCCGACATCCGTGTTACCACGGTGACCGCCTCTTTTTAAGAAACTGTTATATGAATGTGTGTGTGTGTGGGTTAATGTGCAGTTATTTGGAAGTAGTGCGAGGCCTCGTTCACACCTATATACACATGGTTTGAATTTGTGTAAAAATTCAGTTTTAAACAAGATATGGCAGTGATGTTTTATAAAAGAGGTTTTTCAAACCCTTATGCTCAATAGTAATTGAGACCTTTTACACTCCCATTTTTATTAAGTGTTCGAGTTGATTGTTTTTAATTTTTGAGACGGAAGCATCTTCGAGAAAATAATGTACAAAATAGTGCTGAACTCCTCGTGGGTATGAAAACCATCTGAGGATATCCAAACATCGTGAATAAATTTACAAGCTGCTTACAGCTGAAAATGTCCATCACAGGAACCGAATCTAGATCTAGTAAACTGAATCTGTGATCACATGATTCCTAGGCTCACATGATGCCGCAATTGATAATAAAAGCAGTAAGCATGTATATATATAAAAGCTATAAATATATATATATATAGACATGATCATCCACCACGAAGCTCCTCCATGGGGGATCAAAAATGTAAATAAAGCTGTAAAAGCAATCAACCGCTACGGAGTAAACTCCACGCAAGACAAAAAGTAAAGACAATCAACCGCCATGAAGTAAACTCCAAGCAGGATTAAATGTAAATATATATATATATATAAGCGGTAAATGCTCCAGATGTAAAATTCAGGCTCATCGGACAACAATTGATATATATATATATATATATATATATACACACACGAAAGCAAATAAACTCTCCTGACCAAAGTCTAGCCTCTATCGAGGCATAACTCGATAATGTTAGTCCATATATAAAAATATATATAAGAATATATATAAGAATATATATATATATATATATATATATATATACACACACACACACAAAATGAAATGAAACCATGAACCGAAGTCTGGGAAAACACACGCAACACGACTCTCAACGTGAAGAATGGTGTGTGCAAAGATGAAGAGAAAGTCTTTAAAGTGTGTGAGAAGGCTTACAGTGGGCTGCCAAAGAAGACTTCTATATCTTTAAAGGGATGAACACTCGGCTCCCGCCAGTACAAAATAGAAGCTATATGTGAGCTCGTAAGTGTTTAAAATGAGAAAGCACTCAGTTTAGGGTGAGTACAAAGCAAATTTGATAGGGCCTCCTCGCCTTTTTCTCTTACAAAATGGCCACCCCAAGCCCTCTATTTATAGAGGAGGGAGCCGCAAGTGCCTGCGGCTAGCCGCAGGTACCTGCGGCGGCCCTGGGTGCCCCGGGCTTCGCGGGTCCTGTCGTCTCAAAGTACGTGCACGTATGCATTGTAATGTCCGCTCGAACTTTCAGAATTGCAATCCGGGTATCCGACTGAGGTATGTAAGACCTATTTCGGACCGCCGTTGTCGAGAATTGCGCAATGACATGGGATTAGAGGTTGTGCGAAGTCAGGAAGATGGGACCATGCCCTCCGGTCTTCAAGCTTCAAATTCTATCCGTTGCCCTGCGTAATAGTCACTCGGGATTGGACCTCCTTGGTTCTTGTGGGACATTTCTGTGTAGAAATGTATGTATGAAATGTTGAGACGACGCGATGTGGCATCAAGGTGGCAAGATGATGACTTTGCCCCTCACCGGGGTTATCGCCGGTTTGGGCTGATAAAGTAGACGTTGCTCAGGGTTATCTCTGAGATTGGACTGCTGTAAGTGTTGAAGGTCCTCAGTGTCATCTCTAAGTTTTGCCTGTCTTCTCGAAGTTATCTCCAAGTCTTGTACTGAGTGCCTCGTTATGAGTGCTGAGGTTGAAGCTGATTGCATACATTTGAAACAAGAATTTTCGGGGTTATCTCTGAACTGTATTCCTTGGGGTTATCTCCAAGGTTGGTAACTGCTACTCCCAGTGTTGGGACTATGACTGAATATCTCGGGGTTATCTCTGAGATGAATCGACCTTCTCTGGTGGAATTTTTGGTAGTGGAACTGCATGCCTCGGGGTCATCTTCGAGGTTAGAACTGATACTCCCGGTGTGTGTTTTGTGGTTGAGACCGAGCTTCCGATAGTATCTGGACTGGATATGAGTTGTCTTCCAGGGTTATCTCTGAAAGACGAATCTGCCATCCTTCAATGTCAGTGACAGGTGTTCAAAAAATTTCGAGTGTCTACACTCCTTTTTCTTCATATCCATCAGACTAGGGTTTCTTTTGTATGCCATAATCTTCTTCGCTTGCTTAGTGTTGATCTCATCAAGGCTTTTCAGTCCTAGGTCAGGAAAGCCTAAGCATTGATTGATATCAGATGATTTCAGCTTTAGAGACTGACCTTTGCCCTTGGTAGAAGGGGTTCCAAAATTTATGGATGCATTCGAGTAAAACTCCTTAAATAGTTTAGTATATACTCGAGTGCTTGCGTCAAGACATTCTGAGAATCCAGCTTTCTTCACAAGTTCAAGAATATCTCTGAACTTCTTTTCAGATTTTTCAAACGACTTGGTTCCTAGCTTAATGCCAGTGATTACTCGCCAATCTGCCATTTGAAGAGTTCAAAGAGTATGGGTATTTAATTTAAGGAGTTTTCTGAGAGATAGGTGAGTGTGATTTGGGCGAAGCTCTGGAGGGTTAGTGGATTAAGGCTTTGAAGAGGATTCTAGGGTTTAAAAATGGGAGGGAGAGAGGTTTGATAGTTTCTAGTAATTGTTTGTAGATTTTGAATTTGTCTTTATGGCAGTCCCTTTTGACTCTGCATACGCTGTGATGTGTTAACTCGCCATTGGTTGCACGATGCCCAGTATGAGCTATAACTCCCCATAACCTTTTTGGTTTTATATTCTTTTTAATAGAATAAGCATTACTGACGTGGATTGATCGTTGACCTTTTTGGTTCGTAGAGTATCTCAGTGAGGTAGCTATGGACTCTATATTTTTCTTTGTTAACTCAACGATCTTCTTCTGAGATATACTACAGTGGATGGTTTTGACACTAATCCTCATCTTGAAACTGCATAGCTTAACCACTGATGTACCCCAAGCCAGTTTGGGCACTTAAGTTCTGAGGTGCGTTTGCATGATGTCTTTCCAAACTATATTTGTATTTATCTCCACATGATCTAAGTAGTTGAGCAAGTATCCAATTCTTCCGAGCTCCTTATGAGCTAGTGTATCCTCAGGTAAGACTGCGATCGCCGAGTCTGATTCTACGATCGTTGAGGTTGCTCCACGATCATTGAGTTCTCTTTAACCTCTGATCTATGACCATTGACTGTCTTGGTCCTTGAGTTGATCTCTACTATGCATTCCTTCTGGGTCAAGGTAGCTCAGGAAGGGCCAACCTCTTAGAGTGAACTAAGGATCAGGTTTGTCCCTGAGGCGCTTTCCAGATGAAAAACATTAGAAGTGATTTGCACTGATATCTCATTTGACCTTTTCTGCTGGGGAGTTCATCTACCGACTTTGGACATATACATTGGCTGTAATCATGGTGTCCTCCTGCTCTTGCTCTACGATCAGATGTTTGATCATAGGCACTCCACGATTTTGATTAAGGTGGCTGATGGGTTATCAGTAGTACGTTTTGAGACGTTTCTACTGACTATGGATCTTCATTTGGTTCATCAGCCACAAAGTTTTGGGACTCTGTAACTGGTACATTGCTTCATAGTATGTCTCAGTGCTGTTGTTTCTTAACAGATCACTGTTCCCCCATGGTTGATACTCTCTTCTCAAAGAGTCATAAGTTCTTCTTCTTCACGTGTAGCAGAAGGCAGCCTTGCTTATCTCATTATGGCTGAAGTCATTAAATCTTCTTGTATCGTAGACATGAGTATCTCCAGGGTTGATCATTCTACGATCCTTTGACAGCACTACGAATGTAGTCTTCCTTGTCAGTGTGTACTTGTGAAGTTTTGCTCCCGTAATTAGTTCCTTATGATTAATGCTCGATGATCCTCTGATGTGAGCTTTCTTAAGGATTCCTCTCATATGACTTGCTTTGCATGATTAAGCATATAAGACCCTTTTTATCTTTGGTTGAATGGCCTGCTTCCATATAAAGATTTGTAGCCATGCGAGCTTCATTCAAATTAGCTCAGCAGGTCTTCAAGGACATGCTTTGACATATGGGAATTTTATCAAACTCATTTCTGAACAATTTTAAGCCTTCTGCTGGTTGAATCTTTCTTTGACTAAAGTCTTCTGCTTCATCATTCCTTAGTGTGGTCAGATAGACCAAGTGCCTACAGGTTAGATGCATTTCTATTTTTGGTACACATAGTTAAATGGGTCCTATCGGGTTAGTTTTCAAAATCCCTGTTCCTCATGTGTTTGGAAAAACATCATATTGCTCATCAGCAGTCATATTCATTCATGTAACCAAATTTGATATGACATCTTAAGATGCATGCTGAAGAGTGTGTGTAAGATTAACCATTTTAATAAAACACTCTTTTCCTTTGATGGTTTCATCATTTGCTTGGTTATGTTCACAGAGTAAGAATCAACATTATTACTTATTTGTATCTGGTTGATTCATAGAGGTGATCAGTTTCTACGAATCTTCAAGATACTTTTGTAGAACTGATCATACTTTGTGTGTTATCAAACCCTTAGAACATAGGTTTGTACATATATACTAACCCATCAGCAAAGATTACTCCACGTAAGATTTATTTAACTTTTGATATTCTTATGACCCATTTCAGATTTCTTTCAAGATGTCATCTCCAACCTAAAACTTGGATAGAGAGAAAGTTTGTAAGCATTTGAGTTTCCAACTTCAGTGTACTTTCTCTCTTTCACCTTTTTAGGTAGATTATGATTCCTTGAAAGAATATTGTTATAGTTCATAAGGAGGTGCAACATGATGTACACAATTATATTAGTGAGGAACCATACCTTTCTACTGTCAGTTTCTTAATAATCATTTAACTTAGACATACTGAGGTTAGGCATTGATATGCATAGTTTCTCATTTAATCCTGATAGCTTGTTGCTTTAGTTGACCTTCAATCAATCAGTCGTGGTCTTGAAGATGCAAGCTGAGAGAATCTCAACATCTTTAGTTCTATGCCATCTTTGAGTTCATAAGGTTTACATCCAGCTGCTGGTTGTCCAGATACATATTTGAGAAGTTCTTCTTTCTTCTCTAGATAAGCATTTCTTAGCATGTATGGCCTATTCATCTTTCAGGCTTGTGGATGTTTAACTCTTTTCTTTTGATGCCTCTTGAGCTTTCTAGCATGGCCGTCAGACTACAAGATTGACTGTGGCCAAGGATTGGTCTTATTGTAATGTCATTTAAGAACATTGACCAATCTGAGCAGCTTCAGGTGTATATACACATTTACCTGTACACAATATTTCAAACGTGTGAGCTCATCTGCATATAACAAGTGACTTACTACTAAACTAAGTTTAGAACAATGTTTGTGCCTAGGATCAGACTCAAAGCGATTAGCTTCTGAATATAGCATGAGAACATGCTCTGATACCAATTGTTAGTTCCCAATAGGCACACAATGGATCTAGAAAGGGGAGGGGGTTGAATAAATCCTTTTTCTTTTTAAATAATTTTCTCATTTATTTTATATTACTAATGATTTAGCATATGACAAACATAGGAATCTTTTCAAGTACAGCGTAATAAGTAAAAGATCCCCTTCATTGATATATTCATAATCATATATACATTGTTCTTAGAGTTAGTCAAGTTGTAAGCAATTAATCCATGCATAGCAGTTATAACAGTTAAGTACATAATGTAAATGACATAAAGTAAAAGACACAAGGGATTTTAAGTGGTTCAGAGATTCAAGCTCTTAATCCATTCTTCTGCTTTCAACTAGCAGGATTTCCACTAAGGAATGGCAACACCCTGAATCACTAAGATTCCTTCAAGGCCAGCAGCCTTCGGACTTTAGTTCACTAAGAACTCTTCAAGGCCAACAGCCTTGGAACTTCTCTAGTTACCTAGGAACTCTTCAAGCCCAGCATGCTTGGAACTTCATTTAGTCCCTCCGGACAAGGACCCGTCAGGCCCTGACTTCTTGTTGTTAATGTTGTTTCTTTGTTAGTGGTGCTGCTAAGATGTTCTTTAAGCTCTTCATCTCTGAATTCTTAGTAGCTTGATGTGATCATCCTTGAGGTGCAGTTGAGTGTTACATGATGCTCAGCTTCTTCAGATACTCAACCACTTCTGATGATCCCTTGTTGAACTGTAGTGAAGATCATTCTTCTTGATACTTGATGGCTACACATGATGAGTTTCTAAGATGACTGTAAGCTCTTCTGTTAGGTACTTAGAAACTTTCTCATGCATGACACAATGATGACGTTGGCGATCTTCTTCCTTGATACTTGATGCCTTCTCATGATGGACTTGCTAAGATGACTGTAAGCTCTTCTCTCTGGTACTTAGAGTCTTCCCATGATAGACATCAAGATGATATTGAAGCTCTTCTTTCTCTTGGCAGTTAAGAACACTCTTCTTGTAGTAGAACTCTCACTTCTACATAGTAAAACTCTCACTTCTACTTCTTACTCTATTTATCTCCAATCGTTCTTGGTGAATCGTAGAGTTAGCTTTCGGACCTTCATTGGTCACTCACTATTTTATGTTATTTAGATCAGTCCACCATTTCTCCAAACTCAGCAACTCCAGCAACCTTTGATCTTTGAAGCTCGTACAATCTTCCCGTTGGAATGTAGCCATTGGGAGCTATTTGAATTGCTTCGCAGATCTCGAGTTGTTTGAGGTAGACTGCAGATGTGACATGACATGACTTTCTGACACTGCAGTCTACTGTTTCATCTACCCTGTCAGAGATGTCACTTTTATGTCTCGGGCAGGTAGTCAAGTTTATTTCCTCCTTCTGATTTCTCGATCAGAGGTTGTCCTTTTGTATCGATGCTCTTAATAAGCTCTGTTCGACCATCAATCTTCAGATTGAACTGTTACCAATGCTTCAACCTTCAGACGATCGAACTCTACGATTCTGATGCATATCTTCTTAGACCTAATCGTAGTGTCTTGTTGACAGGTAGAGACAACACTACGATCTTTAAGAGTGTTCATTAGATCTTCAATATAGCACACCTCTTCCTTCTCTTGTGCAGTGGTTCAACACTTCTATTTGCCTCGACTGCTCTCAGATACTGATGGCTTGACTCTTTGTTCTGGCCCCTTCTGAATAGTAAGACACTTCAGATTTGTGTCGTGTTTAGCTCGCTTTCTCCTTGTGATCACCCGTTAACTTATCATCAATGGACTGACCCAATGCTTAATCACTTTAGCCTTGTTCTTCAGAGGCTGACCAGTATGTTTGTGTACACTCCATCAGTTCCTTCTTTGTTTGGCAAACACTACGATTTAGGTTAATCCCAAGATTGTTGTCTTCTATTCACTTGACAGCTACTACACTTGCTGACTTTTTTTAGTTAGTTATTTTGATTGAAGTCTTCTTCTGATCAACTTTTGGAAGACTTCAACTTGAATAGCTTCACAACTCAATCTGAATATTGATTGGGTTGGTGCTTAGATCTTTTGTTAGCTTGCATGTCATTCGTTGAGTGCTCTCTAGTTTCCTTCAGGTGGGATGTATCTTTGCAGTACCAACTAGAGGTTTCATTCCTTTGGATATTCTGGGAGTGCTCATTTATAGAGAATCGTGTTTGCTCTACGATTCTATCTTGGCGTTGTGAGCACATCTATTGAGGTCTTAGTTCTGCACTCTACGATTTAGCTTCAGCTGCGCAGACAATACAACTCCGAGATCAGATTCTTGACACTATACAATTTCTGTCGTTGTGCTTGTTGTCTTCATCCGATCTTTCTCGACTTCGATCTCTGCCTCCGATATGATTAGTAGACTCTACGATTCTGAGTGTAGTCTACGATCTTTGACTTGGTTTTGGCAGATGCTCGGTTGGCTCGTAGACAGGCTGTCTCTATGATTCTGAACATGACTTCCTCATCAGACTATGGCTCCAAGGAAGTTCTCCTCGACACACTACGATCCTTCTTCGTCTCTCCTGGCAGTCTACGAACTCTGAGATCTACTATCTTGCAGACTACGATTCTGCCTCGACAGCTCTCGAGTTTTTCTTGACTCTCCTGACAGACTACGATTTCTGGTGCAGTGCTCGACGATCAGACAAGCCTATCTATTACATCATAAGATCAACCTAACAAGCTTGATCTTTCTATATTTATAGTCCTTGTACATCATTTCTTTTTAAGGGCTTTACAAAGCTGTTCTGCTTATGTAGGATCAACCTAACACATTTGATCAATTCATTCTAAGTCCTTGTACATATGTTTCTATTATCTATCTAAGGACTTTATAGCTTTTCTTAATGCAAACATACTTACATATTCATTCATATATATATATAAATATATCATAATCAAATCATATTAAATAGGAATATCATTCACATGCTTATTCCTGACATAATATTACCATTTAGAAATTAAAATTTGTTTGAAATTCCATCACTACCCCTTTATGGGAAGTTGTAAACTATTAATACAAAGGAGAGAATTTCTTGGGACAATGAGAGAAGGTAGAGGTAATATAGGAAAGTAAATAATTTATTCTCCTAGAAATTAAGTTGTAAACGACAAACATTTTGGAACAAATTTTTTCTTCTAAAACGACAATCTTTTAGGAACGGAGGGAGTAATTTGTTTAGTCGTGATGCAACCGACGACATAGTTTATAAAGCTCATTATTTCTTCTTTCACCATAAATTAACCACTAAGATTTAATCAAAGATTTGAACTTTCATACTATTTATTGAGCCTGTAATACCAAGTTTGACTTCCATACTGTTAAAATTAACATCTATTTATTGAGCATGTAATACCAAGTTTGGCTTTCATACTGCTAAAATTAACATCATTATTTCACTTACAACCATATAGTAGTAATCTTCTATGGCAAAATTAATGAAATACCTATTATAATTGACACGTTTTACTGATTGCATTATTAAACTTTTAATTTTTTAAATAATCCCACTAAACTAATTATTATTTTGAAATTGGGTCATTCTGTTAAAAATAAATAAACAAACGTTAATTTTTTATCGACACAACTAATGAATTACCCACTGTAGTTGACCCATTTTACTGATTATACCATTGAACTTTTAATTTTTTAAATTACCCTATTAAACTAACTAATATTTTGAAATTGGGTCATTCTGTTACAGACTTCTCAAGTGTTAAATCGTTTCAGTTTTTATCCTACGTGGACGTGAAAAAGAAGAAAAAACAAATTTGATTTATTCTCTCTCTTCCTTCCTCCCATCTCTCTCTTCTCCCCTTCTTCCAAATCAAATAGATCTACATATTTTCTCTCTCTAAAATCTATGAAAATTCCTAGATTTGAATACTTAAAACATTGAATTGAGCTTCAAAGTTCAGCATTAGATATAACAATGTAGTCTGAATCCCCAACAACAACAACAACACCAAATAAAGTAAATGGTGTTGTAGTAGGTTTCTTCATTCTCACCTCCAACTATCAGCAGCCTTAATTATGTCTCCGAACTCCTTTCAATCACTATCGATCGCCTCCACAAGATCCACTCCTTCTCCAATCTCTCTATATATCTATGTGTGTGTGTGTGTGTATATATATATATATATATATATATATATATATATATATATTACTACATGTGGTAGTTATAATATTTTGTTAAATTGATTTTGTTGGGATTGCATTTATTATTTGATAGGATTCTGAGTTTTTACGGATGGATACGAAGATAATTCATAGGTAGATGCAAAATGTTGTTGTTGCCAATTACCGCATTTTCATTTCTATTGCTGATGCATTGCTTTTTATTCGTGAGAAAAAAAAATTCTATTGATAAACATATGAGATTAGAGTACCCAAAATATATTGATTTTTTTGCTTTCACTATCAAGTTTTTAATTAATTTTTGTCACATAAGTAATATTTTTTATTTTTGAATTTCTGTTCCAGAGCCACATATATAAAATATTAATGTTTGCTTAATTTTTTTAACATAATGACCCAATTTTCAAAATATTAATTAGTTTAATGGAGAAATTTAAAAATATAAAAATTTTTCAATGGTGTAATTAGTAAAACGTGCCAATTACAGTGGGTAATTCATTAGTTTTGTCAATAAAAAATTAACGTATGTTTATTTTTTTTAGCGTCTGCTTATTTTTGTCAATAATTAGTTTAGTGGGGTAATTTAAAAAATTAAAAGTTCAATGGTGAACACAATAAAACATGTCAACTACAGTGGGTGTTTCATTATTTTTGCCATTCTTCTATTTATTTATTTGAAAAAAATCTCAACTTCTCTTAATTCCAGTAATTAATTAAGAATTGCATTGATAAGTTATTAAGGATTAATTGCATATTAAACCGCGAAGTATACACATTTTTATCATTCGTACCCCGATGTTTAAATGCTCTCATCTCGCTACCCAAAGTACTATTAAGTTACCATAATTGATCCTTTTATAATTTTCGACCAAAAAAGTGGTCGGAACTGCTATGTGTTCCGGTGGTGTATGTATACGTACGATTTGACCATATTTTTATACATTTGACCGTATAAAACCTTTGAAAACCTGATTGATTATATTAAGTAATACATTTATACTTACTAGTACAATAAATTATAAATTTACAAACCTAATTTTGTTTTCTTTTTCCTATTCTTCCCCATCTTCATCATCGTCCATTACCATGGAACTCATCAAAAATTTCAAAATCCAAAATACCCAAATCACTTATCATCTTCCCTTGTAAACCATTCATGAAGCTCAAAAATCTCAAACTAAAAACCTCAATTCGTTCAACATCTTCAAAATTTTGCCCAATCTCAAACCCACTTCATTTTCTCTCTCTAAAAGGAAGAACCAAAAACCCAAACTCAAACTTAGAATTTCAAAAATCTCACGAGCAGCGAAAGAACCTATCAAGAGTAGAGGAAGAATCAAAAACCCAAACCTAGAATTTCAGAAATCTCAACATCCATAACTTCCAAACCACAATTAAAGAAACCATGCGTAAGATCAAACCCATCTATTATCTCATACATCAAACATAGAAAAATCAAAGAAAGAAACCAATAACAGATCTAACACCAAGTGTAAGATCAAACCCAAATCGAGCCCTTGATTTAAGCATCCATGGTGATCGGGACCAAAATCAGTCGCATCAATCGTAGAACTGAGTTTAAACCTTCTAGATCTTTCACAAAAATTTGTCATAATTCAAAGATCCTTGGGTTGATAATGAAGATGAACATCAAATGAAAATGAAAGAGATGAAGATTGAAATTTTCACTCTGTTTTTGTTAGATGAATGAAATGAGATGGAATTAGAGTATCCTTTGGTTTGTTGCTCTAATTGGTTGTCTGTTTTGGTTTGTTGAATGAGATGGAATTAGATTGATGAAATCCCTAAATTGTTTGAATGTTTACCCTTTATTTTGTTAATCTAGTATTTCACATGTATTTCTATAAATTAATTAAGTTAACTAAGATATTTATATAGTTAATAATATTTAAATATTAAATTATGACACGTGACCTTTTTTCGGAAAAAATTTGATCGGAAGTCTGGATAGGGTCCATCATGCTTACTTAAAGGTACATACTTTGGATAACGGGATGAGAGCGTTTAAACATCGGGGTACGAATTGTAAAATAGTGTATACTTTAGATCTACTTTACACTTAATCCAATTATTAATTACTTGAAGTATTAATTTTGAAGGACGTCTAACTTCCACACACACAAACACACACACACACACACACACACACACACACACACACACACATATATATATATATATATATATATATATATATATGGTTAAAATAGAGGTATCTGGTAGTGTAACTTTTAAAGTTACACGATTCTGATAATAGAGTGATTTCACTCTCACGATCGTGAGAATGAGTCCTCGAATAGTAGAGTGAATTCACTCTCTACGATCGTAGAAATGAGTCCACGATCGTAGGGTGAATTCACAAATCGTAGAGTGACTACTCTACGATCGTAGAGTGAACTCACTCTACGATCGTAGACCGTGTAATTTTAAAAGTTACACGGCTGTGTACCTCTATATTCCCCTATATATATATATATATATATATATAACATAATATGTGAGATTTGGTAGATTTAATTCTTTAAGCATTTTTGTTGAGATTATTATATCAATGTAATACATCACAACCCTGCTTTATCTAATATATCTAATAGGATGCTTTGGACTATGTATCATACACAATTCAGCATCTTCAGAAGAAGACAAATTCTAACTCATGGAATGCTTATTTTGTTGCTGTACGAATCCCTATGTTGTATCATCCATAAAAATAAACTCGAATTTTATTTATAACGTAGTAGTTAGTACCATTTCAAAGTTATATGTAAGCTTTCAAGTTATATGGCAACATAGTTTCTCATGAAACATTATCCACCACATATTTTGATTCTCTCTTTTTATTTTTAAATTGAATTGAATGTATTCTTATTATATTTACTGAGCTAATTAACATATTTTCTAATCACTTACATTTAATAGTGCATTTTTAACTTGGCTAGGAAACTGTTTTTTCCTTTTCTTTTTAAATTACTTTTGAGCAATGAGCACTTAACCTTCCAAAGTATTAATAAAATACCCTCTAATGGTTTTGTTCTCCACTACCCCTATATTACAATTTTACCCCCTAACAACCAGAAACAGCTAGTTTTTCTAGGCATTTTGGAATTTTTTATTATTAAACTTCTACATATACGACCCTTAGTCTGTAGGTAATAGGTAAATAATATAAGAAGATCATCTAAGACATACTCAAGCTAGAGTTGAAGCTCAATAATTGGTTCAAATAGTTTTCAAGCCCTTTATAATAATAATGGACTGATGTGTAGGATACTTTATTATTATAATAAATTTAAGAAATTAGTTTAATTCATCTTAAAGAAAACTCAAAATAGTTCTAGAAGCTCAAATTGATGGGGTTGGTTCAAATATTTTTCAACTCAAATTGATGGGGTTGGTTCAAGTGGTCGTAAAGCTCAATATGATTGTAATTTGTAAATCATTTTTATTTATTTATTCTTTTTTTTTCTTTCTTTAATTTAAACAACCCAAAAAAGATTGAAATTAAAGCTGTAAAATGAACCAAACACTTCGAACTTGATTCGTATTCGCTCGACTAAAAGTTCGATTCGAGTTTAACTTGAAATATAAATGATTCAAATATGAGAAAATTTTAAAGTTGGATAAATTACTCGAACCTCTTCAAATTATAATTTTCTATTGATACTCAAATCATATTCGGACGAAATATTCAAACTATTCGGCCTCAATTCGAAATCGTACTTGACTCGGTGGATAAACGAACTTAAATCAATCTTTATTTCATACTCTATAAATTTTATAAACGAAATCTAAAAAACTTAATATTCGGCTCGACTAAGTACATTTATTCCTCTAATTGAAATAAATTAAGCTTGAGCATCCACAGTAACAATAGAAAGAATACAATCATATATATATATATATATATATATATATATATATATATATGTTGGGCCATGATTATTTGGGCCTTTGGAATGTAATAGGCCATTAATTATGTGGAGTTATTTGGGCTTGGACCAGAAGTGGATTGAGTGGACGGGGGACTTATGAGTTGAGGTTCCTAATTATATTTGGACTTTGACTTTGGAAGGAAGTGTTGGACTATGAATCCACTTCCTTAATTATAGGAGATTTGATACAATCCTGTCATGGATTGGTCGTGGACGGGGAACCTTAACCTGATTCAGAGAAGGATTGCATAAAGGTAGTGAGATCATTATAAATATAGGGCTCCTCATTGATTTTTAGGTACATGACATTTACTTTCCAGCACTAGAGCTTTAAGCCTATATTGTTAACCTTATATCAGCATTTACTTATTCTCACACCAGAGCTATTCCCCGGCGGCCCAAGCCGTCAAGCTTTTGGTGTTTACCTGTTTCTATGCAGGATTGGACGCGCTTTGATGATTGGGGTGCGTGGACGGATCCTGGAGTTAACATTGGCACTAGAAGGAGGGATTTTCTTGTGTTTCTGGATTTTAATCACGTTCATTAAACGTCCTACATTAGAGCTTATGGAGAATAGTAGGACAGCTACCACTGAAGGGCAACCAACGACGACAAGTTCTTCTCAGCAGAGAATTTCTGTTAAGGATAGGTTGGGGCCATCAAAGAGTGTCCATGACAGACTTGGGACACAAGGAGCCCCAATAGGGTCTCAAGCTAGAGTCCACGACAATGTCAGGAAGAAGTTATTTTCCACTGGCAGTAAAGGACCTGGTAAGGATCGGAGAAGGGTAGAAGGCACACTGCCTAGAACCCAACACCGAGAAGATCAGGCAAACACGGCATCTACTCTTGCCAAGATGGCCCAGGAAACCGATAAAGTTTTGAAGGTGCTGCTGCAACAAAGGGAGGAGATTGCCAAACAAATGGTTTTTATGGCCGAACTGGAAGATGAGGCCTCTAGTCATACTCAACCCAAAGAGCGTGGTAGGTCTCAGGATAAACGATCCAGAACAAGGAGGGATGAGGGTCCCAGACGGTGTGAAAGCAGACTTCAGAGCCGTTCTCATGACCGAAGTAGATCGAGGGGTCGTACTCCCGAAGATCCAAAGATGGCACCTCGCCCTAAGGATTCTCGGGATGATGATAATGATAGGCGACGAAGCAGATCAAGGGGACGCACAACCGAGGGTTCAAAGAGGGCTATTCGTCCTGAGAATTCTTGGTGTAGTGAGAAGGATAGACGTCAAAGCAAATCGAGAGGTCGTACTCCTGAGAATCCAAAGAGGGCACATTGCCCTGTAGAGTGTCACCACATCAGGAATGACAGACGAATCCCGTCTAGGGCAACAAGTTTGGGTGGAAAGAGTCGATCTGATCATAAGAAGAAGGGCTCCCCAAAGAAGAAAGTCTCTTCACAGCCAGAAGGGGTAGAACTGTTAGCCAGAGAGTTGAAGGAGCTTCGAAAGAAACTGGCTGAAGTTCAGCAAGGGAAGGAAAGTTCAGGCAAAAAGGCATACCCTTTCTCCCCGAAAATTCTTCGGGAGAAGGCGGATCCCAGTAAAAATCTCCCATATATGGAAAGTTACGATGGCTCAAGAGATCCTTACGACTACAGCCAGACGTATGATAGACTGATGGACTATTATGATTACTCAGATGCGGCTAAGTGTCAGACCTTTGTGACAACATTGAGGAAAGACGCCAAGCAGTGGATGGGGACCTTGGCTCCAAACTCAATTTCATCATGGGAAGAGCTGTGTGATAAATTTCATTCATGGTTCGGAAGTAATAAGAGGAGAGGAAAGCCCACAGGGTCGTTAGCACAGATCAGAAAATATTCTAATGAGACTCTAGGGGAGTACGTGAAAAGGTTCAGGGAAACCGTGGGACAAGTAACAGATCTCAATGATCTCCAGGTCGTGGGACTATTTCAGAACGGGTTGGACCTGGTGAAGTCCGAAAAATTAGTGAAGAATTTGATGTTCAATCACCTGAAGAGCTTAGCAGAATCATTCGAAGAAGCAGAATGCTTTAAAGTGGTAGAAGAAGCCATGAGCAGTTTAAAGTAGGGCTCTTCGGAAAAGTTGAAGGAAAAAGACAAGGATCAAACATATGGTAACCAGAAGAGGTATAGTGGCAATAATGATCGGACTGATGGGAATCAGAAGAAGTACAACAATAATTGGGGGTCGGGAGGAGGTCATCCGCCTTTCCTGAGACAGAAGGTGACCAAGGTATACACAAAACTTAATACCGATCGGGCCACCATTCTGGAGCAGAAAAAGGACCAACTCTACTTCGAGCATGTAAGACTCCAACTTTTTATAAATAAAATTGAATTTTCTCTAATTATTTTTGTGAATAATAAGGTGTTAATTTGATATAATACTTTAATTATGGGTGAAATGTGCAAATTTTGCAAAATAAGTAAGTGATTATAAAATATTCATTATTGTCGGAAAATATTCATTTGGTCATTGAATATTCTTATTGTCGGGGAATATTCATACGACGGCGCAACCATTTGCGGGCCCCATAACGGAAAATGGTCGAATGAAGAAAACGACAAGTTTGAGTTTTATAAATAACGGCGTAATTGTTCTGCTTAACAACATTGGAATACCCGTTGGTTAAAGTGCGATGTCTGGCGTGGTTGCAATGATAGCACAAATGTATTGCACAATATTGTTGAATTATTGATCCTTACGTAAGAAGGCACTACTCAATAATTGTTACAGTAATTACTATTCAATATTTTATTTTATTAATTCAATAATTGCTACGTTGATATTTTATATTATTGTTGTTTCAATAATTGTCACTACATAATATTTTCCATTATCAGATCAATAATTCATATCATTTGAATAATATTATTAGATAGCATTATTGACAATGTTTAATGAAGTTTTGTCTAGGAAAGGGGTTTGGTCACCTAATTGCGCGCCAGTAAGGAGAAATCCTTATCGGAAAGTCCCCTCTTTCATGGGAATGACCTGGTTGTCATAATTGTGATTCTGTAATATTATTTATGAATAATTAATTATTAATTTATATGATAAGAAAATATTTATTTTATGTGGATATAAATGAAGGATATGGGAATATTTATTTTATTTGGATGAATTTGATTTTATACTCCCTTTGTCCCATGATAAAAGTTCTTATTACTATTTTGAGTAGTCCCATGTTAAATGTCCATTTTCCTTTAATAACCAAATTTTTACACATATTTTCTTATTATACCCATAACATTAAATATCTCATATTTTCTTATTATAATTCTCTCTCCATTTTTAATGATATTATTATTGATAATTTTGTCATTTTATTCATCTTCTTAATATGCATGAAAAGTAAACAGGACTTTTATCCTGGGACGGAGGGAGTAATAAAGAACAATAGTTGTTCTCGGGTTTATTTTCAATATTAATACGATATCAGTAGCACGTAAAGGATATCATATTATATTTTATAGTAATATTAGCAAAAATGCATGTGGTGACTAAGATTAGTAAAAGGTATCTTGTGTGAAGTACAATTGTATTATGGAAATAAATATTTTTATCCGAACTTTGAATTTAGTAACTATTGGCTACCTTTTTAGCAACTTGGCAATTGTTTCATGCACGTTTGTTTTTGTTTTAAATGCGAACTTTTTAATAATGCAACCGTTTGTTAAAGTTGGCATGTTAAAATTCTCCATCAGCCAAAATTTTCAAACTTGGCGTAATAGGGTTTTCATCTGATGAAGTTTGTCAAAAGAGGAGTGCTAACCATTTTCCTATAAATAGGTGCTTAGTTAGAATTGAAAATCACACCAGAATCATAAGTTTTCTCTCTCTATATTATCGAGCGTATTTTGTGAGTATTTAGATACTTTGAAAGTTGCTATTCAATGCAAGTTTCCTTCGACATTATATCCAATATTCCAGTCAGAAGTACTGTTATTTTGAGGTAAGGGATGTTATTTTCTTCGTAAATGATATTATTTCTTTCAATATCATTATGCCGAAATATTGATATGAATTTTATTGTGGAATTTCCACCTTTTTCATGTCGGGGTTACTATTCACGTATACGACACTATTCACGAATACGACACTATTCACAGAAAAATAAAATTTTCTTTATGTGTCCAAGTTGTCTATTGTGGTTACTATCTTTAATTGTATCCATGTTTTGATCTTTATTTTTGAATTCTGCTCCACAATTGATTATTATGGAGTATTTTTGAACTTGGATAATCTGTTGTACGAATACTTAATATTTGTCCTTTTGTCTCACTGGATTCATTTTCTTTAAGATATTTTCATCATCCTCACCCTAAATGATGATATTCTTGAATATCTTTGGCTCAGTAGTGCAAATGAATGATTAATCGATGAATATCTTTGGCCCGTAGTGCAAAGATGAACAGGTGTTGAGATGAACATGACTAACTGGTGATACAAATGAATATTTTTGGCTTGTAGTACAAAGATGAATATTTGATTCAAGATGTATATTGATTGATGTTACAAGGATAAAATATTGATGATGGACTATTAAATCTTAGAAGATAGTAGAATTCATTCTCTACTTGACTTTTCTAATGGATTGCTGTTTCCGCTACAGTTGTTGATATAAAACTTGCTGTCTATTATATTCTATCGGATTTTTCCCAGTTAAAGACTAATGTTAATTTATTGTATATTATCTTAGTCATAATATTTTTTACTAGGCTAGTTGAGCTCACCTTTTTCCTTTTTGTTCCATTTTGCTTCTCAGGAGGAGAGAATATAATGGGAACTAGTCGGGGTATAGAATGATGGATCAAGATAGTTGTTTAGCAGTCCTCACTATTTTGTAAAATAGTGTATCAATAATTGTAATGAGGAGTTATTTGAGTTTGAATACTGTCTAGAAGACAATATTTGTATTTAAACTCATAGTATATGTGTTGTCGTATTTTGCACAAAAATTATAATAATGAAGTTGTAGTTGTTTCTGTACCATGTATTTGACGACTCAGAATGGGTGATGTATACCTATTTTGGGGGAGTCACAGGTTAATATCGAGCTTAGGATATGGTCTCCCAAGTAAGATCGGGAATAGAACTAGGAGGGGAGAGACGAGTAAATCCTTCGCTAGTGTGTCCTACCTAAGCTTATTTGTTTGGTCGGTCATAATATAGGGATATTATGTGGTATGCTAATTTCTTTAATTAACCCTTGTTTTATGGTAGTATTTGTGAATGGCAGCTACAAATGTTAACAATGGAGTGAATGAGATCGTGGAGACACCTTTAATCACCAACCAGGGGAACGTGGAACATGAAAGCAATATTTCTCCTATAAATAACACTACCGAATAAACGATAAATGATGGAATGTTTAGAAGATTTTTGCAGTTCATGCAAAATTAGACGAGGGAGACTCGTGTAAAAAATACGGGTGGAAATAATAGCAACACGCGGCTTGTCACAGCCAAGCATTTCAAAGAGTTGGGACCACCAGAATTTGTGGGAAAGTCGGATCTGATCAAGGCGAAAACGTGGGTTAAATAAATTAACCAGATATTTGATGTCTTGGGATGCACGGAGGAACAGAAGGTTCCATTCGCCACCTTTATGTTCCGTGGTGAGGCAGACTACTGGTGGGAGTCTGTGAAGCGTACCCAGCCAGCCGCACTTAATATGTCTTGGGAAATATTTTAGAAACTGTTTAATGACAAGTACTTTTCTGAAAGTATTCGTTATATGAATGAGGTAGATTTTATTAGTCTAAAACAAAACAACATGACGGTGTCCCAGTAAGAGGCGAAGTTCACGGAGTTATCCAGGTTTGTACCTCATTTGGTAGAAAATGAGGAATGTATGACGTAGATGTTTCTAAGAGGTTTAAAACCTGAGATTCGGCAATATCTTATTTCTCACAAATTTTCTCTATATTCAAATGTTGTCAACAGGGCTCAATTATTAGAGCGAGATAATGAGTATGTTCAATCGAGGGACCACAACTAGGGTCATACCGGTGGCAGCAGCCATCGGAGAAATGATAACCAGTGGGGAAGAAAGAATATAGACAAAAGCGGTAACCACTCGGGTGGTAATCGTGGCCATGATAATAGAAGAAGCGAGTCGGGAGGAGGTTTCAAAAAGAGAATGTACAACAATGATAACGTGAAGACGACAACACCAATTATTTCTAGGGGAGGAGAACGATCACCGGTCGTATGTTACAAATGCGGGAAAAAGGGACATATCAGCCCAAACTGCCCATAACAATCCAATGTGTGTTATAACTGTGGAAAGGAAGGTCATATAGCTAGAGATTGTCTTGTAGCGAAACCAAGTCCAACGAGGATGGTGACTCCAAAAGCTGTCCCGGACAAGTCAAAGTCAGTGGTTCCTGGAAGAGCATTTGTCGTGACTGCCCAAAACGTGAGGAACCCGAACAAGGTGATCATGGGTAAGCTAATCATAAACTCTTGTGAAGTTTATACCTTATTAGATACCGATTCTACCAATTCTTTTATTTCTCCTACTTGTGCTCAACGTTTGAACTTGACTCCGAAGAAATTAGACTTTGACTTATCCGTTGAGACTCTGTTAGGAGAAACTTTCATTACATCCACTATTTTCTAAATCTTGCTTGATTCAAGTTGGAACCATCACATTACCTGCCGATCTTATTTCGTTGAAAATACTTACATTTGATGTGATTTTAGGGATTGATTGGTTAACCACTCATCATGCTAAAATTGATTGTTTTCGTAAGGTTGTTAGTTTTCATATTTCTAACCAACCTGTTATGCGAATTCAAGCAACCAAACCTCTAAAGTCAATCACTGTCATATAAGGCCATAAAACTATTCGTTTATTGAAAAACGGATGTCAAGCTTTCTTAGCCTATATCGTGGACTTGAAGAAAAAAACGTTAGATTTAAATAATATTTCTGTTGTTAGTGAATTTTCTGACGTATTTCCTGAAGAACTTCCCGGTCTACCCCCAGAACGTGAAGTTGAATTCTTTATTGACCTTGAACTCGGTACAAAACTCATTTCTAAAACCCCATATCGAATGGCTCATATTGAACTTCAGGAGTTAAAGGTCCAACTACAGGAGTTGTTAGACATCGGTTTCATTCGTCCTAGTACATCTCCTTGGGGTGCTCCTGTTTTATTTGTAAAGAAGAAAGATGGGAGTATGCGACTTTGTATTGACTACCGGGAATTGAATCATGTCACCATCAAGAATAGGTATCTGCTACCTCGTATTGGTGACATGTTCGACCAGTTACAAGGAGCACAATTCTTTTCAAAGATCGATCTTCGTTATGGATATCATCAGCTGATGATTAAAACTGAGGATATTCTGAAGACTGCTTTCAGAACTCGGTACGGGCATTAAGAATTCTTAGTCATGTCTTTTGGATTGACTAATTCTCCTGATGCTTTCATGGATATGATGAATCGTGTGTTTAAAGAATATTTGGACCACTTCGTTGTTATCTTTATTGATGAAATCCTCATCTATTCCAAAAGCCGTTAAGATCATGAACGCCATTTGAAGCTGGTCCTTCAAAGGCTTTATGATAACAAGCTATATGCCAAGCTGAAGAAATACGAGTTCTGGCTTGAGAAAGTAGCATTCCTTGGGCACGTAGTGTCAAAACACGGAGTATCTGTTGACTCGGCGAAGATTGAAGCAGTACAAAGTTGGGAGCAACCAAAGTCGATGACTGAAGTACATAGCTTTTTGGGCTTAGCTGGTTATTATCGAAGATTCGTGGAAGGATTTTCTCGAATCGCTACTCCGTTAACTCAGCTGACTCGGAAAGATACAAAATTCATATGGAGTGAGGAATGCGAGAAGAGTTTCCAAGAGCTCAAGAAGAGACCTATTTCGGCACCTGTTTTGACAATACCATCTGGTTCGGATGGATTTGTTATCTACAGCGATGCTTTAGGCAAAGGGTTAGGATGTGTTCTCATGCAACATGGGAAAGTCATAGCCTATGCCTCACGATAACTTAAAGAATATGAGAGGAATTATCCTACTCATGATCTGGAGTTGGCAGCAGTCGTTTTCGTGTTGAAGATTTGGAGACACTACCTGTATGGGGAGAAAGTGGAGATCTATACAAATCATAAAAGCCTCAAATATTTCTTCACCCAAAAGGAACTCAACATGCGGCAACGACGTTGGCTAGAGCTGTTGAAAGATTACGATCATACCATCCAATACCTTCCTGGAAAAACAAACATGGTAGCTAACGCATTGAGTAGAAGATCATATGTGTAAGATCCCAACTTTTATGAATAAAGATTAATTTTCTCTATATATCATTTTTGAATATTATGGTGTGGATTTGATATAATGTTATAGTTGTGGGTAATATTTATAAATTTTGCAAAGTAAGCAAGTTGTTATAAAATATTCGTTTGGTCGGGGAATATTCTTTTTGTCGGGGAATATTCGTACGACGACACAATCATTGGTGGACCCCATAACAGAATTATTGTCGGAGTTAGAAAATGTCAAAATTATCTTTTTATAAAAATAATGACGGTGTTATTTCTTTTGTATTCATGAAGAGAACTTCTGTTATTCCATTCTTTATTATTCTGTTTGAATAACCTGTATACGCGGACTACCCTATACTTGGTGAAATTCTTCTATTATTCCATTCGTTATCATTCTTTTGGAACATCCTCATGCATCTTTGTCATGCATGACTGGTTCCATTATTTATCATTCTCATTGGAACATCCCATCTGTAACTTTTACGCATGACCTGGTTTCATTATTTATTATTACATTGGAATATCACATGCGTGCGTTTCTGCGCATGACACAGTTCCATTATTTATTATTCATTAGAATAACACGTGCGTAAGGCGATCTATCGCATGTTTGGTGAATTCTTTTGTTATTCCATTCTTTATTATACTCAGTTGGTTAAAGTTTTGGCATTTATACTCCATGAAATTAGTGGAATATCCTTGATATTTGCGCTTCATCCAGTATCTTTTCATGGAAATATTCTTCTGAGCATTTTTGAATTTTACTCTACAAAGCAGTATCATGTTGACAATTTGGACGTTATTAGTTCTTGGATAAATTAATTCTTGAACTTGTTTTATTGAATTCCTATATCATTGTCATCATCCTCATGTTTATATTCTGTTGAAAGTCATCTGTGGCCTGTAGTGCATAGATGGACTTGGTATGATTCTGACCAGGGATCATTCGGTATAATCATGACCATAATGCTACAAATGATATGGTAAAAGTCTTCATTGGCTCGTAGAGCGTTGATGGACAGTTGTTGGCATGATCATGACCATTGATGAAAATACGAATATCCTTGGCCAGTAGTGCATGGACAATTTGTGGTTGTGATACTAATGAATATTCTTGGCAGTAGTGCGGGGGATGATGTGGATTATTTATTGTTTGAGTCTCGGCGATAAAAGTATTGAAAAACCTTTTAAATCATAGAAGATAGTAGATTTTATTCTTTACTTGACTCTTCTAATGGATTGCTTGTTCCGCTGCAGTTAAACTTGATGTTTGTTATATTGTATCAGTTTAACACTATTGAAGGCTAACGATAATTTATTCTGCATTATCTTGGTCATAATATTTCTTACTGGGCTAGTTGAGCTCACCCTTTTGCTTTCATTGTTCTCTTCAGGAAATGAGAACGTAGAAGGGACTAGTCGGGGTACAGAGTGACAGTCCAGATGATAGCATTAGTAGTCCTCATTATTCTATGAAATAGTGTGGTAATAAATGTATTGAGGACCTATTTTGAGTTTGAATACTGTCTAGAAGATAATAACTGTATTAAAACTCACAGCTTATGTTGTATATTTAAGATTGTATTTGTATTCTGTACCATTTATTTGGCGACTTAGAATAGGTGATGTATACCTATTTTGGGGGCGTCACAGTTGGTATCAAAGCTTAGGGATATGATCCCTGGATATAATGTGAAACTAGGACTAGGAGGGGAGAGACGGGGAATTCATTCGCTAGTATGACCTACCTAAGTTTATTTGGTATTTAATTGGTCGGTCAGAGTATAAGTATATTATGTTGCATGTCAATTAACCCTTGTTTTGTGGCAGTATTTAAAAATGACATCCGAGAATGTGGAGATAAGCAATGGAGCACATGAGACCGTTGAGTCACCAACGATCAATACCTAGGATAATGTGAAACAAGAAGACCATAATCCTCAGATAAACAACAATACCGATCAAATGACGAACGATGGGATGTTCAGAAGCTTTATACAATTCATGCAACATCAGGCGAGAGCGGCTCCTGTCCAAAATACAGGTGGAAACACTGACAACTCTCGGACGGTTACCGCTAAACAGTTCAAGGAGCTGGGACCACCGGAGTTTATTGGAGAGCCAAAACCACTTAAGATGGAGACATGGATAAAGAAGATCACCAAGATATTTGATGTCTTGGAATGCTCCGAGGAGCAAAAGGTTCCTTTTGCCACCTTTATGTTGCGAGGAGAGGTAGATTACTGGTGGGAATTGGTAAAGCGTACTCAACCTGCCACACTGAAGTTGACTTGGGAGAAATTCCATGAATTGTTCAACGACAAGTACTTTTCCGAAAGTATTCGTCACATGAAAGAGGTAAAATTCATCAAGCTGGAGCAAAACAACATGACCGTGTCGCAGTACGAAGCCAAGTTTGTCGAATTGTCCCGGTTTACATCCCATTTGGTTGATAATGAGGAGAGAATGACGCGAATGTTTCTAAGAGGTTTGAAACCTGAGATACGTCAATATCTTATCTCTCATAAACTGTGTTTGTATTCAGATGTTATAAATAGGGCTCAGTTATTGGAGCGCGATAATGAGTTAACCCAACCAAGAGAGAGCAGTCGACAAGTCGATAATACCAGTGGTAGTAGTCATCGACGCGGTGACAACAAACGTGGAGGAAATCAAAATGCCAGAAATGGTAACCACTTCGGTGGTAATCATGGCCAAGATAATAGAAGTGGAAATTTTAAGAAGAGGAGATTTAATAATGATGGAAAGACGTCAACACCATCACCTGTTGTTAAAGAAGGAGAACGACCACCGGTCGTATGTTTCAAATGCGGACAGGAGGGACACATCAGTCCAAACTGTACGCAGCAGTCAAAAGCATGTTACAATTATGGAAAAGAAGGTCACCTAGCCCGATTTTGTCATGCACCAAAGTTAAGTCTAGCTGGGATGGAGGCATCAAAAACAGTCCCAGACAAGACAAAACCGGTAGTTCATGGGAGAGCGTTTGTCGTAACCTCCCAAAAAGCAAGGAATCCGAATGAGGTGATCATGGGTAAGCTAATCATAAACTCTAGCAAAGTCTATACCTTATTTGATACCGGTTCTACCCATTCTTTTATTTCTCCTACTTGCGCTCAACGTTTAAATTTAACTCTGGAGAAATTAGACTTTTACTTATCTGTTGAAACTCCATTGGGGGAAACTTTTATTACATCCATGATTTATAAGTCTTGTTTGATTCAAATCGGCAACTGCACGTTACCTGTCGATCTTATCTCTTTGAAAATACTTGCATTCGATGTGATTTTTGTTAGGTTTGTAATATTCATAACGCAATCAAATTGCATAAAAAGTGCGGAAGCGTGTAAAAATCATAGTTTAAAAATTTACAAACCATATACCCGGATCACCCTTTATGCATAATTATTAATTAAACGAAAAAATAAAGAATAAATCATACCCTTGAAGATCGAGCTTCCTCAGGTACAAGTTCACCTCCAAATCCTTTCGCGTTCAATCTTGAATCCACCGGGTTTGGTTCCTTCCCTTGATCAACGTTAGCCACCCAAATGTTTGGCCTCTAGAGGTGATCCACCAAGGAAGAATAAAATTCAAGAAGATGGGTGGTTGGCTAAACCCTAGTTTTTCTATCTCTATAGAAAGGGTGTACTCTCCCAACAATTGGAATTATTACGTATGTTGAAAAATCAACAACCCATACGACCCATAATAAGACTCCTCTTATTTATAGATGTGGGCAACCCACCTTAACAATTAAGGAATTGGGTTTTAATTAATTAATTCTTTTAATTAATTAAGCTCCCTAATCTTATTAGGGATAATTAATTAAACTCCTTTAACTAATTTTCCCTCCTAATCTTATTAGGAATAAATGAGAGTACTTATATTAAATTAATTTCTAAACTCTTTTAGAAATTAAAATAATAATAATTGTAATAATATTAATAAGACTCCTCTTATTAATTTATATTTAATATTTCTAAAATATTAAATAATAAATATTAAGCTATTTAATTTATTCTATCACCATAGATTAAATTAAATATACTTAACATATTATTACGATTATGCCATTAACTTCTTAAATAATTATTCTTCCTTTTATGGTGTGACCCTTTAGGTTCTCCATATTAAACCTAGGTTGAATAAATCAATTAGAACAATTCTAATCTTATTTAAATAAATAAATTAAACAATTAATTTATTTAAATAATATTTATTCTACAATAGGGATAAGCCTCCCCAGCGATCAACGACTTTCCGGATAATATAGATTTCAACATTAATCATTAAAGAACCTTTGAGTAAATAGTTACCGTATGATTCAATCCTTCCACCATACAATGTCCCAATTAAATATAAGACATGGAATTCTTGTCAAGTCTTATTTTATTTAATTATATGTATTTCGACTCTTAAATGCACAACTCAAATAATGCAAATTAGAAACTCCTTTCTAATTTCATTACGCCTTAACCAAGGACTCTTTGGGTTGTCATTTATCGAATCACATAGGACATTTCTCTTCTTTTATTAGAAGTGGTAGATTCTTTATTGATCATACATTATCTCCATGTACAACTTATTATACCCAAGCATACCTTTGATATACCCTAAGGGTCTTAATGAATAAGTCAAAGTATAACTCATCATACACAAGATACTATGATGATCTCAAGTCCAAGGATTACTTGTACTACTATCACTACAGGAATCCTATTGACAATGCAAATAAAACTCCATTAGGTATTCCTTAGCGAGCCACGTTCAGTGAACTTATTCTCTAATAAGCACCTACATACTTGCTTTAGTGTCTCCACACAAATGATCATGAGATCAATCATCCTCATCCAATGAGCAAGCAACGTATGTACCAATCTATCCGGATTCACTAATCCCCAATTTAGTAATCCAATGATTGGGAACTATTTTATTTTTAAGCTTTCTAAGAATTTAGATCTCATTAGAATGATCATCATCATTATTCTAAAAGCATTGCTTAAAACTATGGGTTTATCACATATTATAAAACATCATCATGTAGATAATTAAAAGCCTTTAATAAATTAATACTTTTTATTAATAAATGAATAAGATTGTTACAAAGTATATGCTTTATCATCAAACATGATTGGCTTGTGTGCATACTACTTTCAATCTCCCACTTGCACTAAAGCCAATCGTCATGGTAACTCATACTCTTCTTCTCTCTAAGTGACGATTATCCTGGCTTGTTGGATAAGCTTTAGCTAATGGATATGTAATGTTGTTCATGAGAGTCCACTATCTCTATAGTGATTTCCCATCTTTCAATGATTCTAATAATCAAATGAAAGTGCCACAACACATGTTTAGATCCAAGATGAGACTTAGGAACTATTCCTAGTTTACAGTAATGAACTTTTAATCTAAACAATCAACTTGCGACTTCATTTATAGCTATATACTTTGTCTTTATCACTAAACCAACAACTCTTTCTTTGTTTGGAACCTTTCCAATTCATCGCACCACCGCTTCAAGGTAACCCTTTACCTTAAAGTGGATTTTTCTCGTCGTCTTAGTGCATGTCTCAAAAAACTTGAGTCTGCATAAGCCCTCTAGTTTTAATTAAGACCCACCATGAATATGATCACATCCTTAGTGCTTAAGTTAAGAACTTTAAGATGTTTTCAACGACTCACGTTGAACTTCTCCGAATATGACCGATCAACATCGGTCTCGTATATTTCATTGCATACATGATTGTCACTCATGCGACCTCTCTTTTCAAGAGTCTGTGGGGGCTATTAAGAGAGATTCACTCCATAGCTCATCGACATGAGACATCTCTTGGAGTTTGCCATGCTAAACGACTTTAGCATCAAATGAATATACGTTCCTTGGGTTAAGTTGAGCATCCTTTTAAATCTATCTATATAGATTTTATCCCCAATTAAGATACTCTTCCAAATCATTCATGGAGGAATGTTTAGACAACTTTATCATTACTGATTGTAGCATTGGTATGTCATTCCTTATCCGTAGTATATCAACATATAATATTAGGAATGTTACGACGCTCCCACTGACCCTTTTGTACACACTAGAAGTCTTACCTCATCGAATGTAACTCTGGATCATCATCTTCTATGATGCGTACCTCATCATCATCATCTATGATGAATCCATACCTCCTAGGTATCTTCGGTACTATTCCAGATTTACGATTCGGTTGTGGTACAATAGGTCTATCTACAGGTTCCTCTTATTTGACTTATAGTGTTTTGTGGTTCTTGAACTCTTCAAGATCTATTATCCTCCCACTAGCCCCTTCAATGATAAACGCCTTTATCTTAGAAGGCGCCGTTTTCGTAACAAACACCTTTTGCTAAGTAGAATTATAGAACATATACCCTAAACTTACTTTAGGATGTCCCACAAATCGACACTTGTCAAATCTTGTCCCAAGCTTATCCTTTTGAAACCTTTTCACATAAGTTGGGCAACCCCTTATCTTAACATACTTAAGATTAGGAATCCTCCCTGTCCATAACTTTTATGGAGTCTTGGGGCCGGATTTTGAGGTTACCATTTTCGTAGATATGCAGCCATTTCTAGGACATTATCCCAGAAGGATACTGGAATGTCGGTAAAATCATTATGGACCGCACCATGTCTAACAAGGTATGATTTTTCCATTCAAATACATCAATCAATTATTGTGTATCAGGAGGTGTCCATTATGAGAAAACCATTTAAGATGATCTAGAAACTTATTTCACAAGTATTTATTCCTTGATCTAATCAAAGAATCTTAATACATTGTCAATTTGTTTCACTTTTTGAATTCTTTGAACCTTTCAAATAATTCACACTTGTATTTTAGCAAATACACACATTCAACTCTTTCTTTGTATTAGTTTGTTCAATTTGCAAAATATTTTTCATGTAAGTCAAGTATACAAAATTTATTAAGTAATATTCCAGTTCTATACAAAACATTATTATTATAAATAGAACAACAATTGTTCTTAATTATAATACCAAAGATTTCATTGTCCAACAATAAATTGGAAATAATATTTTTAACAAGAATTGGAATACAATAACAACTTATTGACTTAATAGATTTGCTCGTAGGCATTGCTAAACTATAAGTTTCTATAGCTAATGCAGCAACCTTTGCTTCATTTTCCACACATAGGATTACTTATATTTGTTTAGCTTTCTACTTACTGCTTGGTCCTTCATAAATCCACATTTATGATAACCAAAGTCGGTATCCAATACCCAAGTAGAACCTTGACTTAAAGAAAAATTTATTTAAATCATGAACAAAATTGTATTATAAACTCAAACTTCACTAAGCTTCTTTGGTTAGCCTCTGCCGCAAGATGCTTCTTGCGCTTTCTTTCGAGTGTCCGTGCTTATTGTAGTGGAAGCAAACTCTTTTCTATCCGTATCGCTTTTGTTCTTATTATCCTTTATTTATGCCTTTCTTTTTACCTTCTTTGAATCATTCTTCTTTTGGAAGATCCTTTGGCCCCTACCAAGAAGACATGGTCTTTCTTGGTTGAAAGTGACTCTCAACATTTTCAATATGTTAAGCAAATCGCCAAAGGCGATATCTAGCTTGTTCATATGAAAAATTCACAACAATTGTGAAAGGAGTCCTGGAGTGAGTGCAAGATCAAATCTTGGCTCAACTCTCCATCCATGACAAAACCAGTTATCCTAATTGATCAATCAAATTGATAATGTTAAGAACTTTTTATGCAGCATTTATAGTGCCATTGGCCATTCTAGATTGGAAGAGCTCCTTAGATATCCGATATCTATCACCCCTACTTTCCTCACCATCAACTACTTGATGTGCGGGAATATAGTAGAAAGCATCCATAGTTTCATCTTGACGTTTGAAGCTCGTTACTCATAGATGCGAGCATGATGCATTGAGCCAATCAACTGTGCATCATCTTCTTTGAAGTAGTATGCATACAAGCCAATCATGTTTGATGATAAAGCATATACTTTGTAAACAATCTTATTTATTTATTAATAAAAAGTATTAATTTATTAAAGGCTTTTAATTATCTACATGATGCTGTTTTATAATATGTGATAAACCCATAGTTTTAAGCAATGCTTTTAGAATAATGATGATGATCATTCTAATGAGATCTAAATTCTTAGAAAGCTTAAAACTAAAATAGTTCCCAATCATTGGATTACTAAATTGGGGATTAGTGAATCCGGATAGATTGGCACATACGTTGCTTGCTCATTGGATGAGGATGATTGATCTCATGATCATTTGTGTGGAGACACTAAAGTAAGTATGTAGGTGCTTATTAGAGAATAAGTTCACTGAACGTGGCTCGCTAAAGAATACCTAATGGAGTTTTATTTGCTCGTCAATAGGAATTCTCAGTAGTGATAGTAGTCTGAGTAATCCTTGGACTTGAGATCATCATAGTATCTTGTGTATGATGAGTTATACTTTGACTTATTCCTTAAGACCCTTAGGGTATATCAAAGGGTATGCTTGGGTATAATAAGTTGTACGTGGAGATAATGTATGATCAATAAAGAATCTACCACTTCTAATAAAGAAGAGAATGTCCTATGTGATTCGATAAATGACAACCCAAAGAGTCCTTGGCAAAGCGAATGAAATTAGAAAGGAGTTTCTAATTTGCATTATTTGAGTTGTGCATTTAAGGATCGAAATACATATAATTAAATAAAATAAGACTTGACGTAAATTCCATGTCTTATATTTAATTGGGACATTGTATGGTGGAAGGATTGAATTGTCTTTTAGTAACTATTTACTCAAAGGTTCTTTAATGATTAATGTTGAAATCTATATTATCTGGAAAGTCGCTGATCGCTAGGAGGCTTATCCCTATTGTAGAATAAATATTATTTAAATAAATTAATTGTTTAATTTATTTATTTAAATAAGATTAGAATTGTTCTAATTGATTTATTCACAACCTAGGTTTAATATGGAGAACCTAAAGGGTCACACCATAAAAGGAAGAATAATTATTTAAGAAGTTAATGGCATAATCGTAATAATATAGTTAAGTATATTTAATTTAATCTATGGTGATAGAATAAATTAAATAGCTTAATATTTAGTATTTAATATTTTAGAAATATTAAATATAAATTAATAAGAGGAGTCTTATTAATATTATTACAATTATTATTATTTTAATTTCTAAAAGAGTTTAGGAATTAATTTAATATAAGTACTCTCATTTATTCCTAATTGGATTAGGAAGGAAAATTAGTTAAAGGAGTTTAATTAATTATCCCTAATAAGATTAGGGAGCTTAATTAATTAAAAGAATTAATTAATTAAAACCCAATTTCTTAATTGTTAAGGTGGGTTGCCCACATCTATAAATAAGAGGAGTCTTATTATGGGTGTGTATGGGTTGTTGACTTTAACAACTACGTAATAATTCCAAGTTGTTGGGAGTACACCTTTTCTATAGAGATAGAAAACTAGGGTTTAGCCATACACCCTTCTTCTTGAATTTTATTCTTCCTTGGTGGATCACCTCTAGAGGCCAAACATTTGGGTGGCTAACGTTGATCAAAGGAAGGAACCAAACCCGGTGGATTCAAGAATGAACGCGAAAGGATTTGGAGGTGAACTTGTACTGAGAAGCTCTTCGATCTTCAAGGGTATGATTTATTCTTTATCTTTTCGTTTAATTAATAATTATGCATAAAGGATGATCCGGGTTTATGGTTTGTAAATTTTAAACTCGATTTTACACGCTCACTTAATTTATGCAATTTGATTGCGTCGTAATATTACAAACCTAAAAATTGGTATCGAGCCAAACCTTTATGCGAATTATTAATTGTTTTAATTTGATATGTATATTGATATGTGTTTAGAACAATTTAATTGGGCATAATTTTATTGTATAAAATTTATTAAAAAAAAAAAAAAAAAAAAAACCGGGTCATTTTTTTTTTTTTTTTTAAAACCGGACTAGCGTCATGTAAAGAAAAAAAAAATATGGCATGTTGTTTTTAAAACCATGATTTCCGTGCCCAGGTGGCTGGTTGACCACGGTCATTTGTGCTGCCGAAAAAAAAAAAAAGGTATTCCTGTTAAAAGTGCACGGTTTTGTCATTTGTGTTGCCAAAAAAAAAAGGGAAATCATTTGTTAAAAAGGAAGCATGTTAATGAATGAAACAATCCGTGAAGCATAATTTAGTTAACCAGGATGTCATGGAAATTAAGAAGTGCACGGATTCATAATGTATATATATATATAACGTAATTTATATTATATATATATATGATATATATATAACGTAATTTATATTATATATAAAATATATATATATATATTAAATATATATATATATATATATATATATATATATATATTTTAATTATTTTATAATTAAAATAAAAGTTTATTTTAATTTTAAAATAAAAGTTTATTTTAATATTAAAATAAGAGAGTTTATTTTAATTTTAAAATTAGAATTTCATGCTAACTAATTAGAGTTGGAATTGGATTCCATGATAACTAATTGGAGTTGAAATTGGATTACTAATTTCCTTAAATAAAGGAGTTTATTTAGATATGAAATAGATTTCATATTATTCAAAATAAAAGAGTTTATTTGTGAATAGAAAGAGAATCCATGTTTCCTTAAATAAAGGAGTTTATTTAAATATGGAATAAGATTTCATATTATTCAAAATAAAGGAGTTTATTTGTGAATAGGAAAGAATATCCGTGTTTCCTTAATAAAGATTTTTTTTACATGGAATTGATTCCATAATTAATTAAAATAAAAGAGTTTATTTTAATTAAAGATTTTTTTATATATGGAATTGGATTCCATAATTAATTAAAATAAAGGAGTTTATTTTAATTAAAGATTTTGATTAAAATAAAATAGTTTATTTTATTCAAAATTAGATAAATTAAAATAAAATAGTTTTATTTTGATTTAAATTTGGATTAAAATAAAGGAGTTTATTTTGATTCAAAATTAGATTTTATACTAAATAAATTTGCCCATTAAATGATATCAATATATATATTAAATGTTTATTATTCATAAGATGAATGTTATTTATCGATGCATATGATGATGTGTATGATAATAAATGGGATAGATTATGGACTATCAACCAATGCGCGATTGGATTTTATTTTAGTTGGATGCATGAATGTATGGGTTTTATTAAATGGGGTCTCACATACCCTCGCCTTCTCTAATTTTTCTTAATGTAAATTCTATCTCCTCCTATGTACTTCCCTCGATCACGATCAAGGTTTCTATTTATTTTAAATAGTTTTGTAATAGGAATAGTTAGAATTAATTTTGAAGAATTAGAGATCAAGGAACAAGGAGCGCTTGAAGACCCGTTTGTAATGGAGCCCGGGTTTAAATGTAATAGTTATATTTAAATTTTATTTCTTGCACCCCTAGGGTTTGACCTTTTGGTTCACTTGGTGGCTCTAGTGAACCAAACTAGAATAAAAGCCCATAATCAATCCGGGTAGAATATAGTATTCTATATGTGCATGCTTATACTATATATATATTATATATTATGCAAACATGCTTCGCATGTTAATTAATATATTGCGTATTTTATATATATATGTGCAAATGCAGCTTAAAACAAGATGAGACAAATTAATAACAAACCCTCAAATTTTTATATTAAGTCCTAAGCGTTCAAAGATATTTGGAATATCGAACGTCAGCTTTCTAGCATGATAAAATTAATAGAGTATTAAATATTTAATATGAGTTTGTTGTGTCACCACAAGGCAAGTATTAAGTATTTAAGATGTTAATTTATCACATTTGATGCTTATAAAGAAAATTGAACAATATTGTTTTGTTGTGTCACCACAAGGATGATATTTTTCTTTTTTGAATATATGGAGTGCTAGGTCGGACTTAACTTGGATAATTTTGATTCTTGATATGCCACCACTTGATCAAAATAATCTAAGAGGCAAAATACAAGGAGTCAGATAGTTGATGTAATTGACAAAAGTTGTCTACCTATTTATTTATATATAGTTTGTTGTGTCACCACAAGGCTATATACATTTGAAATGGGATCCTTATTCTCACTAGCAAATCTTTAATTAGAATTTTGCCAAACTATATAAGTGAGGTAATATAGTTTGAAGAAAAAAATAGTGGGAGATACCAATTTAAAACAAGACCTAATTTATTTTGGTAATTAATAATAGAATGTATGTTAAAATGTTGTTAATTACAAATTCATTTACGTAATTTTACAATGTCTAAATTACTATCAACTGCGAAACATATTAGATGTTAATTAACCTGAATCAATTAAATGGATTGGTTAAGGAAATTGAGAATAGTTCTCACTAATGAAAAAGCTATCTTATGTCCTTAATACGCCTATCCCCGCAATGGTTGCGCATAATGCCTCTCGAGGAAGAGATTGCTACTTTTAGAAAGTAGCAAGATGATGCACAATTGGCTCAATGCATCATGCTCTCATCCATGAGTAACGAGCTTCAAACAACGATGAAACTATGGATGCTTTTACTATATTCCCGCACATCAAGTAGTTGATGGTGAGGAAAGTAGACCGAAAGATATCGAGATATCTAAGGAGCTCTTCCGATCTAGAATGACCAATGGCACTACAAATGATGATAAAAGTCCTTAACATAATCAATTTGATTGATCAATTAGGACAACTGGTTTTGTCATGGATGGAGAGTTGAGCCAAGATTTGATCTTGCACTCACTCCCGGACTCCTTTCACAATTGTTGTGAATTTTTCATATGATCAAGCTATTTATCAGCCTCGCTGATTTGCTTAACATATTGAAAAATGATGAGAGTCACTTTCCAACCAAGAAAGACCAAGTCTTACTGGTAGGGGCCAAAGGATCCTCTGAAAAGAAGAACGATTCAAAGAAGGTAAATAGAAAGGCATAAACAAAGGATAATAAGAACAAAACTGATATGGATAGCAAAGGAGTTTGCTTCCACCGCAATAAGCCCGGACACCGAAAGAAATCTGCGAGAATCTCTTGCGAAGCTAACCAAAGAAGCTTAGTGAAGTTTTGTTATAATACAGTTTTGTTCATGATTGAAATAAATTTTTCTTTAAGTCAAGGTTTTACTTGGGTATTGGATACCGACTTTGGTTATCATAAATATAGATTTATGAAGGACCCCAAGGTAAGTAGAAAGCTAAACAAATATAAGTAATCCTATGTGAGGAAAATGAAGCAAAGGTTGCTACATTAGCCATAGAAACTTATAGTTTAGCAATGCCTACGGCAAATCTATTAAGTCAATAAGTTGTTATTGTATTCCAGTTCTTGTTAGAAACATTATTTCCATTTTATTGTTGGACAATGAAATCTTTGGTATTATATTTAAGAACAATTGTTGTTCTATTTATAATAATAATGTTTTGTATAGAACCGAGTATTACTTAATAAATTTTGTATACTTGACTTACATGAAAATAATTTTGCATATTGAACAAATTAGTATAAGAAAAGGAGATGATCATTCAAAGAGTTGAATGTGTGTATTTGCTGAAATACAAGTGTGAATTATTTGAAAGGTTCAAAGAATTCAAAAGTGAAACAAATTGACAATGTATTAAGATTCTTTGATTAGATCAAGGAATAAATACTTGTGAAATAAGTTTCTAGATCATCTTAAATGGTTTTCTCATAATGGACACCTCCTGATACACAATAATTGATTGATGTATTTGAATGGAAAAATCGTACCTTGTTGGACATGGTGCGGTCCATAATGATTTTACCGACATTCCAGTATCCTTCTGGGATAATGTCCTAGAAATGGTCGACATATCTCTACGAAAATGGTAACCTCAAAATCCATTTCAAGACTCCATAAAATTTATGGATGTGGAGGATTCCTAATCTTAAGTATGTTAAGATAAGGGGTTGTCCAGCTTATGTGAAAAAGGTTTCAAAGGATAAGCTTGGGACAAGATTTGACAAGTACAATTTGTGGGACATCCTAAAGTAAGTTTAAGGTATATGTTCTATAATCCTACTTAGCAAAAGGTGTTTGTTACGAAACATGCTACCTTCTAAGATAAATGTGTTTATCATTAAAGGGGCTAGTGGGAGGATAATAGATCTTGAAGAGTTCAAGAACCACAAAACACTATAAGTCAAATAAGAGGAACTCAGTAGATGACCTATTGTACCACAACCAATCGTAAGTCCGAATAGTCACCAAAGATACCTAGGAGGTATGGATTCATCATAGATGATGATGATGAGGTACACATCATAGAAGATGATGATCCGATTACATACGATGAGGTAAGTGTTGTGATAACTCGGAGAAATGGATTGAAGCAAGTTTCTCCAATATGGAACATTCGTTTTGATGAGGCAATCAAAAGAGTTTGATTTTATCAAAATAAGAATGAACCTAGTGTGTACAAAAAAGGTCGATGGGAGCATCGTGAAATTTCTAGTATTATATGTTGATATACTACGGATGAGGAATTACATACCAATGCTACAATCAAGAAAGATAAAGTTGTCTAAACATTCCTCCATGAATGATTTGGAAGAGTATCTTAATTGGGGATATAAATCTATATAGATAAATTTAAGAGGATGCTCGACTTAACCCAAGGAACGATATTCATTTGATGCTAAAGTCGTTTAGCATGGCAAACTCCAAGAGATGTCTCATGTTGATGAGCCATGGAGTGTATCTCTCTTAATAGTCCCCATAGACTCCAACGAAGAGAGATCGCATGAGTGACAATCATGTATGCAATGAAATATACGAGACCTGATGTTGATCGGTCATATTCTGGAGAAGATCACTGTAAGACAGTGAAAAACATCTTAAAGTGATTAACCGACACTAAGGATGTGATCATATTCATGATGGGTCTAAATTAAAACTAGAGGGCTTAATGGACTCAAGTTTTCGCATGCACTAAGATGATGAAAAATCCACTTTAAGGTAAAGGGTTACCTTGAGCAAAGGTGCGTTGAATTGTAAAGGTTCCAAACAAAGAAAGAGTTGTTTGGTTTAGTAATAAAGAAAAGTATATAGCTACAAATGAAGCTGCAAGTTGATTGTTTGGATTAAAAGTTCATTATAGAACTAGGAATAGTTCCTAAGTCTCATCTTGGATCTAAACATGTGTTGTGGCACTTTCATTTAATTATTAGAATCATTGAAAGATGGGAAATCACTATAGAGATAGTGGACTCTCATGAACAACATTACATATCCATTAACTAAAGCTTATCCAACAAAGGGGATAATCGTCACTTAGAGAAGAAGAGTATAAGATACCATGACGATTGGCTTTAGTGCAAGTGGGAGATTGAAAGTAGTATGCATACAAGCCAATCATGTTTGATGATAAAGCATATACTTTGTAAACAATCTTATTTATTTATTAATAAAAGTATTAATTTATTAAAGGCTTTTAATTATCTACATGATCTTTGTTTTTATAATATGTGATAAACCCATAGTTTTAAGCAATGCTTTTAGAATAATGATGATGATCATTCTAATGAGATCTAAATTCTTAGAAAGCTTAAAACTAAAATAGTTCCCAATCATTGGATTACTAAATTGGGGATTAGTGAATCCGGATAGATTGGTACATACGTTGCTTGCTCATTGGATGAGGATGATTGATCTCATGATCATTTGTGTGGAGACACTAAAGCAAGTATGTAGGTGCTTATTAGAGAATAAGTTCATTTGAACGTTGGCTCGCTAAGGAATACCTAATGGAGTTTTATTTGCTGTCAATAGGAATTCTGTAGTGATAGTAGTACAAGTAATCCTTGGACTTGAGATCATCATAGTATCTTGTGTATGATGAGTTATACTTTGACTTATTCCTTAAGACCCTTAGGGTATATCAAAGGGTATGCTTGGGTATAATAAGTTGTACATGGAGATAATGTATGATCAATAAAGAATCTACCACTTCTAATAAAAGAAGAGAAATGTCCTATGTGATTCGATAAATGACAACCCAAAGAGTCCTTGGCAATAGGCGTAATGAAATTAGAAAGGAGTTTCTAATTTGCATTATTTGGAGTTGTGCATTTAAGGATCGAAATACATATAATTAAATAAAATAAGACTTGATGAAGAATTCCATGTCTTATATTTAATTGGGACATTGTATGGTGGAAGGATTGAATTGTATGCAGAACTATTTACTCAAAGGTTCTTTTATGATTAATGTTGAAATCTATATTATCTGGAAAGTCGCTGATCGCTAGGGAGGCTTATCCCTATTGTAGAATAAATATTATTTAAATAAATTGATTGTTTAATTTATTTATTTAAATAAGATTAGAATTGTTCTAATTGATTTATTCACAACCGGTTTAATATGGAGAACCTAAAGGGTCACACCATAAAAGGAAGAATAATTATTTAAGAAGTTAATGGCATAATCGTAATAATATATTAAGTATATTTAATTTAATCTATGGTGATAGAATAAATTAAATAGCTTAATATTTATTATTTAATATTTTAGAAATATTAAATATAAATTAATAAGAGGAGTCTTATTAATATTATTACAATTATTATTATTTTAATTTCTAAAAGAGTTTAGGAATTAATTTAATATAAGAACTCTCATTTATTCCTAATTGGATTAGGAAGGAAAATTAGTTAAAGGAGTTTAATTAATTATCCCTAATAAGATTAGGGAGCTTAATTAATTAAAAGAATTAATTAATTAAATCCCAATTCCTTAATTGTTAAGGTGGGTTGCCCACATCTATAAATAAGAGGAGTCTTATTATGGGTGTGTATGGGTTGTTGACTTTAACAACTACGTAATAATTCCAAGTTGTTGGGAGTACACCTTTTCTATAGAGATAGAAAACTAGGGTTTAGCCATACACCCTTCTTCTTGAATTTTATTCTTCCTTGGTGGATCACCTCTAGAGGCCAAACATTTGGGTGGCTAACGTTGATCAAAGGAAGGAACCAAACCCGGTGGATTCAAGAATGAACGCGAAAGGATTTGGAGGTGAACTTGTACCTGAGGAAGCTCGATCTTCAAGGGTATGATTTATTCTTTATCTTTTCGTTTAATTAATAATTATGCATAAAGGATGATCCGGGTTTATGGTTTGTAAATTTTTAAACTCTGATTTTTACACGCTTCCGCTTAATTTTTGCAATTTGATTGCGTTATGAATATTACAAACCTAACACTTGCCACTTTCTAAAAGTAGCAATCTCTTCCTCAGAGGCATTGTCTGCAACCATTGCAGGGATAGGCGTATTAAGGACATAAGATAGCTTTTCAAATTTATGAGAACTATTCTCAAATTCCTTAACCAATCCGCTTTAATTTATTCCCATTAATTTAGCATCTAATATGCTTCGCAGTGATAGTAATTTTAGACATTGTAAAATTCTGTAAATGAATTTGTAATTAACAATATTTTTAACATACATTCTTTTATTAATTACCAAAATAAATTAGGTTTTTTTTTAAGTTGGTATCTCCCACTATTTTCTTCAAACTATATTACCCTCACTTATATAGTTCGGCAAGATCTAATTAAAGATTTGCTAGTGAGAATAAGGATCCCATTTCAAATGTATATAGCCTTGTGGTGACACAACAAACTATATATAAATAAATAGGTAGACAACTTTTGTAAATTACATCAACTATGCAACTCCTTGTATTTTGCCTCTTAGATTATTTTGATCAAGTGGTGGCACATCCGAATCAAAATTATCCAAGTTAAGTCCAACCTAGCACTCCATATATTCAAAAAAGAAAAATATCATCCTTGTGGTGACACAACAAAACAATATTGTTCAATTTTCTTTATAAGCATCAAATGTGATAAATTAACATCTTAAATACTTAATACTTTCCTTGTGGTGACACAACAAACTCATATTAAATATTTAATACTCTATTAATTTTATCATGCTAAAGGCGACGCTCGATATTCCAAATATCTTTGAACGCTTAGGACTTAATATAAAAATTTGAGGGTTTGTTATTAATTTGTCTCATCTTGTTTAGCGCGCATTTATGCATATATATATAAAATACGCGTCATATTAATTAACATGCGCGAAACATGTTTGCATAATATATAATATATATAGTATAAGCATGCACATATAGAATACTATATTCTACCCGGATTGATTATGGACTTTTATTCTAGTTTGGTTCACTAGAGCCACCAAGTGAACCAAAAGGTCAAACCCTTGGGGTGCGAAGAAATAATATTTAAATATAACTATTACATTTAAACCCGGGCTCCATAACAAATGGGTCTTCACGCTTCTTTGCTCCTTTGATCTCTAATTTTCTAAAATTAATTCTAACTATTCCTATTACAAAACTATTTAAAATAAATAGAAACCTTGATCAGCAGTCAAGGGGAAGTACATAGGAAGGAGATAGAATTTACATTAAGAAAAAATTAGAGAAGACGAGGTACGCAGACCCCATTTAATAAAAACCCATACATTCATGCATCCAACTAAAATAAAATCCAATCACATTTAATTCAATAGTCCATAATCAATCCCATTTATTATCATACACATCACCATATGCATCAATAAATAACATTCATCTCATGAATAATAAACATTTAATATATATATTGATATCATTTAATGGGCAAATTTAGTTAGTATAAAATCTATTTTTGAATCAAAATAAACTCCTTTATTTTAATCCAAATTTAAATCAAAATAAAACTATTTTATTTTAATTTATCCTATTTTGAATAAAATAAACTATTTTATTTTAATCAAAATCTTTAATCAAAATAAACTCCTTTATTTTAATTAATTATGGAATCCAATTCCATGAAATAAAAAAAAATCTCTAATTAAAATAAACTCTTTTATTTTAATTAATTATGGAATCCAATTCCATGTAAAAAAAAAAATATTAAAGGAAACACGGATTATATTTTCTATTCACAAATAAACTCCTTTATTTTGAATAATATGAAATCATATTTCATATTTAAATAAACTCTTTTATTTAAGGAAACTAGGATTCTCTTTCCCTATTCACAAATAAACTCCTTTATTTTGAATAATATGAAATCTATTTCATATCTAAATAAACTCCTTTATTTAAGGAAACATGGATTCACTTTCCTATTCACAAATAAACTCTTTTATTTTGAATAATATGAAATCCTATTTCATATTTAAATAAACTCCTTTATTTAAGGAAACATGGAATCCAATTTCAACTCTAATTAGTTATCATGGAATCCAATTCCAACTCTAATTAGTTAGCATGAAATTTAATTTTAAAATTAAAATAAATCTTTTATTCTAATATTAAAATAAACCTTTTATTTTAAGATTAAAATAAACCTTTTATTTTAATTATAAAATTATTAAAATTAAAATAAAACTTTATATTTTAATATTAAAATAAACCTTTTATTTTAAAATTAAAATAAACTTTTATTTTAATTATATAATAATTAAGAATATATATATATATATATATATTCGTAATATATATTATATATATATATAACCATAATATATATATATATATATATATATATATATATATATATATATACATCCGTTCCTTTAAAAAGTTCACGTGCCCAGCATTATGGTTAATTTAGCATCTTGTTAACATTTTAGTTTAAAATCCTTGATTTCCGGAAAACCGTGCACAGCACTTTTTTATTTTTTTTATTTTTTATGGTTTCCGTGCGGCAGCCATGTGGCCCAAAAAAAAAAAAAAACTGTTAACAATTTTAGCTTCGGTCAACTTGAATGCCCAGCATTATGTTCCTCGATTTCCGTGTATAACTAAGGAAAAAACATGCATTAAATAAAGGAATTCAGCAGCAGTAGATCACGTTTTTTTTTTTTTTTTATACAATAAAATTATGCCCAATTAAATTGTTCTAAACACATATCAATATACATATCAAATCAAACAATTAATAATTAGCATAAAGGTTTGGCTCGATTCCAATCATTAGTTTTGTAATATTCATAACGCAATCAAATTGCATAAAAAGTGCTAAGCGTGTAAAAATCGAGTTTAAAATTTTACAAACCATAAACCCGATCACCCTTTATGCATAATTATTAATTAAACGAAAAAATAAAAAAATAAATCATACCTCAAGATCGAGCTTCCTCGTGTACAAGTTCACCTCCAAATCCTTTTCGCTCAATCTTGAATCCACCGGGTTTGGTTCCTTCCTTTGATCAACGTTAGCCACCCAAATGTTTGGCTTCAGAGGTGATCCACCAAGGAAGAATAAAATTCAAGAAGATGGGTGGTTGGCTAAACCCTAGTTTTTCTATCTCTATAGAAGCGGGTGTACTCTCCCAACAATTGGAATTATTACGTATGTTGAAAAATCAACAACCCATACGACCCATAATAAGACTCCTCTTATTTATAGATGTGGGCAACCCACCTTAACAATTAAGGAATTGGGTTTTAATTAATTAATTCTTTTAATTAATTAAGCTCCCTAATCTTATTAGGGATAATTAATTAAACTCCTTTAACTAATTTTCCTCTCCTAATCTTATTAGGAATAAATGAGAATACTTATATTAAATTAATTCCTAAACTCTTTTAGAAATTAAAATAATAATAATTGTAATAATATTAATAAGACTCTCTTATTAATTTATATTTAATATTTCTAAAATATTAAATAATAAATATTAAGCTATTTAATTTATTCTATCACCATAGATTAAATTAAATATACTTAACATATTATTACGATTATGCCATTAACTTCTTAAATAATTATTCTTCCTTTTATGGTGTGACCCTTTAGGTTCTCCATATTAAACCTATTGTGAATAAATCAATTAGAACAATTCTAATCTTATTTAAATAAATAAATTAAACAATTAATTTATTTAAATAATATTTATTCTACAATAGGGATAAGCCTCCCTATGTATCAACGACTTTCTAGATAATATATATTTCAACATTAATCTTTAAAGAACCTTTGAGTAAATAGTTACCGCATAATTCAATCCTTCCACCATACAATGTCCCAATTAAATATAAGACATGAAATTATCGTCAAGTCTTATTTTATTTAATTATATGTATTTTGACTCTTAAATGCACAACTCCAAATAATGCAAATTAGAAACTCCTTTCTAATTTCATTACTCGCCTTAACCAAGGACTACTTGGGTTGTCATTTATCGAATCACATAGGACATTTCTCTTCTTTTATTAAAGTGGTAGATTCTTTATTGATCATACATTATCTCCATGTATAACTTATTATACCCAAGCATACCTTTTGATATACCCTAAGGGTCTTAAGGAATAAGTCAAAGTATAACTCATCATACACAAGATACTATGATGATCTCAAGTCCAAGGATTACTTGTACTACTATCACTACAGAATTCCTATTGACAGTAAATAAAACTCCATTAGGTATTCCTTAGCGAGCCACGCTCGGTGAACTTATTCTCTAATAAGCACCTACATACTTGCTTTAGTGTCTCCCACACAAATGATCATGAGATCAATCATCCTCATCCAATGAAAGCAAGTTAACGTATGTACCAATCTATCCTGGATTCACTAATCCCCAATTTAGTAATCCAATGATTGGGAACTATTTTAGTTTTAAGCTTTCTAAGAATTTAGATCTCATTAGAATGATCATCATCATTATTCTAAAAGCATTGCTTAAAACTATGGGTTTATCACATATTATAAAACAACATCATGTAGATAATTAAAAGCCTTTAATAAATTAATACTTTTTATTAATAAATGAATAAGATTGTTACAAAGTATATGCTTTATCATCAAACATGATTGGCTTGTGTGCATACTACTTTCAATTTTAGGGATTGATTGGTTAACCATTCATCATGCTAAAATTGAATGTTTTCGTAAGGTTGTTAGCTTTCATGTTCCTAACCAACCTATTATGCGAATTTAAGCAACCAAACCATTAAAGTCAATCACTATCATCTCAAGCTATAAAGCTATCCATTTATTGAAAAACGGATGTCAAGCTTTCTTAGCTCATGTCACGGATTTAAACAAAAATACGTCACTCTTGAATGATATTTCTATTGTTAATAAATTTCCTGACGTTTTCCCTGAAGAAATTCCTGGCCTACCCTCGGAGCGTGAAATCAAGTTTTTTATTGACCTTGAACCTAGTACAAAACCCATTTCCAAAGCCCCATATCGAATGGCTCCTATTGAACTTCAGGAGTTAACAACCCAACTACAGGAATTGTTAGACATCGATTTCATTCGTCCTATCACGTCTCCTTGGGGTGCTCCTATTCTATTCGTGAAGAAGAAAGATGGAAGTATGCGACTTTGTATTGATTATCGAGAGTCAAATCATGTCACCATCAAGAATAAGTATCCGTTACCTCGCATTAATGACCTGTTCGACCTGTTGCAAGGAGCACAATTCTTTTCAAAGATTAATCTTCGTTCGGGATATCATCAGCTGAAGATTAAAACTGAGGATAATCCGAAGACTGCCTTTAGAACCCAGTACGGGCATTATGAATTTTTAGTCATGTCTTTTGGATTGACTAATGCTCCTGCTGCTTTCATGGATATGATGAATCGAGTATTCAAGGAATATTTGGATCAGTTCGTTGTTGTCTTTATTGATGACATCCTCATCTATTCCAAAAGTCGTGAAGATCATGAGCACCATTTGAAGCTGATACTTGAAAGGCTTCGTGAAAATAAGCTATATGCCACGCTGAAGAAATGCGAGTTCTGGCTTGAGTAAGTAGCATTCATTGGGCACGTGGTGTCAAAATATGGAGTATCTGTTGACCTAGCAAAGATTGAAGCAATACAAAGCTGGGAGCAACCTAAATCAGTGACAGAAATACGTAGCTTTCTCGGCTTAGCTGGTTATTATCGGAGATTCGTAGAAGGGTTTTCTCAAATCGCCACTCCATTAACTCTGCTGACTTGAAAAGATATAAAATTCGGTTGGACCGAGGAATGTGAGAAGAGTTTTCAAGAACTCAGGAGGAGACTCATTTCGGCACCTGTTCTGGCAATACCATCTGGATCGGAAGGATTTGTCATCTACAGTGATGCATCGGGCAAAGGGTTAGGATGTGTTCTCATGCAATATGGGAAAGTCATAGCCTATGCCTCTCGGCAACTCAAAAAATATGAGAGGAATTATCCTACTCATGATCTAGAGTTGGCAGCTGTTGTCTTCGCACTTAAAATTTGGAAGCATTACTTGTATGGGGAGAAAGTGGAGATATTTACGGATCATAAAAGCCTCAAATATTTTTTCACCCAAAAGGAACTGAACATGCGGCAATGACGTTGGCTTGAACTGTTGAAAGATTATGATCATACCATTCAATACCATTCTAGAAAAGTGAACGTGGTAGCTGACGCATTGAGTAGAAGATCATATGCGGGTACGAGTGCGATATTGTCAACGCAAAGGCCCATTTTGTATGACTTACAAAGGATGGAAATAGAGATAAAGACTCTAGGGACCCACGTGATGATGGCAAATATACGAGTAGAACCGACTTTAATCGATAAAGTTAAAGTTGCTCAAGCTACAGACCTGGAGCTGATGCGCATGAAGAAGAAAGTGCAAGAAGGTGCTATTCCGGAAGTAAGAATCGATGAAGAAGGAATACTTAGAGTCAACTCCAGACTTTGTGTTCCTAACGACTCTGATTTGAAGTATAAGATCATGATGGAGGCGCACAACACACCGTTTGCAATCCATCATGGGAGTACCAAAATGTATTGTGATCTTCGACATACATTTTGGTAGAGTAATATGAAAAGAGAGATAACGGAGCTTATCTCAAGGTGTTTAACTTGTCAACAAGTCAAGGTGGAACATCAAGTGCCAAAAGGTCCATTGCAACCACTTGAAATTCCAGAATGGAAGTGGGAGCATATTACCATGAATTTCGTTACTGGTCTTCCCAAGGTTTCTCAAGGAATTGATGCGATTTGGGTCATTGTTGATAGATTGACCAAATCTGCTCATTTCTTACCTATACGAGAAATTATACGCTTGAACGTCTTGCTCGTATTTACATAAATGAGATTATAAGTGTGACGCCCCCAAAATTAGGTATACATCACCCATCTTGAGTCGCCAGATACATGGTACAGAATTCAAATACAACTTAATAATACAACTATTGTGTACAATACGACAAAACATAAACTGTGAGTTTGAATACAAATATTGTCTACTAGAGATTATACAAACTCAAAAGGAGTCCTCATTACAATTATTATCACACTATTTCACAGAATATTGAGGACTACTAATACACCATCTAGGACCATCACTCTGTTCCCAGACTAGTCCCAAATTCGTTCTCATTTCCTAAAGAGAACAAAGAAAAGAAAGGGTGAGCTTAACTAGCCCAAAGAAGAAAAATATTATGACTAAGATAATGCAGAATAATTTATCATTAGCCTTCAACAGTGTTAAACTGATAAAATATAATAACTATCAAGTTTAACTGCAGCGGAACAAGCAATCCATTAGAAGAGTCAAGTAGGGAATAAAATCTACTATCTTCTATGATTTAAAAGGTTTTTCATCACTTTTATCGCTAGGACTCAGCTTAATAAATAATCCACATCATCGAATCACCCTTGCACTATGGCCAAGGATATTCTTTAGTATTACGACCACAAATTATCCATGCACTACGGGCCAAGGACATTCGTGTATTCATTAATGGTCATGATTATGCCAATAACTGTCCATCAATGTACTACGGGCCAATGAGGACTTTTATCACATCATTTGTAACATTACGGTCATGATTACACCGAATAATCCCTGGTCATAATCATATCAAGTCCATCTTTGCACTACATGTAGCGGCCCCAAATCCGGGTATTTTCCAACTAGACAGATGGTGCTATACTGTACAACATTCATACATTCATTCAATTGAAAAGTTTCAAAGAACGAACATAACTTCTATATATTTAAAGTAATATTTATATTTCCCGTGTTCTATACGAACATAAAGGTTCTTTGTCATAATATCGGTTAAATTACAACAATAGACCTATACTATTATAAGACAGCTTAGTAATCTGCCTTAGCTTTTCCCTTATCCTTTTTCGATTCTTCGGGACGTTCAGTCTTAGCTGCATTCATATGGTTCAAGCAAGAGTGAGCATAACTTGCTCAGCAAGTATAACAATTTAATAACAACATGCTTGACACGTACAAATCGTATATCTTCAATTACTGAACAATAGTTATGAAGTACTATTGACAATTCAGAATAGCACTTCATCTTTTCTTTCAAAATGTTTTACAATAACAACAGTATTTAGTAAAACATTCACTAAGGTCAAAGTCCTCGAGTATTCATTCTTTATTGGAAAAAGGACAACCCGAAAACAAGTTCGTAAGCCCGATATCACTTACGAGCACTTCTAGGTGATCAGCCTATTGTACTCTATGTTGATCAACACTACATCCATTAAACGTATGCACGTTTAAGCATTTGGCAACCTCACGTGCCTGTCGTTTTACCGACAAAACATTTGTTTAACATTTCAGTCTTCTTTTGAAAACCATAACAAGTAGTTGACAAAAGATAACAACATTTGATAATACATGAATAGATTATCAATACATCAAGTCTAGCCAAAGGAATTGGCTTCAACTTCAACATACCTCAATTCATGCGAAAGAATACATGAACCTCAAAAACTTGGTCAGATTGAACTGAGACAAGAGTTAGAATACTTGCCTTTAGCGTCTGCTACGTTAAATTAACTTTATGTTCAAGTCGTTCAAGTCTCTACAATACATGATCACATAATGCCTTACATTAGGTCACATATAATCAAGTATGTATATGACTATATCATACCCTTCATTTCAATCTAATTGTGTATTAGATTCAGTTATTATTCGTTCCGGTTTATCATTACCCTTCCATTTATATTCGACTAGGTTATCTCAACCTTTACATTACATTCCTTAAGGTTTAACAAAGTTTAAACAATGCTACATTAACTTCCTTAAGTTATGTTTACTTTTAAATCAATTAAGTTTTCTTTTCTTTGTACTTAGAAACCTTCATTACTATCTTTGTTCTGAGACTGGTGCTGCGACGCCAACTTTATACCTATATCTCGTGCTACGGTGCGAGCTCTTAATGTCATTGTCCTTGACTTGGCATCATGGCGCATGAGTCCTTACTTATTGGGCAGCGTACGCCACCTCTCGAAGATTTTTGTATGTTTATGTCATGTGCGCCACCACCATATATACTATAGTTCGTACACATGGAAAACTCTTGCAGTGTGCTCGGTTATTGTTCTGCACATTGGCCATGCTCATTTGTTTAGGGTTGGCCATGGCTGCCAACTCGCAGTGCACCGTAAAATAATTTTAGTTTTAAAATTTTGTGAACTTCCCGAACACATAACTTCTTCGTTATAAGTCCGAATTGGCTCGTTCAAAAGCCTACGGTTCACAAATTATGTACTCTTTCCGTTTATGCAAGAATTTTATATATTTGACTTTGTTTGCTAAAAAATCACCCTTTGGTTCATTTTTAACTAAAATGATAAACGTCAAAAAAGCGCTCAACGCTTCGTTTCTTCGTTCTAAGTTTAATCCTGGCCATTTTTCGAGTCCGCAACTCTTAAATGCCAAATATGACTTGTCTCCATTGGAAAACAATGGTTCCGAGTTCAAACACAAAATTTGACTTCCATTCCGAGAATTTTACGAATTCGATGATTATCGTCCAATCGTGCAAATTCCGGAAATTCTTCCTTCTTATGATTTATTCAACATTACAAATGAACTTCATTCATCATGTGAACACACTAACATACTTAATACAACAACTTATATTCATTGTTGGATTTTGACTTATTCTTCATGAGCTTATAACTTGTCAAATTATAAACTACTTAAGATTTGATTATTCATGACTTATGACAATTAGTGTTTCTTAAACATCATTTCTTATATGTTCTTAACATATAACTTAACTTAGGTATACATGATACATATGATCATATAAATTCTTTTATATTCATATCATTTCTCTTAATAAACTCCTTACAAGTTCATATTATTTTCACATAAGTTTATAACTTATGCTAGCTTAAATGACTTATTACCAACTTAATTGGCTTAAGTTCACTACTTACTCATTCATGTTTCTTAATCCAACTTTTCTTATCATCCTATCATGGTAGAGATAGAAGATAATTGAGAAGAAATCTTACTCTTTTGAAGTCTTGGTAAGGTAGTTTTCTTCTTCTTCTTACTTATGGAAGTAACTTATTCGTGACATAAACTCTCTAACACTTAAGCACTTTGTGATGTCTTAGATTATTTGAACAACCAACAAATGGCTTGTAAGCTTCCTCTATTTATAGAAATTGCAAAGCTAAGGCAGTTTAGTCTTTAAATCATCCCACCTCCTCATGCACCTCCTTACTATTCATTTCTTGCAAGGCACAAAACTTATCCTACACTTGGTCATTACTTCAAAGTCTTGGTCACCACACTAACTTGGTCACCACATTACTTGGTCACCACTATACTTGGTCACCACAATAACCATATTAATATGGTTTTACCCCATGGGTCTATTAACTCATGGATTCTAGCTTGGGCTTGGATTAATAAATCCTTGGGCTTTGCATTAATAAACACTAGCTTGTTCATTAATCAATTATTGGGCCTCTTCCTTTAATTCACTTGGACTTATATTAATTCTTATCAATCTTTCCAAGTCCATTAACATTTCTTAATACATTTACATATAGTTTATATATTATTTTCGTATTCTAATTCATATAGAATTTATATACGATATTTCAACCTTCATACAAACTCATATAATACTTTGTATTATACTCGTTTTCATTACTTTGTACAATACCAAGTATCATACAATTATTACTTATTCCTTAACACTTCGCTTTACTTAACCTTTATAAATTAAGTCCACAAGCGAATTATTACATTTTCCATAACTAGATTTTTATTACATAATCCATCTTACCTTGTTATTTCATCATTACGTATTTCTCGGAAACTCAAAATTATATCCCGAGCAAATACCGATGAATAGTGTTTTTCGGAAAATTTCTCGAAAAACTTTTATTTTCGTCTTGGAAATTCAAACACTTTAATTCATCCACATAGCTCAAATACTACGACATTCTAACATCAATAGGTTATATAATGACAACCGTCTTGATAACACAAGGAATACGATTTCATTATTATTTAATTTAATAAAATCATTTTACAATAAGATTCGAATTTCTCGGTCGTTACATTCTTCCCTCGTTATAAAGATTCTGTCCCTAGAATCTCGTCTTACTTTAATCAAATAGATGAGGAAAATTTTTCTTCATATTTTTTTCTAGTTCCCACGTTGCTTCTTCAGCATCGTGGTTCTTCCATAATACCTTCACTGATGGTATTACCTTGTTCCTCAGAACTTGTTCCTTCCTATCAATGATCTGCATCGGCGACTCTTTATATGATAAATCTTTCTCGATATGAATCGGCTCATACTCGATTACATGCTTATAGTCCGGCTTATATATACGTAATACAGATATGTGAAACACGTTATGTATTCGTTCTAGGTCTGGAGGTAATGCTATCATATACGCTACCTCTCCCACCCGTTTTAATACTTCAAAAGGTCCTATAAACCTTGGACTTAACTTTCGTTTCTTTCCAAAGCGTATCTTTCCTTTCCAGGGAGATACCTTTAGAAACACATATGAGCCCACCTCAAACTCTTGACTTAGTCTATGTGAGTTCGCATACTTCTTCTGTCTGTCCTGAGCTGTGACGAGACGCATCCGAATTAACTTTATCACATCCGCTGTCTGCTACACCAATTCTGCTCCACATCGTGGTTTCTCCACAAAACTTTGACTTGAGGTATAACCTTGGAGCGTAGAACATGATCCTTCTTATCCAAGATTTTAACAGGTAACTCTTCATAAGTTAAAACTTCCTCTATCTCGTCTGGTTGTAACTCAATAATGTGGTTTGGGTCTTTCACATATTTACATAACATAGATATGTGAAAAACATTATGAACACGAGACATACTTGGCGGTAAGGCGAGTCTATAGGCTACAGTTCCCACTTGCTCAAGAATTAAAAATGGGTCAATGAAACGAGGATTGAGCTTTCCTCTCTTTCCAAATCTCGTAGCTCCTTTCCATGGAGCAACACATAACAACACATGATCTCCAATATCGAATTCTACGTCCTTTCGATGAAGATCAGCATAACTCTTTTGTCGATCTTGTGAAGTTTTTATACATTTTCGGATCATTTGAATCTTTTCTGTAGTCATACGTACCAACTCCGGTCCCAATAACATTGCTTCACCCACCTCATCCCAGAATACTGGAGAACGACACTTTCTTCCATACAACGCCTCAAACGGAGCCATGCCAATACTTTCTTGATAACTGTTGTTGTAGGAAAACTCCACCAATAGTAAGAACTTGTCCCAACTTCCCTTGAAGTCAAGGACATAGAGTCTTAATAGATCTTCAAGAGTTTGAATAGTCCTCTCCGACTATCCATCCGTTTGAGGATGATATGCCGAGCTAAATCGTAAGTTTGTGCCCATAGCTTTTTACAGACTAACCCAAAATCGTGAAGTGAATCTTGGGTCTCGATCAGAAACTATGGATACTGGCTTACCATGCAGTCTTACAATCTCGTTTATATAAATACGAGCAAGACGTTCAAGTGTATAAGTTTCTCGTATCGGAAAGAAATGAGCAGACTTGGTCAATCTATCAACAATGACCCAAATCGCATCTATGCCTTGAGAAACCTTAGGAAGACCGGTAACAAAATCCATGGTAATGTGCTCCTACTTCCATTTTGGAATTTCAAGTGGTTGCAATGGACCTTTTGGTACTTGATGCTCCGCCTTGACTCGTTGACAAGTTAAACACCTTGAGATAAACTCCGCTATCTCTCTCTTCATATTGCTCCAGCAAAATGTATGTCAAAGATCATGATACATTTTGGTACTCCCAGGATAGATTGCAAACGGTGTGTTGTGTGTCTCCATCATGATTTTATACTTTAAATCAGGGTCGTTAGGAACACAAAGTCTAGAGTTGACTCGAAGTATTCCTTCTTCATCGATTCTTGATTCCGGCATAGCACCTTCTTGAACTTTCTTCCTCATACGCATCAGCTCCGGGTCTGTAGCTTGAGCAGCTTTAACTTTATCAATTAAAGTCGGTTCTACTCGTATATTCGCCATCATCACATGGGTCCCTAGAGTTTTTAACTCTATCTCCATCCTTTGCAAGTCACACAAAATGGGCCTTTGCGTTGACGATATCACACTCGTACTTGCATATGATCTTCTACTCAATGCGTCAGCTACCACGTTCATTTTTCCAAGATGGTATTGGATGGTATGCTCATAATCTTTCAACAGTTCAAGCAAACATCGTTATCGCATGTTGAGTTCCTTTTGAGTGAAGAAATATTTGAGGCTTTTATGATCCGTAAAGATCTCCACTTTTTCCCCATACAAGTAATGCCTCCAAATTTTAAGTGCGAAGACAACAGCTGCTAACTCTAGATCATGAGTAGGATAATTCCTCTCATATTCTTTGAGTTGTCTTGAGGCATAGGCTATGACTTTCCCATGTTGCATGAGAACACATCACAACCCTTTGCCTAAAGCATCACTGTAGATGACAAATCCCTCCGAGCCAGATGGTATTGTCAGAACAGGTGCTGAAATGAGTCTCCTCTTGAGTTCTTGAAAACTCTTCTCACATTCTTCGCTCCATCCGAACTTTGTATCTTTCCGAGTTAGCTGAGTTAATGGAGTAGCGATTCGAGAAAATCCTTCCACGAATCTCCGATAATAACCAGCTAAACCGAGAAAGCTACGTACGTACTTTGGTCACTGATTTAGGTTGCTCCTTGCATTGAATAGCTTCAATCTTTGTCGGGTTAACAGATATTCCATGACTTGATACTACGTGCCCAAGGAATGCTACTTCCTCAAGCCAGAACTCGCATTTCTTCAACTTAGCATAAAGCTTGTATTCACGAAGCTTTTGGAGTGTCAGCCTCAAGTTTTGCTCATGATCTTCACGACTTTTGGAATAAATAAGGATGTCATCAATAAAGATGACCACAAAGTGATCCAAATATTCCTTGAATACTCGATTCATCATATCCATGAAGGCAGCAGGAGCATTAGTCAATCCAAAGGACATGACTAGGAATTCATAATGCCCGTACCGAGTTCTGAAAGCCGTCTTTGGAATGTCATCGGTTCTAATCTTCAATTGGTGATATCCGGAACGAAGATCAATCTTTAAAAATAATTTGGCTCCTTGTAACTGGTCAAACAGGTCATCAATACGTGGCAATGGTTACCTATTTTTGATGGTGACATGATTCAACTCTCGATAATCAATACAAAGTCGCATACTTCCATCTTTCTTCTTCACGAATAGAACAGGAGCACCCCAAGGAGACGTACTAGGACGAATGAAACCAATGTCTAACAATTCCTGCAATTGGGTCTTTAACTCCTGAAGTTCAATAGGAGCCATTCGATATGGGGCTTTGGAAATGGGTTTTGTACCAGGTTCAAGGTCGATACAAAATTTAATTTCACGCTCTGGAGGTAGGCCAGGAAGTTCTTCAGGGATTACGTCAGGAAATTTATTAACAATAGAAATATCGTTCAAAACTGACGTATTTTTGTTTAAATCTGTGACATGAGCTAAGAAAGCTTGACATTCGTTTTTCAATAAACGAATACCTTTATGGCTTGAAATGACCGTGATTGATTTTAATGGGTTGGTCGCTTGAATTCGCATAATTGGTTGATTAGGAATATGAAAACTAATAACCTTACGAAAACAATCAATTTTTGCATGATGAGTATTTAACCAATCAATCCCTAGAATTACGTCAAACGCAAGTATTTTTAAAGAAATAAGATCGACAGGTAATGTATGGTTACTGATTTGAACCAAACAAGACTTATAAACAGTAGATGTAATGAAGGTTTCTCCCAACGGAGTTTCCACAGATAAGTCAAAGTCTAATTTCTCCGGAGTCAAATTTAATCGTTGAGCGCAAGTAGGAGAAATAAAAGAATGGGTAGAACCGGTATCAAATAAAGTATAGACTTCGCTAGAGTTTATGATAAGCTTACCTGTGATGACCTCATTCGGGTTCCTTGCTTTATGGGAGGTCACAACAAACGCTCTCCCTTGCACTACCGGCTTTGACTTTTCTGGGACGGCCTTTGGTGCCTCCATCCTATCTGAACTTATCTTCAGTGAACGACAAAATCGGGCTAAGTGACCTTCTCTTCCACAATTATAACATGATTTGGACGACATCGCTAGGTTTGGACTGATGTGTCCCTCCCCTCCGCATTTGAAGGATATGATAGGTGGTCGTTCTCCTTCTTTAACAACGGGTGCTGGTGCTGATGTTCTTCCATCATTGTTGAATCTCCTCTTCTTGAAATGTCCATTCTTATTGTTTTGGCCTTGATTACCACCGAAGTGGTTACCATTTCTGGCCTATTGATTCCCTCCATGCTTGTTGTCACCGCTTAATGATCGCTTCTCCTCTGTTTAGCGTTGACTCGTTATCGTGCTCCACTAATCGAGCCCTATTTACAACATCCAATACAAACACGCTTTATGAAATAAGATGTTGACATATCTCCGGCTTCAAACCTCTTAAAAACATCCGCGTCATTCTTTCTTCATTATCCACCAAGTGGGACGCAAACCTGAACAACTCGGCAAACTTGGCTTCGTACTGCGACACGGTCATATTATTTTGCTCCAACTTGATGAATTCTACCTCTTTTATATGGAGAATACTTTCGGGAAATTACTTGTCGTTGAATAGTTCTTGGAACTTTTCCCAAGACATCTTCAAGCGCAAGCAGTTGAGTACGCTTTCTGGAATTCCCACCAGTAATCTGCCTCTCCTCGCAACATAAAGGTGGCAAAGGAAACCTTTTGCTCGTCGGAGCATCCCAAGGCATTAAATATCTTGGTGATCTGCTTTATCCATGCTTCCGCCTTAAGTGGTTTTGTCTCTCCAATAAACTCCGGTGGTCCCAGCTCCTTGAACTGTTTAGCGGTGACCATCTGAGAGTTTCCAGTGTTTCCACCTACATTTTGGACAGGAGCCGCTCTCGCCTGCTGTTGCATGAATTGCATAAAGCCTTTGAACATTCCATCATTCATCATTTGGTCAGTGTTGTTGTTTGCATGAGGATTGTCACATTCCTGATGCACATTATCCTGATTATTGATATGTGGTGAATCAACGGTCGCCTGTGCTCTATTGCTATTCTCAACATTCTCAGATTTCATTTTCAGATACTACCATAAAACAAAAGGTTAATTGACATGTAACATATTATCCCTATATTCTGACCGACTAATTAAATACCATAAAAAAAACTTAGGTAGGTCATACTAGCGAAGGAATTCCCCGTCTCTCCCCTCCTAGTTCTATTCTCACATCTTAGCTAGGGATCATATCCCTAAGCTTTGATACCAACTGTGACGCCCCCAAAATTAGGTATACATCACCCATCTTGAGTCGTCAGATACATGATATAGAATTCAAATACAAATTAATAATACAACTGTTGTGTACAATACGACAAAACATAAACTGTGAGTTTGAATACAAATATTGTCTACTAGAGATTATACAAACTCAAAAGGAGTCCTCATTAGAATTATTATCACACTATTTCACATAATAGTGATGACTACTAATGCACCATTTAGGACCATAACTCGTTCCCGACTAGTCCCAAATATGTTCTCATTTCAAGAGAACAAAAAAAAGAAAGGTGAGCTCAACTAGCCCAAGAAGAAATATTATGACTAAGATAATTCGAATAATTTATCGTTAACCTTCAATGATGTTAAACCGATAAAATATAATAACTATCAAGTTTAATAAATAAATGAACAAGCAATCCATTAGAAGAGTCAAGTAGGAAATAAAATCTACTATCTTCTATGATTTAAAAGGTTTTTCATCACTTTTATCGCTGGGACTCAGCTTAATAAATAATCCACATCATCGAATCACCCTTGCACTATGGCCAAGGATATTCTTTAGTATCACGACCACAAATTATCCATGCACTACGGGCTAAGGACATTTGTGTATTCATTAATGGTCATGATCATGCCAACAACTGTCCATCAATGCACTAGGGGCCAATGAGGACTTTTATCACATCATTTGTAACATTATGGTCATGATTACACTGAATAATCCCTAGTCATAATCATACCAAGTCCAGCTATGCACTACAGGCCACAAATGACTTTCAAAAAAATATAAACATGAGGATGATGACAATGATATAAGAATTCAATAAAATAAGTTCAAGAATTAATTTATCTAGGAACCGATAACGTCCTAAATTGTCAACATGATATCTTTTGCTTTGTAGAGTAAAATTCAAGAATTCTCGTAAGAATATTTCCATGAAAAGATATTGGATGAAGCGCAAATATCAAAGATATTCCACTAATTTCATGGGTATAGAAGTCAAAGTTTTAACCAACTGAATATAATAAAGAATGGAATAACAAAAGAAATCACCATGCATGTGATAGATCGCACATGCACGAGTTATTCCAACCGTAATAATAAAGGATGGAACCGTGTCCAAATAGAAACGCATGCATGTGGATATTCAGGCTGCATAATAAATAATGGAACCCGGAATCCGTGTGTAAGCATGCATGTGATGACGTGATATTCCGGCGAATAATAAATAATGGAACCAGTGTCCCACAGAACGTATGCATACGGGATATTCACATAATAATAAAGAACGAAATATTAGAAGAATGTCACCATGTATAGGGGTAGCTCACGTGTCTGAGTTATTCCAATGTAATAATAAATAATGGAATAACAGAAGTTCTCTTCATGAGTACAACAAATAACATCCCTTACCGTAAAAGAAACTGAATATAAGAGTAGGGAAGTAGCAGAATACTTTTCTATAGGTTCTCTTATAATTCTCTCTCTAGAGTTTTAGTGAATTCGTAAGAAATAATGAAGGAATGAGCTTCTATTTATAGAAGAATGGACTGCATAGTAACTAACTTATGAATGGCCTAGATTGATTTACTATAAACGGACGATCCAGATTGGTTTACTATTAAAACATAAAACAACGGTTCATACTGATTTACTATTAAAACTTTAAACCAGCGATCCATATTGATTTACTATTATAACTTCCACCAGCGGTCCATATTGATTTACTATTATATCTTCAACCAACGGTGTGAAAAATTAGCACATCTCCTCATGGAATAATATTGTACCCAAAAATAATTTGGACTGAAAATAAATATATCTTACGGGTGAATAGTACCCCGTAAATAGTAACTCGTGAATAGTAACTCATGAATAGTAACTCGTGAATAGTAACTAATGAATAATAATTCATGAATAGTAACTCGTGAATAGTAACTCATGAATAGTAACTCATGAATAGTACTCCGACACGAAAAGTGTCCCGAATATCTAATTAAACAATATATCCTCCAGACATCAATTATACTAACACAAATAAGTCCAACACAATGGAACTATAAAATTTATCTTTAATCAACACGAACTTATTCATCATTAATATTATAATTCACAATATTTAACAACCACGTCGTTCCCAGGAAAGAGGGGGCTTTCCGATAAAGATTTCTCCTTATTTGCGAGCAATTAGGTGACCAAACCTCTCCTTGACAGAACTTCTAGACATTATCAATATTGCAAATAATAATATGAATAACTTTGCCGTCTCAATTATTGATTTAATAATATATCATATAATGCAGATGATACTGTAACAATAATTGAATCAATAATATGAGAAATATGATCAAAAAATTCTCGTCAGTAATAATTGAGTATAAGCGGAGTGACTTCTCACGTAAGCATCAATAATCAATATCGTATTACTACTATGCAACTACGCCAGATTCTTGTACTTTTACTACCGGTAGTTCAACAGGTTTTAACGGTAACACCTCCGCCGTTATTTTCATAAAGTATTTTTGTCATTTTCTCAATCCGACAATAATTTCGTTGTGGGGTCCACCAATGATTGTCTTGTTGTCTTAATATTCCTTTTAAAACTAATATTCCCTCACCAATCGAATATTATATAACAACTTCATGTTTTTTGCAAAATTTATAAATATTACCCACAACTATAACATTATATCAATCAATACCATAATATTCAAAAATATAATTCAAAAAAATTATTCTTTATTCATAAAAGTTGGGGTCTTACAGTAAGACTGCATGGTATGCTAGTATCCATAGTTTCTGATCGAGACTCAAGATTCACTTCACGATTTTGGGTTAGTTTGCAAAAAGCTATGGGCACGGATTTACGATTTAGTTCGGCATATCATCCTCAAACGGACGGACAATAAGAGAGGACTATTCAAAGTCTTGAGGTTCTATTAAGACTCTGTGTCCTTGACTTCAAAGGAAGTTGGGACAAGTTCTCGCCATTAGTGGAATTCTCCTACAACAACAGTTATCAAGCAAGTATTGACATGGTTCCATTCGAGGCGTTGTATGGACGCAAGTGTCGTTCTCCAGTATGCTGGGATGAGGTGGGTGAAGCAACGTTGTTGGGACCGGAATTAGTACGTATGACTACGGAGAAGATTTAAATGATCCGCCAACGTATAAAAACCTCACAAGATCGACAAAAGATTTATGCTGATCTTCATCGAAAGGACGTGGAATTCAACGTTGGAGAACATGTGTTGTTACGTGTGGCTCCATGGAAAGGAGTTACAAGATTTGGAAAGAGAGGAAAGCTCAATCCTCGATTCATTGACCCATTTGAAATCCTTGACCGAGTAGGAACTGTAGCCTATAAACTCAGTTTACCGCCAAGTATGTCTCGTGTTCATAACGTTTTTCACATATCCATGTTACGTAAATATGTGGAGGACCCGAACCACATTATTGAGTTAGAACCGAACGAAATAGCGAAAGATTTAATGTATGAAGAGGTTCCTATTCAAATCTTGGATAAGAAGGAACATATTCTACGCTCCAAGGTTATACCTCAAGTCAAATTTTTGTGGAGAAACCACGATATTGAAGAAATGACTTGGGAGTTTGAATCTGAAATGAAATTAAGGTATCCTCACATCTTCGTCATACCAGATATGTACCCTAATTTTGATGATGAAATTTCATAAGAAGGGGAGGTTGTAAGACCCCAACTTTTATGAATAAAGATTAATGTTCTCTATATATCATTTTGAATATTATGGTGTGGATTTGATATAATGTTATAGTTGTGGGTAATATTTATAAATTTTGCAAAGTAAGCAAGTTGTTATAAAATATTCGTTTGGTCGGGGAATATTCTTTTTGTCGGGGAATATTCGTATTTACGACACACAATCATTAGTGGACCCCATAATGTAATTATTGTCGAAGTTAGAAAATGACAAAATTATCTTTTATATAAAAAACTACGGCGGAAGTTTTACCGTTAATCGCTGAAATACCCTAGAATAAAGGTAATGATTACGCGTGGTTGCATAAGTAGCACACGGTATTGATTATTGATGCTTACGTGAGAAGTCACTCGCTTATACTCAATTATTACTATAGTAATTGCTGCATCATATATCTTATATTATTAATTCAATTATTGTCACAGTATCATCTGTATAATATGTTATATTATTAAATCAATAATTGAGACGACAAGTTATAATATTAATGATTAATAATTGTTGAAAGATTAAATATGTGTTGATTAAAAAATAAAATGATTTGTGGTAATATTTATTCAATCCTTGATGTATATAAAGAGTCTATTATGAGACGTTTGTGATAAGTTTGGTTATTCTATTGGGGCCCATATGTCATCATCTAAGAGTCTCTTTCACCATTAGTAATTACCTTTACCAGACGTCATACCACTTGCCGTTTCATATTACAGGCGTTGAACCAATTGTTGTTTCACATTACAGGCGTCGAACCAATTGTCGTTTCACATTACAGGCGTCAAACCACTTAGTGTTTCACATTACAGGCGTCAAACCACTTGGTGTTTCACATTACAAGCGTCAAACCACTTTTTTTTTCACATCACCAGTCGTCAAGCCACTTGCCTTTTCACATTGCAAGTGCTAAGCTAGAAATCTTCTATAAATAGAGGCCTAGTTCTTCATTATTTTTCACGAATTCATTCAAGCTATAGAGAGAGAAATTATAGAGATAATAAGAGAGAAAGAAGAAGAGTATTCTGTTACTACACTACTGCGGTATTCAATCTCCTACTAATGTAAGGGGTGTTATTTCTTTTGTATTCATGAAGAGAACTTCTGTTATTCCATTCTTTATTATTCTGTTGGAATAACCTGTATACATGGACTACCCTATACTTGGTGAAATTCTTCTATTTTTTCATTCGTTATCATTCTGTTGGAACATCCTGTCTATGCTGTACGTATGACCTGGTTCCATTATTTATCATTCTGTTGGAACATCCTGTCTGTGCTTTACGCATGACCTGGTTCCATTATTTATTATTCTGTTGGAATATCCTGTCTGTGCGTTTACGCATGACCTAGTTCCATTATTTATTATTCTGTTGAAATAACCTGTCTGTGCGGTCTATCGCATGCTTGGTGAATTCTTTCGTTATTCCAGTCTTTATTATACTCAGTTGGTTAAAGTTTTGGCTTTTATACTCCATGAAATTAGTGGAATATCCTTGATATTTGCGCTTCATCCAGTATCTTTTCATGAAAATATTCTTCTGAGCATTCTTGAATTTTACTCTACAAAGCAGTATCATGTTGACAATTTGAACTTTATTGGTTCCTGGATAAATTAATTCTTGAACTTGTTTTATTGAATTCCTATATCATTGTCATCATCCTCATGTTTATATTCTGTTGAAAGTCATCTGTGGCCTGTAGTGCATAGATGGACTTGGTATGATTATGACCAGGGATCATTCGGTATAATCATGACTGTAGTATTACAAATGATGTGGTAAAAGTCTTCATTGGCTCGTAGAGTGTTGATGGACAGTTGTTGGCATGATCATAACCATTGATGAAAATACGAATATCCTTGGCCCGTAGTGCATGGACAATTTGTGGTTATGATACTAATGAATATCCTTGGCCGTAGTGCAGGGATGATGTGGATTATTTATTAAAAGTCGAGTCTCAAATGATAAAAGTATTGAAAAACCTTTTAAATCATAGAAGATAGTAGATTTTATTCTCTACTTGACTCTTCTAATGGATTGCTAGTTCCGCTGCAGTTTAACTTGATGTTTGTTATATTGTATCAGTTTAACACTGTTGAAAACTAACGATAATATTCTGCATTATCTTGGTCATAATATTTCTTACTAGGCTAGTTGAGCTCACCATTTTGCTTTCATTGTTCTCTTCAGGAAATGAGAACGTAGCAGGAACCAGTTGGGGTACAGAGTGACGGTCCAGATGATAGCATTAGAAGTCCTCCATATTCTATGAAATAGTGTGATAATAAATATATTGAGGACTAATTTGAGTTTGAATACTGTCTAGAAGACAATAATTGTATTAAAACTCACAGCTTATGTTGTATATTTAAGATTGTATTTGTATTCTGTAGCATGTATTTGGCGACTAAGAATAGGTGATGTATACCTATTTTGGGGACGTCACAATATGCGGGTACGAGTGCGATGTTGTTAACACAAAGACCGATTTTGTATGACTTGAAAAGGATGGAGATAGAGGTAAAGGCTCCAAGTACCCACATGATGATATCAAACATACGAGTAGAACCGACATTAGTTGATAAAGTTAAAGCTGCTCAAACTACGGACCTAGAGCTGATGCTTATGAAGAAGAAAGTGCAAGAAGGTGATGTTCTAGAAGCAAGAATCGATGAAGAAGGAATACTTCGAGTCAACTCCAGACTTTGTGTTCCTATCGATTTTGACTTGAAGCATAGAATCATGATGGAAGCACACAACACACCGTTTGCAATCCATTTTGGGAATACCAAAATGTATCATGATCTTCGACATACATTTTGGTGGAGCAATATGAAGAGAGAGATCGCGGAGTTTATCTCGAGGTGTTTAACTTGTCAACATGTAAAGGCGGAGCATCAAGTGCGAAAGGGTCCATTGCAACCATTTAAGATTCTGAAATGGAAGTGGGAACACATTACTATGGATTTCGTTACCGGTCTTGTAAGACCCCAACTTATTATAAATAAAATTAAATTTCCTCTATTTATTATTTTGAAATAGTAAGGGTTGGATTTGATTAATGTGGTTAGTTATTGGTAAAATGCGCAAATATTTTAAATAAGCAAGTGGTTATAAAATATTCATTTTATCGGAGAATATTCGTTTGGTCGTGAAATATTCTTACTGTCGGATAATATTCGTACGACGGCGCAGCCTTGTGTGGGCCCCATAACGGAAAGCGATTGGATGAAGAAAACGACAAGTATAAGTTGTTTATAAATAATGTCGTAGTTGTTACCAATTAATCTTGTTGAAATACCCGTAAGTTAAAACACAAGTGATCTCGCATTGTTGCACAAGATGTACGATATTATTGAACCAATTATTGATTCTTACATAAGAAGGCACTACTCAATAATTGTTACGATATTTCTTATTCAAAGATTTTATTTTATTGATTCAATAATTGTTGCGTTGATATTTTATATTACTGTTGTTTCAATAATTGTCACTACACAGTATTTTCCATTATCGAAGAAATAATTCATATTATCTGAATAATATTATTAGATAACATTATTGGCAATGTCTAGAAATTTTTGTCTAAGGAGAGGTTTGGTCACCTAATTGCGCGTCAGTAAGGAGAAATTCTTATTGGAAAGCCCCCTCTTTCTTGGGAACTGTCTGGTTGTCAGTATTGTGATACGGTAATATTATTTGTGAAAAATTAATTATTGATTTATATGATGAGGAAAATATTCATTTTATGTGGATATAGATGGAGAACATTTTTAAAGTGACAATTGTTGAAAATCGATATTTTATCTTTTCTGATAAAATAATAATTTATTATATTATTATAATATTATAATGATGTTATTTTTACAATGAATGTGGGATATATGAGTATATGAGGAGGAAGAGTATTTGTGTTGCAAAAGTTGTTTAAAACATGTTAAACATGTCTGTGGGCCCATTTCTTGACTGAAATTTGATTATAGCCTATAAAATCGCCCGTTTGTGGATTTTGGTCAATTTCTATTTGGAATTTTGAAAAACATTCTTCTACAAAGTTGTAGAGAATGAAATTTCCTATGGAAAAGACATTTGGTTCAAATTTTTCTAACAAAATGGCTATTTATTATGAATTATTGAAGTTCTGGAGTTCCGAAAAAATTGATTTTTGGAAGTTTTATTTATTTTTATTAATAAATGAAAGTAGTATGCACACAAGCCAATCATGTTTGATGATAAAGCATATACTTTGTAACAATCTTATTCATTTATTAATAAAAAGTATTAATTTATTAAAGGCTTTTAATAATCTACATGATCTTTGTTTTATAATATGTGATAAACCCATAGTTTTAAGCAATGCTTTTAGAATAATGATGATGATCATTCTAATGAGATCTAAATTCTTAGAAAGCTTAAAACTAAAATAGTTCCCAATCATTGGATTACTAAATTGGGGATTAGTGAATCTGGATAGATTGGTACATACGTTGCTTGCTCATTGGATGAGGATGATTGATCTCACGATCATTTGTGTGGAGACACTAAAGAAAGTATGTAGTGCTTATTAGAGAATAAGTTCACCGAACGTGGCTCGCTAAGGAATACCTAATGGAGTTTTATTTGCTGTCATCAATAGGAATTCTCAGTAGTGATAGTAGTACAAGTAATCCTTGGACTTGAGATCATCATAGTATCTCGTGTGTATGATGAGTTATACTTTGACTTATTCCTTAAGACCCTTAGGGTATATCAAAGGGTATGCTTGGGTATAATAAGTTGTACATGGAGATAATGTATGATCAATAAAGAATCTACCACTTCTAATAAAAGAAGAGAAATGTCATATGTGATTCGATAAATGACAACCCAAGAGTCCTTGGTTATAAGCGTAAATGAAATTAGAAAGGAGTTTCTAATTTGCATTATTTGAGTCATGCATTTAAGGATCGAAATACATATAATTAAATAAAATAAGACTTGACAGAGTAATTCCATGTCTTATATTTAATTGGGACATTGTATGGTGGAAGGATTGAATTGTACGGTAACTATTTACTCAAAGGTTCTTTTATGATTAATGTTGAAATCTATATTATCTGGAAAGTCGTTGATCGCTAGGGAGGCTTATCCCTATTGTAGAATAAATATTATTTATTTAAATAAATTAATTGTTTAATTTATTTATTTAAATAAGATTAGAATTGTTCTAATTGATTTATTCACAACCGGTTTAATATGGAGAACCTAAAGGGTCACACCATAAAAGGAAGAATAATTATTTAAGAAGTTAATGGCATAATCGTAATAATATATTAAGTATATTTAATTTAATCTATGGTGATAGAATAAATTAAATAGCTTAATATTTATTATTTAATATTTTAGAAATATTAAATATAAATTAATAAGAGGAGTCTTATTAATATTATTACAATTATTATTATTTTAATTTCTAAAAGAGTTTAGGAATTAATTTAATATAAGTACTCTCATTTATTCCTAATTGGATTAGGAAGGAAAATTAGTTAAAGGAGTTTAATTAATTATCCCTAATAAGATTAGGGAGCTTAATTAATTAAAAGAATTTAATTAATTAAATAAAACTCAATACCATAATTGTTAAGATGGGTTGCCCACATCTATAAATAAGAGGAGTCTTATTATGGGTGGTGGGGGTTGTTGACTTTTTCAACAAACGACATAATTCCAATTTGTTGGAGAGTACCCTTTTCTATAGAGATAGAAAACTAGGGTTTGAGCCAAATACACCATCTTCTTGAATTCTTTATTTTTCCTTGGTGGATCACCTCTAGAGGCCAAACATTTGGGTGGCTAACGTTGATCAAAGGAAGGAACCAAACCCGGTGGATTCAAGATTGAACGCGAAAGGATTTGGAGGTGAACTTGTACCTGAGGAAGCTCGATCTTCAAGGGTATGATTTATTCTTTATCTTTTCGTTTAATTAATAATTATGCATAAAGAGTGATCCGGGTTTATGGTTTGTAAATAATTTTAAACTCTGATTTTTACACGCTTACGCACTTTTTATGCAATTTGATTACATACGTAATATTACAAACCTAATAAATGGCATCGAGCCAAACCTTTATGCGAATTATTAATTGTTCAGATTTGATATTATATTGATATGTGTTAAGAACAATTTAATTGGGTATAATTCTGTTATATAAAATTTATTTAAAATAAAATAAAAAAAAAAAAAGCAATTATTGCGCTTTATTAGTCGATTAACGTTAGTCATGTAGATTTTTTTCTGTGCAACGCATACGAATTCAAGGAAGTTAACATGTAATATATATATAATATATATATATATATATATATATATATATTTATAACGTGTGAAAAAAAAAAAAAAAAAAGAAGCACTGGATCAAATATATTATATATTATATATATGATATATGATATATGATATATATATATTATCTATTTATATATATTATATATATATATATATATATATTCGGTTTATATATATATATATATTTATATATATATATAATAATTTTATAATTAAAATAAAATATTTATTTTAATTTTAAAATAAAAGGTTTATTTTAATCTTAAAATAAAAGATTTATTTTATTTTTAAATTAGAATTTCATGCTAACTAATTAGAGTTGGAATTGGATTCCATGATAACTAATTGGAGTTGAAATTGGATTTCATTTTTCCTAAAATAAAGGAGTTTATTTATGAATAGGAAAATAAATCCATCTTTCCTTAAATAAAGGAGTTTGTTTAGATATGAAATTAGATTTCATATTATTCAAAATAAAAGAGTTTATTTGTGAATAGGAAAGAAAATCCGTGTTTCCTTAAATAAAGGAGTTTATTTAAATATGAAATAAGATTTCATATTATTCAAAATAAAGGAGTTTATTTGTGAATAGGAAAAGAATATCCGTGTTTTCCTTTAATAAAAGATTTTTTTTTACATGGAATTAGATTCCATAATTAATTAAAATAAAAGAGTTTATTTTAATTAAAGATTTTTATTTATACATGGAATTGGATTCCATAATTAATTAAAATAAAGGAGTTTATTTTGATTAAATATTTTGATTAAAATAAAATAGTTTATTTTATTCAAAATTGGATAAATTAAAATAAAATAGTTTTATTTTGATTTAAATTTGGATTAAAATAAAGGAGTTTATTTTGATTCAAAAATAGATTTTATACTAACTAAATTTGCCCATTAAATGATATCAATATATATATATATATATATATATATATTAAATATTTATTATTCATAAGATGAATGTTATTTATTGATGCATATGGTGATGTGTATGATAATAAATTGGATTGATTATGGACTATCAACCAATATGATTGGATTTTATTTTAGTTGGATGCATGAATGTATGGGTTTTTTATTCAATGGGGTCTCACAGTATTTCGTCCTTCTAATTTTTCTTAATGTAAATTCTATTTCCTCCTATGTACTTCCCTCGATCACGATCAAGGTTTCTATTTATTTTTAAATAGTTGTTAATAGGAATAGTTAGAATTAATTTTAGAAAATTAGAGATCAAGGAGCAAGGAGCGCTTGAAGACCCGTTTGTAATGGAGCCCGGGTTTAAATGTAATAGTTATATTTAAATATTAATTCTTGCACCCCTAGGGTTTGACCTTTTGGTTCACTTGGTGGCTCTAGTGAACCAAACTAGAATAAAAGTCCATAATCAATCCGGATAGAATATAGTATTCTATATGTGCATGCTTATACTATATATATTATATATTATGCAAACATTCTTCGCATGTTCATTAATATGACGCATATTTTATATATATATGTGCATGCGCGCTAAACAAGATGAGACAAATTAATAACAAACCCCTCAATTTTTATATTAAGTCCTAAGCGTTCAAAGATATTTGGAATATCGAACGTCGCCTTCTAGCATGATAAAATTAATAGAGTATTAAATATTTAATATGAGTTTGTTGTGTCACCACAAGGCAAGTATTAAGTATTTAAGATGTTAATTTATCATATTTGATGCTTATAAAGAAAATTGAACAATATTGTTTTGTTGTGTCACCACAAGGATGATATTTTTCTTTTTGAATATATGGAGTGCTAGGTTCGGACTTAACTTGGATAATTTTGATTCGGATGTGCCACCACTTGATCAAAATAATCTAAGAGGCAAAATACAAGGAGTTGCATAGTTGATGTAATTGACAAAAGTTGTCTACCTATTTATTTATATATAGTTTGTTGTGTCACCACAAGGCTATATACATTTGAAATGGGATCCTTATTCTAACTAGCAAATCTTTTATTATATTTTGCAGAACTATATAAGTGAGGGTAATATAGTTTGAAGAAAATAGTGGGAGATACCAATTTAAAACAAGACCTAAATTATTTTGGTAATTAATAAAAGAATGTATGTTAAAATGTTGTTAATTACAAATTCATTTACGAAATTTTACAATGTCTAAAATTACTATCATCGCGAAGCATATTAGATGCTAAATTAATCGAGACCTAATTAAAATCGGATTGGTTAAGGAAATTGAGAATAGTTCTCATAGTCGTGAAAAGCTATCTTATGTCCTTAATACGCCTATCCTCGCAATGGTTGCGAATAATACCTCTGAGGAAGAGATTGCTACTTTTAGAAAGTGGCAAGATGATGCACATTGGCTCAATGCATCATGCTCGCATCCATGAGTAACGAGCTTGACGTCGAAGATGAAACTATGGATGCTCTTACTATATTCCCCGCACATCAAGTAGTTAATGGTGAGGAAAGTAGGATTGAAAGATATCGAGATATCTAAGGAGCTCTTCCGATCTAGAATGGCCAATGGCACTATAAATGCATACAAAAGTTCTTAACATAATCAATTTGATTAATCAATTAGAACAACTGGTTTTGTCATGGATGGAGAGTTGAGCCAAGATTTGATCTTGCACTCACTCCCGGACTCCTTTCACAATTGTTGTGAATTTTTCATATGAACAAGCTAGATACCAGCCTCGCTGATTTGCTTATCATGTTGAAAAATGTTGAGAGTCACATTCCAACCAAGAAAGACCGAGTCTTACTGGTAGGGGCCAAAGGATCTTCTGAAAAGAAGAATGATTCGAAGAAGGTATAAATAGAAAGGGCAAAAACAAAGGATAATAAGAACAAAACTGATACGGATAGCAAAGGAGTTTGCTTCCACTGCAATAAGCCTGGACACTGGAAAGAAACTGCGAGAAGCATCTTGCAGAGGCTAACCAAAGAAGCTTAGTGAAGTTTCGGTTACAATACAGTTTTTGTTCATGATTGAAATAATTTTTTTTTAAGTCAAGGTTCTACTTGGGTATTGGATACCGACTTTGGTTATCATAAATATAGATTTATGAAGGGACCAAGCAGAAGTAGAAAGCTAAACAAATATAAGTAATCCTATGTGTAGAAAATGAAGCAAAGGTTCTGCATTAGCCATAGAAACTTATAGTTTAGCAATGCCTACGGAAAATCTATTAAGTCAATAAGTTGTTATTGTAATCCAGCTTCTTGTTAAAAATATTATTTCCATTTTATTGTTGGACAATGAAATCTTTGGTATTATAATTAAGAACAATTGTTGTTCTATTTATAATAATAATGTTTTGTATAAAACCGAATATTACTTAATAAATTTTGTATACTTGACTTACATGAAAATAATTTTGCATATTGAACAAACTAGTATAAGAAAAGGAGATGATCATTCAAAGAGTTGAATGTGTGTATTTGCTGAAATACAATTGTGAATTATTTGAAAGGTTCAAAGAATTCAAAAATGAAACAAATTGGCAAAGTATTAGGATTCTTTGATCGGATCAAGGAATAAATACTTGTGCAATAAGTTTCTAGATCATCTCAAATGGTTTTCTCATAATGGACACCTCATGATACGTAATAATTGATTGATGTATCCGAAAGGAAAAATCATACCTTGTTGAACATGGTGCGGTCCAAAATGATTTTACCGACATTCCAAAGATCCTTCGGGATAATGTCCTAGAAATGGCGGCATATCTACGAAAATGGTAACCTCAAAATCCGGCCCCAAGACTCCATAAAAGTTATGGACAGGGAGGATTCCTAATCTTAAGTATGTTAAGATAAGGGGTTGTCCAACTTATGTGAAAAGGTTTCAAAGGATAAGCTTGGGACAAGATTTGACAAGTACAATTTGTGGGATATCCTAAAGTAAGTTTAGGGTATATGTTCTATAATCCTACTTAGCAAAAGGTGTTTGTTGCGAAACACGCTGCCTTCTAAGATAAAGGTGTTTATCATTAAAAGGGGCTAGTGGGAGGATAATAGATCTTGAAAAGTTCAAGAACCACAAAACACTATAAGTCGAATAAGAGGAACCTATAGATAGACCTATTATACCACAACCGAATCGTAAATATGGAATAGTATCGAAGATACCTGGGAGGTATGGATTCATCATAGATGATGATGATGAGGTACACATCATAGAAGATGATGATCCAGTTATATACGATGAGGTAAGTGTTGTAGACACTCAGAGAAATGGATTGAAGCAAGTTTCTCAAATATGGAACATTCGTTTTGATGAGGCAATCAAAAGAGTTTGATTTTATCAAAAATAAGAATGAACCTAGTGTGTACAAAAGGGACAGTGGGAGCGCCATGACATTCCTAATATTATATGTTGATATACTACGGATAAGGAATGACATACCAATGCTACAATCAGTAAAGATAAAGTTGTCTAAACAATCCTCCATGAATGATTTGGGAAGTGTATCTTAATTGGGGATATAAATCTATATAGATAGATTTAAGAGGATGCTCGACTTAACCCAAGGAACGTATATTCATTTGATGCTAAAGTCGTTTAGCATGGCAAACTCCAAGAGATATCTCATGTAGATGAGCTATGGAGTGTATCTCTCTTAATAGTCCCCACAGACTCCTAGAAAAGAGAGGTCGCATGAGTGACAATCATGTATGCAATGAAATGTACAAGACCTGATGTTGATCAGTCATATTCTGGAGAAGTTCACTGTGAGTCAGTGAAAAACATCTTAAAGTGCTTAATCGACACTAAGGATGTGATCATATTCATGGTGGGTGTAAATTAAAACTAGAGGGCTTAACAAACTCAAGTTTTTCAGACAGACAAAGACGACAGAAAAATCCACTTTAAGGTAAAGGGTTACCTTGAACAGTGGTGCAATGAATTGGAAAGGTTCCAAATAGCAAAGAGTTGCTGGTTTAGTGATAAAGACAAAGTATATAGCTATAAATGAAGCTGCAAGTTGATTGTTTGGATTAAAAGTTTATTACAGAACTAGGAATAGTTCCTAAGTCTCATCTTGGATCTAAACATGTGTTGTGGCACTTTCATTTGATTATAAGAATCATTGAAAGATGGGAAATCACTATAGAGATAGTGGACTCTCATGAACAACATTACATATCCATTAACTAAAGCTTATCCAACAAAGCAGGATAATCGTCACTTAGAAGAAGAAGAGTATAAGATACAATGACGATTGGCTTTAGTGCAAGTGGGAGATTGAAAGTAGTATGCACACAAGCCAATCATGTTTGATGATAAAGCATATACTTTGTAACAATCTTATTCATTTATTAATAAAAAGTATTAATTTATTAAAGGCTTTTAATTATCTACATGATCTTTGTTTTATAATATGTGATAAACCCATAGTTTTAAGCAATGCTTTTAGAATAATGATGATGATCATTCTAATGAGATCTAAATTCTTAGAAAGCTTAAAACTAAAATAGTTCCCAATCATTGGATTACTAAATTGGGGATTAGTGAATCCAGATAGATTGGTACATACGTTACTTGCTCATTGGATGAGGATGATTGATCTCATGATCATTTGTGTGGAGACACTAAAGCAAGTATGTAGGTGCTTATTAGAGAATAAGTTCACTGAACGTGGCTCGCTAAGGAATACCTAATGGAGTTTTATTTTCATGTCAATAGGAATTCCTGTAGTGATAGTAGTACAAGTAATCCTTGGACTTGAGATCATCATAGTATCTTGTGTATGATGAGTTATACTTTGACTTATTCCTTAAGACCCTTAGGGTATATCAAAGGGTATGCTTGGGTATAATAAGTTGTACATGGAGATAATGTATGATCAATAAAGAATCTATCACTTCTAATAAAAGAAGAGAAATGTCATATGTGATTCGATAAATGACAACCCAAAGAGTCCTTGGCAAGGCGTAATGAAATTAGAAAGGAGTTTCTAATTTGCATTATTTGAGTTGTGCATTTAAGGATCGAAATACATATAATTAAATAAAATAAGACTTGACATGAATTCCATGTCTTATATTTAATTGGGACATTGTATGGTGGAAGGATTGAATTAGTACGGTAACTATTTACTCAAAGGTTCTTTTATGATTAATGTTGAAATCTATATTATCTGGAAAGTCGCTGATCGCTAGGGGCTTATCCCTATTGTAGAATAAATATTATTTATTTAAATAAATTAATTGTTTAATTTATTTATTTAAATAAGATTAGAATTGTTCTAATTGATTTATTCACAACCGGTTTAATATGGAGAACCTAAAGGGTCACACCATAAAATGAAGAATAATTATTTAAGAAGTTAATGGCATAATCGTAATAATATATTTAAGTATATTTAATTTAATCTATGGTGATAGAATAAATTAAATAGCTTAATATTTATTATTTAATATTTTAGAAATATTAAATATAAATTAATAAGAGGAGTCTTATTAATATTATTACAATTATTATTATTTTAATTTCTAAAAGAGTTTAGGAATTAATTTAATATAAGTACTCATTTATTCCTAATTGGATTAGGAAGGAAAATTAGTTAAAGGAGTTTAATTAATTATCCCTAATAAGATTAGGGAGCTTAATTAATTAAAAGAATTTAATTAATTAAATAAAACTCAATTCCTTAATTGTTAAGATGGGTTACCCACATCTATAAATAAGAGGAGTCTTATTATGGGTGGTGGGGGTTATTGACTTTTTCAACAAACAACATAATTCCAATTTGTTGTAGAGTACCCTTTTCTATAGAGATAGAAAACTAGGGTTTGAGCCAAATACACCATCTTCTTGAATTCTTTATTTTTACTTGGTGGATCACCTCTAGAGGCCAAACATTTGGGTGGCTAACGTTGATCAAAGGAAGGAACCAAACCCGGTGGATTCAAGATTGAACGCGAAAGGATTTGGAGGTGAACTTGTACCTGAGGAAGCTCGATCTTCAAGGGTATGATTTATTCTTTATCTTTTCGTTTAATTAATAATTATGCATAAAGGGTGATCCGGGTTTATGGTTTGTAAATAATTTTAAACTCTGATTTTTACACGCTTCCGCACTTTTTATGCAATTTGATTGCGCACATGAATATTACAAACCTAACAATAAAAATGTTTTTTAAATTTTGTGGGCATCATTAACATGTGAAAGGTGGCTGAATTCAGATCTTAGAATGCGTGCGTAGGAATTTATATATAATATATTAATATTATATTAAATTTTCTATTTTGGTGTTCTAAGCATTTTCCTATAAATAGGGTGCTTAGGTTAGAATTGAAAATCACACAAGAAACAAGTTTTCTCTCTTTTTCTCTCTCTATATTATCGAGCGTATTATTGTCAGTAATTTGATACTTTGAGTGTTGCTATACGGTGAAAGTTCCCTTCAGCACTATATCCAATATTCCAGTCAGAAGTACTGTCTTTTCGAGGTAAGGGATGTTGTTTTCTTCTTAAATGATATTATTTTCTTCAATATCATTTTTCCAAAATATTAGTCTGAACCTTTTATCAAATTTGGAACTTTTTTTGTCGGGGTTACTATTCACGTATACGGCACTATTCACGTATACGACACTATTCACGAATACGGCACTATTCACCGAAAAAATGAAATTTTCTTCTTTTTGTCCAAAATATCTATTATGGATACTAGCTTTGATTGTATCCATGTTTTGATCATTCTTGAATTTTACTCCACTATTATTATTTATGAGGTATTTTTGGACATGGAATAGCTGAAATACGAATCCTTAATATTTGTTATTTTGTTACACTGGATTCGTTTCCTTTAAAATATTTTTCATCATCCTTAGTCCTAAATGATGATATTACTGAATATCTTTGGCCTATAGTGCAAAGATGAATGATTTCTAATTAATATCTTTGGTCGTAGTGCAAAGATGAACAGGTGTTTAGATGAACATGACCAACTGATGAATATCTTTGGCCTGTAGTGCAAAGATGAATATTTGATTCTAGATATATGTTGATTGATGTTACTGGGATAAAATATTGACGATGGACTTTTAAATTCATATATAGAAGATAGTAGATTTTATTCTCTATTTAACTCTTCTAATGAATTATTATTTCCACTGCGAATATTGATTTAAAACTTGTTGTCTATTGTATTCTATTAGATTTTTTCCTGTTGAAGACTAACGATAATTTGATCTATATTATCTTGGTCATAATATTCTTACTGGGCTAGTTGAGCTCACCCTTTTTCTGTTTGTTCCATTTTTCTTCTCAGGAGGCGAGAATGTAGCGAGTACTAGTCGAGGTATGGAATGAATGTTCTAGAAAGTCGTTTTAGTAGTCCTCACCATTTTTGTAAAATAATTTATCAATAATTGTAATGAGGACTTATTTGAGTGTGGACATTGTCTAGATGACAATATTTGTATTTAAACTCACAGTTTTTATGTTGTATTAATAAAGTTGTAGTTGTTTCTGTACCATGTATTTTAACGACTTCGAAATGGGTGTTGTATACCTATTTTGGGGGCGCCACAGCTTGGTATCGAAACTTAGGGATATGATCTCATGCGGAGATCGGGGAATAGAACTAGGAGGGGAGAGACGAGTAAACTTCGCTAGTGTGTGTCCTACCTAAGCTTATTTGTTGGTTGGTCATAATATAGGGATATTATGTGATATGTTAATTTGTTAAATTAACCCTTGTTTTATGGCAGTATTTGAGAATGTCGACTGAGAATGTTAACCGTGGAGTAAATGAGACCGTGGAGACACCTTTGCTCACCAATGAGGAGAAAGTGCAACAGGCTGGCAATGTTCCTCCTGTAAACAACACCATTGAGCAGACGATGAACGATGAGATGTTCAGAAGCTTTTTGCGATTCATGCAAAATCAGACGAAGGAGATTCCTATTCAAAATATAGGAAGAAACAATTGCAACACACAGCTGGTCACAGCCAAGCAGTTCAAAAAGTTGGGACCACCAGAATTCTGGGGAAAGCCAGATCCGATTAAGGCAGAGATGTGGGTCAAGCAAATTACCAAGATATTCGATGTCTTGGGATGCATGGAGGAACAAAAAGTTCCATTCGCCACTTTTATGTTCTGTAATGAGGCAGATTAATAGTGGAAATATGTGAAGCGTACCCATCCTGACGCGCTCAGCATGTCTTGGGAGACATTTCAGAAACTGTTCAATGATAAATACTTTCCTGAAAGTGTTCGTCATATGAAGGAGGTAGAGTTTATTAGATTGGAACAAAACAACATGACGGTGTCCCAGTATGAGGCAAAGTTGGCGGAGTTATCCAGGTTTGCACCTCATTTGGTGGAGAATGAGGAACGTATGATGCGGATGTTTCTGAGAGGTTTGAAACTTGGCATACGTCAATATCTCATTTCTAATAAATTTTCTCTCTATTCAGATGTTGTCAACAGGGCTCAATTATTAGAGCGAGATAACGAGTACGGTCAACTGAGGGATCACAACCAGGATCTTACCAGTGAAAGTAGTCATCAGAACAACGATAACCAGCGGAGAATGTCGACTAAGAATGTTAACAGTGGAGTAAATGAGACCGTGGAGACACCTTTGCTCACCAATGAGGAGAACGTGCAACAGGCTGACAATGTTCTTCCTGTAAACAACACCACTGAGCAGACGATGAACAACGAGATGTTTAGAAGCTTTTTGCGATTCATGAAAAATCAGACGAAGGAGATTCTTGTTCAAAATATAGGAAGAAACAATGGCAACGCACAGCTTGTCACAAATGCAAAGCGCTTCACGTAGTTGGGACCACCGAGTGCAGGGAAAGCGGATCCGATTAAGGCGAAGACGTGGGTCAAGCAAATTACCAAGATATTCGATGTCTTGGGATGCACGGAGGAACATAAAGTTCCATTCGCCACTTTTATGTTCCGTAATGAGGCAGATTACTGGTGGGAATCTGTGAAGCTTACCCATCCTGCCGCGCTCAGCATGTCTTGGGAGACATTTCAGAAACTGTTCAATGACAAATACTTTCCTGAAAGTGTTCGTCATATGAAGGAGGTAGAGTTTATTAGATTGGAACAAAACAACATGACGGTGTCCCAGTACGAGGCAAAGTTCGCGGAGTTATCCAGGTTTGCACCTCATTTGGTGGAGAATGAGGAACGTATGACGCAGATATTTCTGAGAGGTATGAAACCTGGCATACGTCAATATCTCATTTCTCATAAATTTTCTCTCTATTCAGATGTTGTCAACAGGGCTCAATTATTAGAGCGAGATAACGAGTATGGTCAACCGAGAGATCACAACCAAGATCATACCAGTGACAGTAGTCATTAGAACAATGATAACCAGCGGAGAAAGAAAAATATGGACAAGAGCGGCAACCACTCTGGTGGTAATCGTGGCCATGAGAATAGAAGAAGCGAGTCGGGATGAGAATTTAAAAAGAGGAGATTCAACAATGACTATATGAAGACGTCGTGCACCAAAGACAAGAATCGGTTCAAGGAGGAGAACGACCACCTGTTATATGCTATAAGTCACGAAAAGAAAGACTTATATCATTAAACGCCCACAACAGCTTTAAGGTATGTTATAATTGTGGAAAGGAAGGACATATCGCTTCGAGATTGCCTTCAGTGCGAAACCAAGTCTAGCGGGGATGGTGACTCAAAAGGTCATCCCGAAAAAGTCAAAGTCAGCAGTTCTGGAAGAGCATTTGTAGTGGAGATGACCGTGAACATGCGAGGAACCCAAACGAGGTGATCACGGGTAAGCTAATCATAAATTCATGCGAAGTTTATACCTTACTAGATACCGGCATACCCATTCATTTATTTCTCCCAGCTTGTGCTCAACGTTTAAACTTGACTCGGAGAAATTAGACTTTGGTTTATCTATGGAGACTCCGTTAGGAGAAACTTTCATCACATCCACTGTTTATAAATCTTGTTTGATCCAAGTTGGCACCATCACCTTACCTGTTGACCTTATCTCTTTAAAGATACTTGCATTTGACGTGATTTTAGGGACTGATTGGTTAACTACTCATCATGCCAAAATTGATTATTTTCGTAAGGTTGTTAGTTTTCATATTCCTAATCAACCTGTTGTTTGAATTCATGCAACTAAACCATTAAAATCAATCACTGTCATATCAAGTTATAAAGCTATTCGTTTATTGAAAAACGGATGTCAAGCTTTCTTAGCCCATGTTATGGATTTGAATAAAGACACGTCAGATTTGAATAATATTTTTGTTGTTATTGACTTTCCTGACGTATTTCCTGAAGAACTTCTCGGTCTACCCCCAAAATGTGAAGTTAAATTCTTTATTGATCTTGAACCTGGTACAAAGCCCATTTCTAAAACCCCATATCAAATGGCTCCTATTGAACTTCAGGAGTTGAAGGTCCAACTACAGGAGTTGTTGGACATCGGTTTCATTCATCCTAGTACATCTCCTCGGGGTGCTCTGCTTTTATTTGTAAAGAAGAAAGACCGGGAGTATGCGACTTTGTATCGATTAACGGAATTAAACCAGTCACTATCAAGAATAGGTATCCGCTACCGCGATCGATGACCGGTTGCTGAAGGAGCACAATTCTTTTCAAAAATCAATCTTCGTTCTGGATATCATCAGCTGAAGGTTAAAATTGAGGATATTCCGAAGACTGCCTTCAAAACTCGGTACGGGCATTATGAATTCCTTGTCATGTCTTTTGGATTAACTAATTCTCCTGCGGTTTTCATGTATATGATGAACCGAGTATTCAAGGATTATTTGGATCAGTTCGTTGTTATCTTTATTGATGACATCCTCATATATTCCAAAAGTCGTGAAGATCATGAGCACCATTTGAAGTGGTATCGCAAAAGGCTTCGTGATAACAAGCTATATGCCGAGCTGAAGAAATGCGAGTTCTGGCTTGAGGAAGTAGCATTCCTTGGGCACGTGGTGTCAAAACATGGAGTATCTGTTGACCCGGCAAAGATTGAAGCAATACATAGTTGGGAGCAACAAAAATCGGTGACCGAAGTACGTAGCTTTTTGGGCTTAGCTGGTTATTATCGGAGATTTGTGGAAGGATTTTCTCGAATCGCTACTCCGTTAACTTAGCTGACTCGTAAAGATACAAAATTCCTATGGAGCGAGGAATGCGAGAAGAGTTTCCAAGATCTCAAGAGGAGACTCATTTCGGCACCTATTTTGACAATACCATCTGGTTAGGATGGATTTGTTATCTACAGCGATGCTTCAGGCAAAGGGTTAGGATGTGTTCTCATGCAACGTGGGAAAGTCATAGACTATGCCTCGCGACAACTTAAAGAATATGAGAGTAATTATCCTACTCATGATCTAGAGTTGGTAGCAGTCATTTTCGCGCTAAAGATCTGGAGGCACTATCTATATGGGGAGAAAGTGGAGATATATTCAGACCATAAAAGCCTTAAATATTTCTTCACCCAAAAAGAACTCAACATGCGGAAACGACGTTGGCTCGAGCTGTTGAAAGACTACGACCACACCATTCAATACCATCCTGGAAAAGCGAACGCGGTAGCTAACGCGTTGAGTAGAAGATCATATGCGGGAACGAGCGATATTGTTAACACAAAGGCCTATTTTGTGTGATTTACAAAAGATTAAGATAGAATTCAAGACTCTGGGGACCCATACAATGATGTCAAGTATACGTATAGAACCAACTTTAATCGAAAAAGTTAAAGTTGCTCAAGCCACAGACCCGGAGCTGATGCGTATGAAGAAGAAAGTGCAAGAAGGTGATATTCCAGAAGCAAGAATCGATAAAGAAGGAATACTTCGAGTCCACTCCAGACTTTGTGTTCTTAATGATTCTGATTTGAAGTACAAGATCATGATGGAGGCACATAATACACCGTTTGTAATCCATCCTGGAAGTACCAAAATGTATCATGATCTTCGACATACATTTTGGTGGAACAATATGAAGAGAGAGATTGCAAAGTTTATCTCGAGGTGTTTAACTTGTCAACGTGTAAAGGCGGAGCATCAAGTGCCTAAGGGTCCATTACAACCACTTGAGATTCCGAAATGGAAGTGGGAACACATTACCATGGATTTCGTTACGGGTCTTCCCACGGTTTCTCGAGGCATAAATACTATTTGGGTTATTGTTGATAGAATAACCAAGTCTGCTCATTTCTTGATGATACGGGAGACTTATTCCCTTGAACGTCTTGCTAGTATGTACGTGAATGAGATTGTTAGGTTGCATGGCATGCCAGTATCCATAGTTTCGGATCGTGACCCAAGATTCACTTCATGATTTTGGGTTAGCTTGCAAAAAAAAGCTATGGGCACGCATTTACGGTTGAGTTCGCATACCATCCTCAAACGGACGGGCAATCAGAGAGGACTATTCAAACTCTTGAAGATCTATTAAGACTTTGTGTCCTAGACTTCAAAGGCAGTTGGGATAACTATTTACCATTGGTGGAATTCTCCTACAACAACAGTTATCAGGCAAGTATAGGTGTGGCTCCATTCGAAGCATTGTATGGACGAAAGTGTCTCTCTCCAATATGTTGGGATGAGGTGGGTGAAGCAACATTGTTGGGACTCGAGTTGGTACGTATGACTACAGAAAATATCCAAATGATTCGATAACGTATACAAACGGCACAGGATCGACAAAAGAGTTATGCGGATCTTTATCAAAAGGACGTGGAATTTAGTATTGGGGATCATGTATTATTGCGTGTTGCTCCATGGAAAGGAGTTACAAGATTTGGGAAGAGAGGAAAGCTCAATCCACGATTTATTGGTCCATTTTAAATTCTTGACCGAGTAGGAAATGTGGCCTATAGACTCGCGTTACCTCCAAGTATGTCTCGTGTTCATAATGTTTTACACGTATCCGTGCTTCGTAAATATGTGAAAGACCCGAACCATGTTATTGAGTTAGAACCGGATGAGATAGCCGAAGACTTAACGTATGAAGAGGTACCTGTCAAGATTTTGGATAGGAAGGAGCATGTCCTAAGCACGAAGGTTATACCACAAGTTAAAGTTTTGTGGAGAAACCATGCTATTGAGGAAATGACCTGGGAGTTGGAAATGGAAATGAAAGAGAGGTATCCTCATCTTTTCGAAACACCAGGTACGTATATCAATTTCGAGGACTAAATTTCATCTTGTAAGACCCCAACTTATTATAAATAAAATTAAATTTTCTCTATTTATTATTTTGAAATAGTAAGGGTTGATTTGATTAATGTGGTTAGTTATGGGTAAAATGTGCAAATATTTTAAATAAGCAAGTGGTTATAAAATATTCATTTTTATCGGAGAATATTCGTTTGGTCGTGGAATATTCTTACTGTCGGGGAATATTCGTACGACGGCGCAGCCTTGTGTGGGCCCCATAACAGAAAGCGATTGGATGAAGAAAACGAAAAGTATAAATTGTTTATAAATAACGGTGTAGTTATTAAGATTAATCATTGTTGGAATACCCTGGGGTTTAAAACACGAATACTGCCGTTGTTGCATGATAGACTGCGGTATTGCACTAATTATTGATTCTTACGTAAAGAAGGCACTACTCAATAATTGTTACGATGATTTACGCTCAATTATTTTATTTTATTGATTCAATAATTGTTGCGTTGATATTTTATATTACTGTTGTTTCAATAATTGTCACTACACAGTATTTTCCATTATCGAAGCAATAATTCATATTATCTAAATAATATTATTAGATAACATTATTGGCAATGTCTAGAAAGCTATGTCTAAGGAGAGATTTGGTCACCTAATCATACGCAAGATGAGAGAAATCCTTATTGAATGCCCCTCTTTCATGGGAACCGCACAGTTGTCGATGTTGTGATTCGATAATATTATTTGTGAATAATTAATTATTGAATTTGAGAAAAATATTCATTTTATGTGGATATAGATGGATAAAAATTTTAAAGTGACAATTGTTGAAAATCGATATTTTATCTTTTCTGATAAAATAATATTTTATTATATTATTATAATATTATAATGATGATATTTTTATAATGAATGTGGGATATATGAGTATATGAGGAGGAAGAGTATTTTTATTGCAAAAGTTGTTTAAAACATGTTAAACATGTCTGTGGCCCCATTTCTTGACTGAAATTTGATTATAGCCTGTAAAATCGCCCGTTTATGGATTTCAGTCAATTTATGTTTGAAATTTGGAAAAACTTTCTTCTGCAAAGTTGTAGATAATGAAATTTCCTATGGAAAAGACACATGGTTCAAATTTTGCTGACAAAAGGGCTATTTATTATGAATTATTGAAGTTCTGGAGTTCCGAAATAATTAATTTTTGGAAGTTTTTTTTACTTTTATTAATAAAAACATTTTTAATATTTTGTGGGCATCATTAACATGTGCAAGGTGGCTGAATTCAGATCTTAGAATGTGTGCGTAGGAATTTATATTTAATATATTAATATTATATTAAATTTTCTGCTTTGGTGTTCTAAGTATTTTCCTATAAATAGGGTGCTCAGGTTAGAATTGAAAATCACACCAGAAATAAGTTTTCTCTCTTTTTCTCTCTCTCTCTATATTATCGAGTGTATTCTTGTGAGTAATTTGATACTTTGAGTGTTCTTATATCAAGTGAAAGTTCCTTCAAAGACTATATCCAATATTCCAATCGGCAAATCTTGTCTTTTTCGGTAAGGGATGTTGTTTTCTTCTTAAATGATATTATTTTCTTCAATATCATTATCTTAGAAATATTAGTCTGAACTTTTTATCAAATTTGGAACTTTTTGTGTCGGGGTTACTATTCACGTATACGACACTATTCACGAATACGACACTATTCACCGGGAAAAAATGAAATTTTCTTCTTTTTGTCCAAAATATCTATTATGGATACTAGATTTGATTGTATCCATGTTTTGATCATTCTTAAATTTTACTCCACTGTGATTATTTATGAGATATTTTTGGACATGAAATAGCTGAAATACGAATCCTTAATATTTGTTATTTTGTTTCACTGGATTCGTTTCCTTTAAAATATTTTCATCATCCTCGGTCCTAAATGATGATATTCTTGAATATCTTTGGCCTCAGTGCAAAAGAGATGAATGATTTCGATGAATATCTTTAAATGTAGTAGTGCAAAGATGAATGTGTGTTTAGATGAACATGACCAATCGATGAATATCTTTGGCTCAGTAGTGCAAAGATGAATATTTGATTCGAGATATATATTGATTGATGTTACGGGGATAAAAGATGATTTATGAACTTTTAAATTCATATATAGAAGATAGTAGTTTGCATTCTCTACTTAACTCTTCTAATGAATTATTATTTCCGCTGCGAATATTGATTTAAAACTTGTTGTCTATTGTATTCTTTAGATTTTTCCCTGTTGAAGACTAACGATAAATTGTTCTATATTATCTTGGTCATAATATTCTTTACTAGGCGAGAATGTAGCGAGTACTAGTCGGGGTATGGAATGAAGGTTCTAGAAAGTCATTTTAGTAGTCCTCACCATTTTTGTAAAATAATGTATCAATAATTATAACGAGGACTTATTTGAGTGTGGATATTGTCTAGATGACAATATTTGTATTTAAACTCACAGTTTTTATGTTGTATTAATAAAGTTGTAGTTGTTTCTGTACCATGTATTTTGACGACTCAGAATGGGTGTTGTATACCTATTTTGGGGGCGTCATAGGTCTTCCCAAGGTTTCTCAAGGCATAGATGCGATTTGGGTTATTGTTGATAGATTAACCAAGTTTGCTCATTTCTTGCCTATACGGGAGACTTATTCCCTTGAATGTCTTGCTTGTATGTACGTGAATGACATTGTAAGATTGCATGGCATGTCAGTATCCATAGTTTTGGATCGTGACCAAAGATTTACTTCACGATTTTAGGTTAGTTTGCAGAAAGTTATGGGCACAGATTTACGATTCAGTTCGACATACCATCCTCAAACGGACGAGCAATCAGAAAGGACTATTCAAACTCTTAAAGATCTATTAAGACTCCGTGTCCTAGATTTCAAAGGGAGTTGGGATAAGTACCTACCATTAGTGGAATTCTCCTACAACAATAGTTATCAAACAAGTATAGGCATGGCTCCATTCGAAGCGTTGTATGGACAAAAGTGTCGTTCTCCAGTATATTGGGATGAGATGGGAGAAACAACGTTGTTGTGACCAGAGTTAATACGAATAACTACAAAGAAGATCCAAATGATCCGATAACGTATACAAACTACACATGATCGACAAAAGAGTTTTGCAGATCTTCATCGAAAGGACGTGGAATTTAATATTGGGGATCATATATTGTTACATATTGCTCCATGGAAGGGAGTTACAAGATTTGAGAAGAGAGGAAAGCTCAATCCACGATTTGTTGGTCCATTTGAGATTCTTGACCGAATAGGAAATGTGGCCTATAGACTCGCATTACCTCCAAGCATGTCTCGTGTTCATAATGTTTTTTACATATGTATGTTTCGTAAATTTGTGAAAGACCCGAACCACATTATTGAGTTAGAACCAGACGAGATAGCCGAAGATTTAACGTACGAGGAGGTACCTGCCAAGATCTTGGATAGAAAGGAGCATGTCCTACACACAAAGGTTATACCACAAGTCAAGGTTTTGTAGAGGAACCATGCTATTGAGGAAATGACCCGGGAGTTAGAATCGGAAATGAAAGCGAGGTACCCTCACCTTTTTGAAACACCAGGTAAGTACGTCAATTTCGAGGATGAAATTTCATAAGGAGGGGAGGTTGTATGACCCCAACTTTTTATAAATAAAATTGAATTTCCTCTAATTATTATTGTGAATAATAAGGTGGTAATTTGGTATAATGCTTTGGTTATGGGTGAAATGTGCAAATTTTGCAAAATAAGCAAGTGGTTATAAAATATTCATTATTGTCGGGGAATATTCGTTTCGTCGTGGAATATTCGTGTTGTCGGGGAATATTCGTACGATGACGCAACCATTTGTGGGCCCCATAACGAAAAACGGTCGGATGAAGAAAATGACAAGTTTGAGTTTTTATAAATAACGGTGTAATTATTATCGTTAACACTGTTGGAATACCCGGTTACAAAGACAAGATACGATGTCTGGCGTGGTTGCACGCGATGACACCAGTATTGCACAATATTGTTGAATTATTGATCCTTACGTAAGAAGGCACTACTCAATAATTGTTACAGTAATTAATGTTCAATATTTTATTTTATTGATTCAATAATTACTACGTTGATATTTTATATTATTGTTGTTTCAATAATTGTCACTGCACAATATTTCCTATTATCAGATCAATAATTCATATTATTTGAATAATATTATTAGATAGCATTATAGGCAATGTTTAAGGATGTTCTGTTTAAGAAAGGGGTTTGGTCACCTAATTGCGCGCCAGTAAGGAGAAATCTTTATCAGAAAGCCCCCTCTTTCCTAGGAACGACCTGGTTGTCATAATTGCGATTCTGTAATATTATTTATGAATAATTAATTATTGATTTATATGATAAGGAAATATTTATTTTATGTGGATATAAATGAAGCATAGGGAAATATTTATTTTATGTGGATGAATTTGATTTTGTAATAAAGAACAATAGTTGTTCTCAGGTTTATTTTCAATATTAATACGATATCAGTTGCACGTAAAGGATATCATATTATATTTTATAGTAATATTAGTAAAAATGCATGTGATGACTATGATGAGTAAAAGGTCTATTGTGTGAAACAATTGTATTATGGAAATAAATATTTTTATCCGAACTTGGAATTTAGTAACTATTGACTACCTTTTTAGCAACATGGCAATTGTTTCATGCACGTTTGTTTTTGTTTTAAACGCGAACTTTTTAATAATGCAACCGTTTGTCAAAGTTGGCATGTTAAAATTCTCTATCAGCCAAAATTTTCAAACATGGCGTAATAGGGTTTTCATCTGATGAAGTTTGTCAAAAGAGGAGTGCTAACCATTTTCCTATAAATAGGTGCTTAGTTAGAATTGAAAATCACAGCAGAATCATAAGTTTTCTCTCTATATATTATCGAGCATATTTTGTGAGTATTTAGATACTTTGAGAGTTGCTATTCAGTGCAAGTTTCCTTCGACATTATATCCAATATTCCAGTCAGAAGTACTGTTATTTTGAGGTAAAGGATGTTATTTTCTTCGTAAATAATATTATTTCTTTCAATATCATTATGCCAAAATATTGATATGAATTTTATTGTGGAATTTCTACCTTTTTCATGTCGGGGTTACTATTCACGTATACGACACTATTCATGAATACGACACTATTCACAGAAAAATAAATTTTTCTTTCTGTGTCCAAGTTGTCTATTGTGGTTACTATCTTCGATTGTATCTATGTTTTGATTTTTATATTTGAATTCTGCTCCACAATTGTATGGAGTATTTTTGAACTTGGATAAACTGTAGTACGAGTACCTAATATTTGTCCTTTTGTCTCACTGGATTCGTTTTTTAAAGATATTTTTCATCATCCTCAGTCCTAAATGATGATATTACTGAATATCTTTGGCTTGTAGTGCAAAGATGAATGATTAACTGATGAATATCTTTGGGTTGTAGTGCAAAGATGAACAAGTGTTGAGATGAACATGACCAATTGGTGATACAAATGAATATCTTTGGCCTATTGTGTAAAGATGAATATTTGATTCTAGATGTATATTGATTCATATTATAGGGATAAAATATTGATGATGGACTTTTAAATCTTAGAAGATAGTAGAATTCATTCTCTACTTGACTCTTCTAATGGATTGTTGTTTCCGTTATAGTTGTTGATCTAAAACTTGTTGTCTATTATATTCTATCAGATTTTCTCTGTTAAAGACTAATGATAATTTGTTGTATATTATCTTAGTCATAATATTCTTTACTTGGCTAGTTGATCTCACCCTTTTTCTTTTTGTTCTATTTTTCTTCTCAGGGTGAGAGAATATATCGGGAACTAGTCGGGGTATGGAATGATGGATCAAGATAGTTGTTTAGCAGTCCTCACTATTTTGTAAAATAGTGTATCAATAATTGTAATGAGGACTTATTTGAGTTTGAAACTGTCTAGAAGATAATATTTGTATTTAAACTCACAGTATATATGTTGTCGTATTTCGCACGACAATTATAATAATGAAGTTGTAGTTATTTTTGTACCATGTATTTGGCGACTCAGAATGAGTATACCTATTTTGGGGGTGTCACAGACCATCCTAAGGACAACATTAAACTAGGGTTTGGGAATCCTTACAAACTTGAACCGCGCTTGATTAATCATCCTCTCCTCAGTTGATGCTACAAACTTGAACCATAAATCCTCCAAACTTGAATTATCTGTCTCAGTTTTGGAATCCATGTATTGAGGACCATGAGTTGAAGTGGTGATGAGTTTTTCCATCTGGTGCTGAAAATTGTGGCTCGATATTTCTTGACTCATCATCCTCTCCTCTTGGTTTGCTACAATCCTTAACATGAATTCCATCAACTCTAAATTGTCTTCTTGTTGCATTGGAGGTGGATATGAGAATTTCGGGGTGTATGTTGGATTTGGAGTAGAGTATTGGTCTTCATAAGTATAGCTCCATGAAGAATCCGGGTGATACCCCCAAACTTGATCATAATTATAATATGCATACTGATTGAGGTAATTACCACCATATTCTATCGGCCCGAAATTGATGGTGCATTGATTACTCGGGTGATTGCCAGCACAATAGTCACATATAACTGCAATCCTTCGACTCCTTTGGGCTGCAAAAACGTCCAACTTCCTCTTCGATAGTTCTTCAATCATCTTGACATTCATGGAAAATGTATTAAGTCTATCAATCCCCATTTCCTTGGTTGAGTCATGTTAGGTATATGGCCATTGATACATAAAGTCATCCATGGTACACGAAAAGAGAGAAATATAGGAAGAGAATTAAAAATAAAAATAAAAATATTTAAATTAAGACTAACTTGATTGAAATTAATATTAGTAAAAAAAATATTAAACTAATTCCCCAGCAACGGCGACAAAAACTTGTTGGATAAAATCTAATTACGCACAACACGCAAGTATACGTGGTCAACAAGTAATAAAGTGAAAGTAGAGTATCGTTCCCACGAGGAATTGTTTAATAAAAATCACCAAGTACTAACCCGTAACCAACTTAATCTTATTTAAACGAAGGAATTTCAATTTATAAGTAAACTAATTCTAATTACCACTAGTTAAATTAAGATAACGGAGATTTAAGATCACAACTTCACTTATTGCTTCATTTAAGTTAACACACTTCTCATCAATTATTCTTTATCCTGAATTGTTAATCAAGAACACTGAAGTAGATAAAACCACCTCTCGATGCATCATACCCATATTAACGTCAATCCACAATTAAGATAGAAATCTGTTAAACACCTTAATCAACTAACCCACTATATCTCTATGTGAATTACAATTGAAGAAGGTTGAAGAATAAGTTCTTTATCTGATTACATGCGATGTCAAGCGTATCTCTACCTTAACATTAATCAAAAATCTGCTATCGACAAAATTCATGACACATGCTATTATGATAAGATCTAAATCAATACTTCATCTCTCGAGTTCATATAGATTATCACAGTAATTGATAGCCAATCAATTAAACAATTAAGTCCAAATCACAATAGACAATCCTCACAATAGAACATAATAATTGATAGCGAAGCATATTAAAATAAACTACACAATAAGATCCATTGTAATTTCAAACAAAGGATTGGTTCATGATTATTGAATTAAAACTAAGAATCCACAATTGAATCATCATTAAAAGATAAAAATAAGAGTAGAGTAAAGAATAAATCTGTTATCAGCAAATATCCATCTTCCTCAAGCTCCAGCTCTTGATCTTCAATGGTCTTCAAGTTGCTTCAATCTCCAAATCTAATTAGAACTAGTGTTTTGATCTAATTTACTCTAATCTAATATAATTGAATCCTCTATCTAGTCTCTCCTCTCCCCTAATCCTTGTGATTCTCTGCGACGCCCCCAAAATTAGGTATACATCACCCATCTTGGGTCGCCAGATACATGGTACAGAATTCAAATACAACTTACTAATACAACTGTCGTGTACAATACGACAAAACATAAACTGTGAATTTGAATACAAATATTATCTACTAGAGATTATACAAACTCAAAAGGAGTCCTCATTACAATTATTATCACACTATTTCACTGAATAGTAAGGACTACTAATGCTATCTTCTGGACCATCACTCCGTTCCCCGACTCGTCCCAGCTATATTCTCATTTCCTGAAGAGAACAGTAAAAGAAAGGGTGAGCTCAACTAGCCCCGTAAGAAATATTATGACTAAGATAATGCAGAATAAATTATCATTAGTCTCCAACAATGTTAAACTGATAAAAGATAATAGACATCAAGTTTAACTGCAGCAGAACAAACAATCCATTAAAAGAGTCAAGTAAAAAATAAAATCTACTATCTTTTATGATTAAAAAGGTTTTTCATCACTGTTATCGCTGAGACTCAGCTTAATAAATATTCCATATCATCGAATCACCCCTGCACTACGGCCAAGGATATTCTTTAGTATCATGACCACAATTATCCATACACTATGGGCAAAGAATATTTGTGTATTCATTAATGGTCATGATCATGCCAACAACTGTCCATCAATGCACTACGAGCCAATGAGGACTTTTACCACATCATTTGTAACATTACGGTCATGATTACACCGAATAATCCCTAGTCATAATCATACCAAGTCCATCTATGCACTACAGGCCACAGATGACTTTCAACATAATATAAACATGAGGATGATGACAATGATATAAGAATTCTATAAAATAAGTTCAAGAATTAATTTGTCCAAAAACTACTAATGTCCAAATTTTCAACATGATACTGCTTTGTAGAGTAAAATTCAAGAATGATCAGAAGAATATTTCCATGAAAAGATACTGGATGAAGCGCAAATATCAAGGATATTCTACTAATTTCATGGAGTATAAAAGTCAAAACATTAACCAACTAAGTATAATAAAGAATGGAATAACAAAAGAAATCACCATGCATGCGGTATTGCATATACAAAGTTATTCCAATGTAATACTAAATAACGGAACCAGTCAAAGTAAAATTGCATCACCAGCAGGATGTTCCAATGTAATAATAAAGAATGAAATAACAATCGAAATCACCATGCATGCGGTACTTGATGTATGCAGTTATTCCAATAGAATACTAATAAGGATTTAAATCAGTCCCACGTAAAACGCGTCTGCATATGATATTCCAACGAATAATAATATTAAAGATGGAACCAGTCCCATGAAACGCATGCATGTGATATTCCAACATAATAATAAAGACGGAATCAGTCCACATAAAACGCATGCATGTGATATATTCCAAATGAATAATAGTAAAGACGGAATAATAGAAGAATGTCACCAAGTATAGGGTAGATCACAGATATGGAGTTATTCCAATGTAATAATAAGCAATGGAATAACAACAGCTTCTCTTCATGAATAAGAAAGAATAACACCCTCTTACCGTAAAAAGAACCGAATATAAGAGTAATTAAGTAGCGTAAATCTTTTCTTCTTTCTCTATATATTTTCTCTCTCTAGTTTTAGTGAATTCGTAAGAAAATAATGAAGGAATGAGCTTCTTTTTTATAGAAAATGGACTGCATAGTAACTAACTCATAAACGGTCCAGATTGATTTACTTTAATCTGACGGTCCATATTTAAAGAAAAATCTTTTAAATAAAATATAATATATTCTATTTATAATCTAATAAAACGAATAACTTTATAAAAGATTTTACTATGCAAATACTATCACGAGCACTATGCAAACACTATGCATAATAAAATATAATATATTCTAATTATTGTCTAATAAAATGATAGCTTTATAAAAGTATTCTATTTTATATAAAAAGATTTTACTATACAAAACACTATCGCATACCTTATACTGACACTATGCATAATAGAATATAATATATTCTATTTATAGAATAACTTTATAAAAGTATTCTGCTTTATATAAAGATTTTTTTATTATTACATTAATAATACCAACAAAACTGAGTGACTTATCACGTAAGCATCAATAATCAATCTGGCGTGCTACTTATGCAACCACGCCAGACATCGTATGTACTTTAACACCGGTGTTTCAACAAAGCTAAACGGTAAAACTTCCGCCATTATTTTCATAAAAGTATTTTTGCCGTTTTCTCAATCCGACAATAATTCCGTTGTGGGGTCCACCAATGATTGTGCCGTTGTACTATTATTCCCTGTTAACACGAATATTCCCCAACCAATCGAATATAATATAATAACTTGCGTACTTTGCAAAATTTATAAATATTACCCACAACTATTATATCAATTTCACTCCATAATATTCAAAAATAATATTTATAGAAAATTCATCTTTATTCAAAAAGTTAGGGTTTTACAATCTCCCATTCTTATGAAATTTTACCCTCGAAATTAGGGTACGTACCTGGTATGTCGAAGAGGTAAGGATACCTTGATTTCATTTCAGATTCTAACTCCCAAGTCATTTCCTCAACATCGTGGTTTCTCCACAAAACTTTTACTTGAGGTATAACCTTGGTGCGTAAAATATGTTCCTTCTTATCCTAAATTTGAACAGGAACCTCTTCATACGTCAAATCTTCCGCTATTTCATCCGGTTCCAGCTCAATAATGTGGTTTGGGTCTTCCACATATTTACGTAACATGGATATGTGAAAAATGTTATGAACACGAGACATACTTGGCGGTAAAACGAGTCTATATGCCACAGTTCCTACTCGATCAAGGATTAAAAATGGGCCGATGAATCGAGGATTGAGCTTTCCTCTCTTTCCAAATCTCGTAACTCCTTTCCATGGAACAACACGTAACAACACATGATCTCTTATATCGAATTCCACGTCCTTTTGATGAGGATCAACATAACTCTTTTGTTGATCTTGTGAGGTTTTTATACGTTGCCGGATCATTTGAATCTTTTTCGTAGTCATATGTACCAACTCTGGTCCCAACAACGTTGCTTCATCCACTTCATCCCAGCATACTGAAGAACGACACTTTCTTCCATACAACGCTTCGAATGGAGCCATGCCAATACTTGCTTGATAATTGTTGTTGTAGGAAAACTCCACCAATGGTAAGAACTTGTCCCAACTTCCCTTGAAATCAAGGACACAGAGTCTTAATAGATCTTCAAGAGTTTGAATAGTCCTCTCCGACTATCCGTCCGTCTGAGGATGATATGCCGATCTAAATCGTAAATCTGTGCCCATAGCTTTTTGCAAACTAACACAAAATCGCGAAGTGAATCTTGGGTCTCGATCAGAAACTATGGATACTGGCATACCATGCAATCTTACAACCTCGTTTATGTACATACAAGCAATACGTTCAAGTGTATAAGTTTCTCGTATTGGTAAGAAATGAGCAGACTTTGTCAATCTATTAACAATGACCCAAATCGCATCTATGCCTTGAGAAACTTTGGGAAGACCAGTAACAAATCCATGGTAATGTGCTCCCACTTCCATTATGGAATTTCAAGTGTTTGCAATGGACCTTTTGGTACTTGATGATCCGCCTTGAGTCGTTGACATGTTAGACACCTTGAGATAAACAGCGCTATCTCTCTCTTCATATTGCCCCACCAAAATGTATGTCAAAGATCATGATACATTTTAGTACTCCCAGGATGGATTGCAAATGGTGTGTTGTGCGCCTCCATCATGATTTTATACTTTAAATCAGGGTCGTTAGGAACACAAAGTCTGGAGTTGACTCGAAGTATTCCTTCTTCATCGATTCTTGCTTCCAGCATAGCACCTTCTTGAACTTTCTTCCTCATACGCATCAGCTCCAGGTCTGTAGCTTGAGTAGCTTTAACTTTATCAATTAAAGTCGGTTCTACTCGTATATTCGCCATCATCACATGGGTCCCTGGAGTTTTTAACTCTATCTCCATCCTTTGCAAGTCACACAAAATGGGCCTTTGCGTTGACAATATCGCACTCGTACTTGCATATGATCTTCTACTCAATGCGTCAGCTACCACGTTCGCTTTTCCAAGATGGTATTGGATGGTATGCTCATAATCTTTCAACAGTTCAAGCCAACATCGTTGTCACATATTGAGTTCTTTTTGAGTGAAGAAATATTTGAGGCTTTTATGATCCGTAAAGATCTCCACTTTTTTCCCCATACAAGTAATGCCTCTAAATTTTAAGTGCGAAGACAACAGCTGCTAACTCTAGATCATGAGTAGGATAATTCCTCTCATATTCATCATATCCATGAAGGCAGCAGGAGCATTAGTCAATCCAAAGAACATGACTAGGAATTTATAATGCCCGTACCGAGTTCTGAAAGCCGTCTTTGGAATGTCATCGGTTCTAATCTTCAATTGGTGATATCCGGAATGAAGATCAATCTTTGAAAATAATTTGGATCCTTGCAACTGGTCAAACAGGTCATGAATACGTGGCAATGGGTACCTATTTTTGATGGTGACATGATTCAACTCCCGATAATCAATACAAAGTCGCATACTCCCATCTTTCTTCTTCACGAATAGAACAGGAGCACCACAGGGAGAAGTACTAGGATGAATAAAGCCATTGTCTAACAATTCCTGCAGTTGAGTTTTTAACTCCTGAAGTTCAATAGGAGCCATTAGATATGGAGATTTAGAAATGGGTTTTGTACCGGGTTCAAGGTCGATACAAAATTCAGTTTCACGCTCTGGGGTAGGCCAGAAGTTCTTCGTGAATACGTCGTGAAATTCATTAACAATAGAAATATTATTCAAAACTGACGTATTTTTGTTTAGATCTGTGACATGAGCTAAGAAATCTTGACATCCATTTTTCAATAAACGAATAGCTCTATGGCTTGAGATGACAGTGATTGATTTTAATGGTTTGGTTGCTTGAATTCGCATAATAGGTCGATTAGGACTATGAAAGCTAACAACCTTACGAAAATAATCAATTTTTGCATGATGAGTAGTTAACCAATCAATCCTTAGAATTACATCAAATGCAAGTATTTTTAATTCAATAAGATCGACAGGTAATGTGTGGGTACCAACTTGAACCAAACAAGACTTATAAATCGTGGATGTAATGAAGGTTTCTCCCAACGGAGTTTCCACAGATAAGTCAAAAGTCTAATTTCTCCGGAGTCAAATTTAATTGTTGAGGGCAAGTAGGAGAAATAAAAGAATGGGTAGAACCGGTATCAAATAAAGTGTAGACTTCACTAGAGTTTATGATAAGCTTACCCGTGATGACCTCATTCGGGTTCCTTACTTTCTGGGAGGTCACAACAAACGCTCCCTCAGCATTACCAAATTTGACTTTTCCGGGGATGTACCTTTGGTGCCTCCATCCTAGCTGAATTTGTCTTGATGAACGATAAAATCCAAGCTAAGTGACATTCTCTTCCACAATTATAACATGCTTTGACTACAGATCGCTAATTTGGATCGATGTGTCCTCCCTCTCGCATTTGAAGCATATGATAGGTGGTCTTTCTCCTTTCTTAACAACGGTCTTTGGTCGACGTCTTTCCATCATTGTTGAATCTCCCTTCTTGAAATGTCCATTCTTATTGTTTTGGCCCCTCGATTACCACCGAAGTGGTTACCATTTCGCCTGTTGATTCCTCCACACTTGTTGTCACCGCTCGATGATCGCTCTCACCGGTATTATCATGTTGACGCCGCTTCTCTTTGGTTGGTTGCGTTGACTCGTTATCGCTACTCCACCAATCGAGCCCTATTTACAACATCCTAATACAAACAAAGTTTATGAGAAATAAGATGTTGACGTATCTTCGGCTTCAAACATCTTAAAAACATTCACGCCATTCTCTCTTCATTATCCACCAAGTGGGACGCAAACCGGGATAACTCCGAAAATTTTGCCTCGTATTGCGACACGATAATATTGTTTTGCTCCAATTTGATAAACTCCACCTCCTTCATGTGACGAATACTTTTGGGAAAGTATTTGTCGTTGAATGCCTCTTGAACTTCTCCCAAGACATCTTCAAGATGGCAAGTTGAGTACGCTTTTTACCGATTCCCACCAAGAATCGCCTCCGCAAAAATATAAAGGCGACATAGGGAACCTTTTGCTCCTCGGAGCATCCCAAGATATCAAATATCTTGGTGATATGCTTTATCCATGCTTCCGCCATAAGTGGTTTTGGCTCTCCCTTAAACTCTGGTGATCCCAGCTCCTTGATCTGTTTAGCGGTTACCGCCCGAGAGTTTCCAGTGTTTCCACCTACATTTTGGACAGGAGCCGCTCTCGCCTGCTGTTGCATGAATTGCATAAAGCCTTTGAACAATCCATCATTCATCATTTAGTCAGTGTTGTTGTTTGTACGAGGATTGTCGCCTTCCTGATGCACATTCTCTTGATTATTGATATGTTGAGACTCAACGGTCTCTTGTGCTCCATTGCTATTCTTAACATTTTTGGATGTCATTTTCAGATACTGCAACAAAACAAAGGTTAATTGACATGTAACATAATATTTCTAAACTCTGACCAACCAATTTAAATACAAAATAAATTTAAGTAGGTCCTACTAGCGAAGGAATTCCCCGTCTCTCCCCTCCTAGTTCTAGTCTCACATCTTAGCCAGGGATCATATCCCTAAGCTTTGATACCAACTGTGATGCCCCCAAAATTAGGCATACATCACCCATCTTGGGTCGCCAGATACATGGTACAGAATTCAAATACAACTTACTAATACAACTGTCGGTATACAATACGATTAAAACATAAACCGTGAGTTTGAATACAAATATTATCTACTAGAGATTATACAAACTCAAAAGGAGTCCTCATTACAATTATTATCACACTATTTCACGTAATAGTGAGGACTACTAATGCTATCCTCCGGACCATCACTCCGCTCCCCGACTCGTCCCACTTATATTCTCATTTCTCAAGAGAACAAAGAAAGAAAGGGTGAGCTCAACTAGCCCAAGAAGAAATATTACGACTAAGATAATGCGTAATAAATTATCATTAGTCTCCAACAATGTTAAACCGATAAAATATAATAGACATCAAGTTTAATCTGCAGGTGAACAAGCAATCCATTAAAAGAGTCAAGTAGAAAATAAAATCTACTATCTTTTATGATTAAAAGGTTTTTCATCATCATTATATCGCCGAGACTCAAATTTTAATAAATATTCCACATCATCAAATCACCCCCGCACTACTACCAAGGATATTCTTTAATATCACGACCACAATTATCCATGCACTACGGGCAAGAATATTTGTGTATTCATTAATGGTCATGATCATGCCAACAATCGTCCATCAATGCACTACGAGCCAACGAGGACTTTTACCACATCATTTGTAACATTACTACCATGATTACATCAATAATCCTCGGTCATAATCATACCAAGTCAATCTATGCACTACAGAATACACGATGACTTTCAACATAATATAAACATGAGGATGATGACAATGATATAAGAATTCAATAAAATAAGTTCAAGAATTAATTTGTCCAAGAACTACTAATGTCCAAATTGTCAACATGATACTGCTTTGTAGAGTAAAATTCAAGAATGATCAGAAGAATATTTCCATGAAAAGATACTAGATGAATCACAAATATCAAGGATATTCTACTAATTTCATGGAGTATAGAAGTCAAAACTTTAACCAACTGAGTATAATAAAGAATGGAATAACAAAAGAAATCACCATGCATGCGGTACATCGCATAGATAGGTTATTCCAACAGAATACTAAATAACGGAACCAAATCAAAGTAAATTGCATGCAAGCGTGATGTTCCAATGTAATAATAAAGAATGGAATAACAACAGAAATCACCATGCATGCGGTACTTAGCATGATGAAAGTATTCCAATGAATATACTAATAAGGGCGGAGTCCGTCAGAACGCATGCATACGATGATATATTCAATGTAATAATAATAAAGATTTTAACCAGTCCACAGAAAACGCATGCATGTGATATTCCAACAGAATAATAAAAAGATTTTAATCAAGTCCCAAGCGTAAAACGCATGATATATATTCCTACGTAATAGTAAAGATTTTTAATAGAAGAATTTCACCAAGTATAGGTGTCATCAGACATATACAAGTTATTCCAATGTAATAATAAGCAATGGAATAACAAATAGCTTCTCTTCATGAATAAGAAAGAATAACACCCCTTACCGTAAAAAGAAATGTAATATAAGAGTAGTTAAGTAGCATAAATCTTTTCTTCTTTCTCTCTATAATTTTCTCTCTGTAGTTTCAAAGTGAATTCAAGTAAGAAAATAATGAAGGAATGAGCTTCTATTTATAGAAAATGGACCGCATAAGTAACTAACTCATGAATGGTCCAGATTGATTTACTTTTAACTCGACGGTCCATATTTAAAGCAAAATCTTTTAAATAAAATATAATATATTCTATTTATAATCTAATAAAACGAATAACTTTATAAAAGATTTTACTATGCAAATATTATGTATGCACTATGCAAAACACTATGCATAATAAAATATAATATATTCTAATTATTTTCTAATAAAATGATAGCTTTATCAAAGTATTCTGCTTTTATATAAAAAGATTTTACTATGCAAAACACTATGCGATTAATTATGCAACACTATGCATAATAGAATAAAAGATATTCTATTTATAGAATAACTTTATAAAAGTATTCTGTTTTATGTAAAAAGGTTTTCTGTATTATTACATTAATAATACCAACAAAACTTAGTGACTTATCACGTAAGCATCAATAATCAATACCGTGTGCTACTATGCAACCACATGCCAGACATCGCATTTTTTTAACACCGGTGTTTCAACAGTTAACGGTAAAACTTCCACCGTTATTTTCATAAAGTATTTTTGTCATTTTCTCAATCCGACAATAATTCCGTTGTGGGGTCCACCAATGATTGTACCGTTGTACTAATATTCCCTGTTAAAACGAATATTCCTCGACCAATCAATATTATATAACAACTTGCGTACTTTACAAAATTTATAAATATTACCCACAACTATTATATCAATTTCACTCCATAATATTCAAAAATAATATTTATAGAAAATTCATCTTTATTCAAAAAGTTGGGGTTTTACATTCTCCTCCTTTTATAAGTCTCTTCATATGTCTTTAAGTCATCTTGGAAGTTCTCTTGGAAGTCCTTGTGTAAATCGGATCGAAATAATCCTTCCCGGACTCAAATTGGACCAAAATTCGCATTTTTCGCGCATTTTTTGGGCTACCCCGGCCCCGTCGGTGGTCTATGCTTGTTTTGGGCCCGCCTTGGCGGGCTAGGGTCCTGCTTTGTACCATGTATGCCCACCCCGATGGGGTTTTGTGAAGGAAAATTTTCTGCTCTCTTGTCCTTTGGGAAAACGGCCATAACGTTTGATCTGGGAAGAGTTACGAGGCCTGCCAGCTATCCAATCAAAGATATCGATGAGATATACAACTTTCATTCTTTTAGAATTGAGAAATAACGAATGGATGAAGGTCGAAAATGGGCTGGAAGGGACTTCTGTGCAAATGACCATCCAAAATAGTGACGTTCGACGTCCTTTGGTACACATGTCAGAACTCTTGCATCCGAACTCCGATTGGAATGATTCAAGATGTTCCGGAAAGCTAAGAAGAAGCTCTACAATGTAATCCAAGTTCCAAACCAAGAACATGAAATAAGCATAAAAACCCCAACGATGTCCGGATTGCTTTTCTTTACGTTTTATACCAATTCTTTCCGATTTCAACTCCCAAGCATATAATCTACAAAACGAACACAAAATGCATGAAAAGTAACTAAGAAACATAAGATTAAACAAATAATTCAAGTAACAGATACCGTATAAGTAGGTATAAAACCTACTAATCAAATACCCCCAAACTTAAACCTTTGCTTGTCCTCAAGCAAAAACACAAAACAATAATGCAATGCAATGCAACTAATCTACATGCCTGCGAATCCAGCAGTAATGATAAAAACAAGTCTATTCAACCGGCCTTAGAAAAATCAAGTAAACACGATAATACATCATATCAAAACTCATTAGTAATTTCTCAATCAATCATCAAATCTTAGACTGTTATCACTAATATAGTGCGTGTGTGCTCCACAACAATGTTAACTAATATAAAATCAAATTAACACATAATAAGTTTCTTCGAATTCATCATACAGTGTAAACTCATGAAATCCAAAAACAAGCTAGATCCAACTAAAATCAAACAATTACCAATATCGAGGGTCAACATGGGATACTTATGCTTCATTTTTCATCTACGGGGGCTTTTTGCTCTTATTTCCCATTTTATTTATTTATTTATTTTCTTTTTTTTCTTTTTCTTTTTGGATAGTGAGTGCGTTTTACGCTCCATCTCACGCCTGTGTTTATGAGGAGTGCATTTCACGCTTCTTCTCGACCCACCACAGGACTCAATTTATTCAACTTAATATCTTTTTTTTAGAAGCTTATATACCCCACTTTTTCCCCCCAAACTTAGGTTCTTGTGTAACTTTAGCCATCACTACTTGTTCTTGTCATTCTTTCATTCAAACTAGCATTAACCTTTAGAATCCCATTTTGTATCAATTTAAACTCAATCAATCAACAAGTTATTTTTACTGTGCTATCCTTATTATACCAGTTTCAAACAGAAAAAGACTCAATTCATAACAAGAAATCATATCAAAGCTCTAATAGTCAGTACTATACTTGTCTACCCAATTCTAATCTCATCATTGGCCAAAATAAACTGTAACTATCTAACAGCTGGAATCATGCAAGATGAACATAGTAACTAACTATTATTTTTGATTTTTTTTTAGTTATAAATAAAAACCATTATGCAACTACTCTACTATGCAAACTATTATGCAATTACACTACATGAATGCACACATAAATAAAACTAAATTATTAAACTCCCCCAAACTTAATAATTACAATGTCCTCATTGTAAAATAAAGCATGAAGTGGATGAGGACTTCCCTGTAATCATTTAAGCTTGTGGTGATGGTGGTATCAAGCATGACAGGTCATTTTCCTATCCATTGAACCTCCAATACCTGCAATGAAGAGAGACAACATGGATTAGAATAACACTTGGATTCCTATCTACTAAATAAACTAGGAAAACATATAAATAAATAATAAAAATTCCTGGGTTGCCTCCCAGTTAGCGCTTGAATTATAGTCTTTTGGCCTGACTTTGTCTGGTCAACGCTATCCAATTCCTCTTCGATAGTTGTGGAATCCTCCATCCATCAGTAGCAAATAATCCTTTGGGAGGTTCCCAAAAGCGATGGCCATAGCATCAAAGTCACCTAGCATGCTTCCGACTCTTCAGATAATCTCCATGAAGAAGGGCACACGACTAGGTGCTATCTCCATTGTGTTTGTGATCATATGTGGGCATGGAAGTGTGTCAACCACAATGGGCTCTTCGTCTATCTTCTCTTTCTCTTCCCACCACGGCTTCATTGTTGCACTAGATCTCATGTCATAAAGAGCATTGTCGACGACATGGCTACCAAGTGGGCATGATTTTGCAAATCTAACCGGATTCTTGAACTTTGGTGGAGAAGGAAATTAGGGCACTAATAACATCGGCTCATCCTTCTTAGTACTTATAGTTAGTTCTTCACCGACCTTGTTGTCATTATCCCCATTTGTCTCTTTTTCAACATCTTATGGCTCATCCAGTTGTAGATTTGGCTCGGGCACTTCATCAATCTCGGAATTCACATCATAACACCAATTATTTCGAGAAAGGTTGCTTACGGCTTTGGTCAATTGATCTATCTTATTTTGAAGATTTTGAATTGCTATCTCTTGATTCTAAATTGTCCGCGCTTGATTAATCATCCTCTCCTCAGTTGATGCTACAAACTTGAACCATAAATCCTCCAAACTTGAATTATCTGTCTCAGTTTTGGAATCCATGTATTGATGACCATGAGTTGAAGTGGTGATGAGTTGTTCCATCTGGTGCTGAAAATTGTGGCTCGATATTTCTTGACTCATCATCCTCTCCTCTTGGTTTGCTATAATCCTTAACATGAATTCCTTCAACTCTAAATTGTCTTCTTGTCGCATTGGAGGTGGATATGAGAATTCCGGCGTGTATGTTGGATTTGGAGTAGAGAATTAGTCTTCATAAGTATAGCTCCATGAAGAATCCGAGTGATACCCCCAAACTTGATCATAATTATCATATGCATACTGATTGAGGTAATTACCACCATACTGTACCGACCCGAGATTGATGGTGCATTGATTACTCGGGTGATTACTAGCACAATAGTCACACATAACTGCAATCCTTCGACTCCTTTGGGCTACAAAAAAGTCCAACTTCCTCTTCGATAGTTCTTCAATCTGTGCTGACATTGCAGAAAATGCATTAAGTCTATCAATCCCTGTTTCCCTTGGTTGAATCATGTTCGTGTATGGCCATTGATACGCAAAGTCATCCATGGTACCTGAAAAGAGAGAAATATAGGAAGAGAATTAAAAATAAAAAAAAATATTTAAATTAAGACTAATTTGATTGAAATTAATATTGGTAAAAAAAATATTAAAGTAATTCCCCGGCAACGTCACCAAAAACTTGTTGGGTAAAATCTAATTACGCACAACACGCAAGTATACGTGGTCAACAAGTAATAAAGTGAAAGTAGAGTATCGTTCTCACGAGGAATTGTTTAATAAAAATAACCAAGTACTAACCCGTAACCAACTCAATCTTATTTAAACGAAGGAATTTCAATTTATAAGTAAACTAATTCTAATTACCACTAGTTAAATTAAGATAACGGAGATTTAAGATCACAACTTCACTTATTGCTTCATTTAAGTTAACACATTTCTCATCAATTATTTTTTATCCTGAATTGTTAATCAAGAACACTGAAGTAGATAAAACCACCTCTCGATGCATAATACCCATATTAACGTCAATCCAAAATTAAGATAGAAATCCGTTAAACACCTTAATCAACTAACCCACTATATCTCTATGTGAATTACAATTGAAGAAGGTTGAATAATAAGTTCTTTATCCGATTACATGCGATGTCAAGCGTATCTCTACCTTAACATTAATAAAAAATCTGCTATTGACAAAATTCATGACACATGGTATTATGATAAGATCTAAATCAATACTTCATCTCTCGAGTTCATATAGATTATCACAGTAATTGATGGCCAATCAATTAAACAATTAAGTCCAGATCACAATAGACAATCCTCACAATAGAACATAATAATTGATAGCGAAGCATATTAAAATAAACTACACAATAAGATCCATTGTAATCTCAAACAAAGAATTAGTTCATGATTATTGAATTAAAACTAAGAATCCACAATTGAATCATCATTAAAAGATAAAAATAAGAGTAGAGTAAAGAATAAATCTATTGTCAGTAAATCTCCATCTTCCTCAAGCTCCTGCTCTTGATCTTCAATGGTCTTCAAGTTGCTTCAATCTCCAAATCTAATTAGAACTAGTGTTTTGATCTAATTTACGCTAATCTAATCTAATTGAATCCTCTATCTAGTCTCACCTCTCCCCTAATCCTTGTGATTCTCCTCCTTTTATAAGTCTCTTCATATGTCTTTAAGTCCTCTTGGAAGTTCTCTTGGAAGTCCTTGTGTAAATCGGATCGAAACAATCCTTCCCGGACTCAAATTGGACCAAAATTCACATTTTCAGCAAGATTTTCTGGCTACCCCCACCCGGCGGGGTCTATGCTTGTTTTGGGCCCGCCCCGGCGGGCTAGGGGCCTGCTTTGTACCATGTATGTCCACCCCGGCGGCGGTTTTGTGAAGGAAAATTTTTTGCTCTGTTGTCCTTTGGGAAAATGACCATAACCTTTGATCCGGGAAGAGTTACGAAGCCTGCCACCTATCCAATCGAAGATATCGACGAGATATACAACTTTCATTCTTTGAGAATTGAGAAATAACGAATGGATGAAGGTCGAAAATAGGCTGGAAGTGACTGCTGTGCAAATGACCATCCAAAATAGTGACGTTCGACGTCCGTTGGTACACATGTCATAACTCTTGCATCCGAACTCCGATTGGAATGATTCAAGATGTTCCGGAAAGCTAAGAAGAAGCTCTACAATATAATCCAAGTTTCAAACCAAGAACATGAAATAAGCATAAAAGCCCAAACGATGTCCGGATTGCTTTTCTTTGCGTTTTCATACCAATTCTTTGCGATTTCAACTCCCAAGCATATAATCTACAAAACGAACACAAAATGCATAAAAAGTAACTAATAAACATAAGATTAAGCAAATAATTCAAGTAACAAATACCGTATAAGTAGGTATAAAACCTACTTATCACTGTACAGGTGGGTTCGGTGGATATGAAGCGGATGATGATTGACAATGGGTCTTCGGTAGATATCCTGTACGCACATGCTTATCAGACGATGAATCTGGATGGAAGGAAGATGGAGATCGGGCAAGAGGCTCTTTTATATGGGTTTAACAATGAGCCAGTTAAAGTTACGAGGACTATTGAGCTACCAGTCATCTTCGGGACGGCTCCCCATCAAGCTGAAATTATGTGCAAGTTTTATGTGGTGCATGTGGACTCGACATATAATGCTATTTTTGGAAGGCCCAATCTGACAACTCTTCAAGTAGTTATGTCGATTCCCCACTTCAAGATTAAGTTCCCGACGCCACATAAAGTTGGGGAAGTTGCGGAAGTTGCGGAATATCTGGACTTAGCAAGGAGATGTTACCGGAATGCATTAATCACATCGGGTGTAGGGGTCAGTAGACAGAAAAAAACCATGGTTATTGAGATCGAACAGTTTACAGAAAGCAGTATGGAGCCATTGGTTTTGCCAGCAGAAGAGACCGAAGAGGTTGAGCTGATTCCGGGAAAGAAGGAGAAGACTGTAAAGATAGGTTTGAGTTTGCCGGAGCCTTTCTGGACGAACCTGATAAAGTTACTTAGGTGTTATGCTAACATCTTTGCCTAGGTTCCCAGTGACATGCCTGGGGTTAGTCGAAAGGTTACTGAACATAGGCTGCATGTGGAATCAACAAAGAAGCCAGTTCGACAGAAGAGGAGGATTTTCGCGCCAGAGAGACATAAGATAATTAACGAGGAGATCGTAAAGCTACTGGCGGTGGATTTTATATTTGAAATTTACTACCCGGAATGGATGACAAATGTAGTACTGGTGCTAAAGCAGAATTGGAAATGGCAAGTTTGTATAGACTACACTGATCTGAACAAAGCGTGCCCGAAGGACTTTTATCCTCTGCCCCACATTGATCAGCTCATTAATGCGACTTCGGGGTATGCTCTGCTCAGTTTTATGGATGCATTTTTGGGATATCATCAGATTTCAATGTGTAAAGAAGACATCCCGAAGACAACTTTTATCACTCATCGATCGGTGTATGCTTATAAGAAGATGACGTTTGGCTTATTGAACGCGGGAGCGACTTATCAGAGGATGATGAATTACATGTTCACAAGGCAGCTGGGGCGAAGCATTGAAGTCTACGTTGCTGACATGATTGTTAAAAACATGTCAGTTTGGGGTCATTTGGATGATTTGGAGGAGTGCTTTCAGATTGTTTGGCACTATAATTTAAGATTAAATCCAACTAAGTGCACCTTTGGGTTAGGAGCCGACAAGTTCCTGGGTTATCTTGTCAGCAATAGGGGAATAGAGGCTAATTCAGAGAAAATTCAGGCTATTTTGGATATGAAGTCTCCACAGTCTTATAAGGATGTTCAACGTCTAACGGGTTAGATTAAAGCTTTAAGGATGTTTATGTCTAAGTCTGTAGAAAGGTGATTGCCGTTCTTTGACACGTTGAAAGGGCCGAAGAATACGAAGAGTTTCCAATGGACTTCGGAGTGTGAAGATGCTTTCCAGGAGACAAAGAGGTATTTATCTTCGGCGCCTTTGTTGGTGAAGCCAATTCCTATTGAACCTCTGTATTTATATTTGGCGGCAAGTTCATTGGCAGTAGGAGCAGTTATGGTGCAGGAGATTAGGGGTAAGCAGCACCCAGTTTACTATGTGAACCATGCCCTAAGGGATGTAGAAATAAGGTATCCGAACCTTGAGAAGTTTGCCTTTTTGTTGATGATGGCTAGTCGAAAGTTTCAGCAGTACTTCCAAGGTCGGTTAATAGTGGTGTAAATAGATCAGCCACTGAAGAAGGTGCTGGGTATACCAGAGGTTTCGGGGAGGCTCACTGCTTGAAAGATGGAGTTATCACAATTTTTCATAGAGTACCATCCTCGAAAAGCTATTAAGGGTTAAGCATTGGCTGATTTTGTGGTGGAATGTTCGTTCTCTTAAGCTGGTGATAGTTAGACAATTGCAGTGCTTTTGCAGATGTAAAGTTCATGGACGTTGTATGCAGATGGATCATCTAATTTGGATATCAGTGGGGTTGGGATCATCTTGACGAGTCTAGAGGGATTTAAAGTGCAACAGGCTATCAAGTTCAGGTTCCGGGCAACAAATAATGAGGCTGAGTACAAAGCGGTTTTGGTAAGCTATGATTGGAAAAGAGTTTGGAAGTTCAGAGGTTGATTTTTTACAGTGACTATCAGTTGGTCGTCAAACATGTTTTAGGGGAGTTAAAATCTCGGGTGTGAGACCCCAGATTTTATGAATAAAGATTTAATTTTCTCGAAATATTTTTTTTAATATTATGGTGTGGATTTGAGATAATGTTATAGTTGTGGGTAGTATTTATAAATTTTGAAAAGTACGCAAGTTGTTATATAATATTCGATTGGTCGGGAAATATTCGTTTTAACAGGGAATATTCGTGCATAACCAAGACAATCATTGGTGGACCCATAATCTTGGAATTATTGTTTGGATTGAGAAAACGACAAAAATACTTTATGAAAATAATGGCGGAAGTTTTACCGTTAACTGTTGAAACACTCGGTGTTAAAAGTACAGTAATACGCGTGGTTGCATAGTAGCACACGATATTAATTATTGATGCTTACGTAAGAAGTCACTCAGTTTTGTTCAATTATTGCTACAGTAAGTGCCTGCATAGTGTTTTGCATAGTAAAATCTTTTTATATAAAACAGAATACTTTTATAAAGTTATTCGTTTTATTAGGCTAATAGTAAATTTTTTTTATATAAAACAGAATAATTTTATAAAGTTATCTGTTTTATTAGACAATAATTATAGTATATTATATTTTATTATGCATAGTGTTTTGCATAGTGCATGCATAGTGTTTGCATAGTAAAATCTTTTATAATGTTATTCGTTTTATTAGATTATAAATAGAATATATTATATTATATTTAAAAGATTTTGCTTTAAATATTGACCATCAGATTAAAGTAAATCAATCTGGACCGTTCATGAGTTAGTTACTATGCAGTCCATTCTTCTATAAATAGAAGCTCATTCCTTCATTATTTCTTACAAATTCACTGAAACTCTAGAGAGAGAAACTATAGAGAGAAAGAAGAAAAGTGTTCTGCTACTTCACTACTCATATATCCAGTACTCTTCTTCTTAAGGTAGAGGGTATTATTTCTTTTGTATTCATGAAGAAAACTTATGTTATTCCATTCTTTATCATTCTGTTGGAATAACCTGTATACACGGACTACAGTATACCAAGTGAAATTCTTCTATTATTCCATTCTTTATTTTTCTGTTTAAATATCTTGTCAAGGCTTTTATATAGATTTTACCTAGTTCATCTTTTTATTATTACTCGTTAGAACATCTTGTCAAGGTGTATTCGCTATTACGCGACCGGTTTCGTTATTATTATTATGTTAGAATAACCTGTCTATGTGAAGTACCTCATGCATGGTGATTTCTATTGTTATTCTATTCTTTATTATTCTATTGGAACATCCCGTTGGGTTCAATTTTTCCCGACCGGTTCTCATTATTATTATTACATTGAATAACCTCTCTGTCACGAAGTACCGCATGCATTGTGATTTCTTTTGTTATTCCATTCTTTATTATACATAGTTGGTTAAAGTTTTGACTTCTATACTCCATGAAATTAGTGGAATATCATTGATATTTGCGCTTCATCCAGTATCTTTTCATGGAAATATTCTTCTGAGCATTTTTGAATTTTACTCTACAAAGCAGTATAATGTTGACAATTTGGACGTTATTGGTTCCTGGATAAATTAATTCTTGAACTTGTTTTATTGAATTCTTATATCATTGTCATTATCCCCATGTATATATTATGTTGAAAGTCATTTGTGGCCTGTAGTGCATAGATGGACTTGGTATGATTATGACCAGGGATTATGCGGTGTAATCATGACCGTAATGTTACAGATGATGTGAAAAAAGTCCTCATTGGCCCGTATTGCATTGATGGACAGTTTTTGATATGATTATGGCTATGGATTCTCTTCGGCCAAGGGTACAAAGATGAATTATTTTATGGCATGATCAGGACCTTTGATGAAAACAAGATTATCTTTTGCACGTAGTGCATGGATAATTCTTGGTCGTGATACTAAAGAATATCATTGGCCTGTAGTGCAGGGATGATTTGATGATGTTGATTATTTATTAAGTTGAGTCTCAACGATAAAAGTGATAAAAAAATATTTTAAATCATAGAAGATAGTAGATTTTATTCTTTAATTGACTCTTCTAATGGATTGCTTTGTCCGCTATAGTTAAACTTGATGTTTGTTATATTGTATCAGTTTGACATTGTTGAAGGCTAACGATAATTTATTCTACATTATCTTTGTCATAATATTTCTTACTGGGCTAGTTGAGCTCACCCTTTCTTTCATCGTTCTCTTCAAGAAATGAAAACGTAGCTGGGACTAGTCAGGGAGCAGAGTGATGGTCCTAGATGGTGCATTAGTAGTCCTCACTATTCTGTGAAATAGTGTAATAATAAATGTAATGAGGACTCCATTGAGTGTGGATATTGTCTAGATGCCAATATTTGTATTAAAACTCACAGCTCATGTTGTATATTTAAGTTTGTATTTGAATTCAGTACCTTGTATCTGGCGACTCAGAATAGGTGATGTATACCAGTTTTGGGGGCGTCACATCGGGGTTTGAGAATGGTGAAATATCTGGCAGAGTTAAAGGATCGACTTCAGTGTTTCAATTCTTATGAGTTTCAAGGGATAGACAGATCAAACAATTAAATAGTAGATGCATTGGCGAAGCTGGCTACAACTAAAGCAAATACATTGAATGGGTCCTTTTATTTGGAAATCCCGAGTCAACCAAGTGTTCAGCATGAGACAGTGATGTGTGTCGAGCGATCTAATTGTTGGATGACTCTATACCTTGATTATTTTGTAGATGGCGTACTACCTTTAAATCGGATGTTGGCTAATAAAGTGAAGTACAGAAGCTCGAGTTTTGTGCTTATTGATGGAGATCTTTATCGAAGAGATTATTCATCTCATTTACTGAAATGTTTGCTGTTGTCTGAAGTTGAGTATGTCCTTTGAGAGGTTCATGAGGGTATTTGTGGCGACCATATGGCTACCAAGTCATTAGCTTATAAGGTACTTCGGTAGGGGTATTACTGGCCAACGATTTTCAAAGAAGCCACTGATTATGTGAAGAAGTGTCCAAAGTGCCAGTTGAACAGTCCGATCCTCCATCAGCCACCAAAAGAGTTGTATTCGGTTTTATCTCCTATACATTTTGCTGTGTGGGGTGTGGACATACTGGGTCCATTGTTGAAGGCTAAGGGGCAAGTCAGTTTTGTTATAATGGCGATTGATTATATGACTTAGTGGGTGGAGGCGAAACCCCTTCGGGCAATCACGAAGCATGAATGCTTAAAATTTCTAAAGAAGTATGTTGTGTTCCGATTCGACATTCCCATTGTGGTGGTCTCTGTTAATGGACGAAAGTTCGTGGGTTCGAAGTTCGAAGCATTCTTAAAAGAGTTGGGAATTCAACATTGGAAGACTTAGGTTGCTCACCCGCAGTCAAATGGGCAAGTTGAGGTGACTAATAGAACACTCATGAATGGTATGAAAAGAAGACTTAATAAAGCAAACGGAAGGTGGCTTGAAGAATTACTTAGTGTATTATAGGCCTATCAAACTACACCGAGGACTACTACGGGAGACTCGCCTTTTATATTGGTTTATGGTTCAGATGCTTTGGTTCCTGTGGAGATTGGTTCGCCAAGCCTTCAGGTTAGTAAGTTTTGGAAGGTGTATAATGACAAGGGACTTAGGGTCAACCTAGATTTGCTTGAAGAAGTCAGGGAAGCATCTCTGGTGAAGTTGGAAGCATATCAGCATCGAGTGGCTAGATATTATAATAAAGGGGTAAAGCTTCGAAGATTTGAAGTTGGGGATCTTGTTCTTCGGGAAGTGGAAGCCTCTATGCCTCAGAATTTGGGACAGCTGATGCTAAACTTGGAAGGTCCTTATGAAATTATTGAAGTACCAATACCGGAGAGTTATCGACTACGAGCAATGGATGGGACTGAAATAAAGAATACTTGGCATGTGGGAAGGCTTCGGAAATAGTTTCAGTAGAGTAGATATCAGGATTTTAGAGTCTGTAATTCTTTCAATAGTTATCAATAAAAGAAGTACTTTTTCTCCAATACTGTTTTGTCTGATGGCTATTTGGGGGGTTTGGTTGCATCTGTTCATCCTAAAGATGGTGAACAGTGTCCTGATTCATCCTAAAGATGGCAAACATGATTATCTGGAGGTTCGGTGGTCTGTTAATCCTAAAGATGGTGAAAAGGGTCCTGATTCATCCTAAAGACGGCGAACAGGATTGTCGGGAGGTTCCGTTGGATCTGTTTATCCTAAAGATGGTGAACAGAACCTGTTCATCCTAAAGATGGTGAACATGGCTTGTTTATCCTAAAGATGGCGAACAGGTTTATTGGGAGGTTCGGTTGGATCTGTTCATCCTAAAGATGGTGAACAAAACCTGTTTATCCTAAAGATGGTGAACAAAACCTGTGCATCCTAAAGATGGTGAACATGGCTTGTTCGTCTTAAAGATGGCGAACAATTTTATTGGGAGATTTGGTTGGATCTCTTAATCATAAAGATGGTGAACATAAACTATTCATTCTGAAGATGGTGAACATGGCTTATTCATCCTGAAGATGGTGAACAGGTTTATTGGGAGGTTCGGTGGTCTATTCATCCTAAAGATGATGAACATAGTCTGTTCATCCTAAAGATGGCGAACAAGATTGTTGAAGATCTGTTTAACCCTTTGATGATGAACATTATTACTTTGCGTTATTGTTTGATTTTATTTGAAGTGTTGAGTTCTGTTTATTTGATTATTGTTTGATAAAGTAAATGTATGGGATAAATGTAAGAGGAGTAAAAAGGAGCAAATTGTATTTCATTACAATGTCAATAAGCAGCTACAATTTTGAATTTTTACAAGTTTGAAAGTTATGTTTGTGGAGGGTCATCTTCGGCATTATCCTCGTCTTCGTCTTTAAAAGAGTCAAGGAGTAATGAGTTTAGCGCGGCCGCTGCCAGTTTGCTCTTTCCTTTGTTTCGAGCTGTTTCATAGCCTTCGGCATACATCTGAACTATTTCATTGGTTAGTTCGGGTGATTTTTAGTATTCGTTTTGGATTTTGTTGCGGAGTTCTTCGGTTAGTGGAGGGCCAAAGGCTTTGAGTTCGCAGAGTTCTTTTTCAACTATGCTGTGAAGTGCGAGATGTCTTTGTTTTGAAATCTTTGTGTCGTTGATTTCGCGTGTACGGCTTTGGTTCTTCTACATCACCACTTCATTTTCCATTTTTAGCTCTTGGTTCCATTTAGAGGTGGTTCGTTGAAGTTTTTCGGCTGTTGTTAGTTGTTCTTTGAGTTTGGCGATGTCTTTTGTGAGGCCTTCAGTGTAGAACAGGGCATCACCGTGCAGACTCTTTTCCTTCACCAAGGCATATTTCGTCAGATGACGTATCTTGTGTGGTATAGTAATATAATAAAGTAAAGTATCGTTCCCACGAGGACAAATTATCAAAATTTTAACTTCACAATTATCAATTTTCTATTAATCCTAATTCTATTAAACTATTCAATTCAATGGTTTTAAAACTATAAAAACTAAATTAATAAATAAGTAAACTATCACAAAAACAATAGCTAATATCAAAATCCAAAATTTCAAACAATTAATGGAGAATTAGACTTATGATTTCACCTTGAGCTTCACTCTGATTTGCAAACCTTTATTCCAACTCAATTTAATATCCCGGTTTATTAATCAAGAACACGAAAGTAATACTAGCCACCTCTCGATGCACTAATACCATATTAACGTCGATCCATAATTAAGATAGAAATCAGATTTAAACACCTAAATCAACCAACTCACTATATCTCTATGTGAGCTGCAATTAAAGAAGGTTTAAGCTTAAGTTCTCTATTCGATTACATATGATGTTAAGCATATCTCTACCTTAACAATAATCAAAATCTGCTATTGACAAAATTCATGACACATGCTATATTAACTAGGTCTAGATCTGAATCTCCTCTCTCGATAACATTCAAATCCACAAGGAATTATTTATCAGGTAATTCATAAGTTCACGCTCGAATTAACATAGATAAACTGAGAATATATTATTGAGTTGGAAATCAAAGTTATATAATCATCGTTTCGCCCAAAGATCCATCACAAGTCTAATAAGCGAATTAGTTCATAACGAATGAATTAAAAACTGAATAATATACTGAAAACATCCTTTCGACTACAAATAAAGAACTAAATAGAAGAAGAATAATGAAAACCCCTTCACGTAGCCTTGATTTGAAACCGTCATGATAATCTCTGAAAATTACTCCTCCAAACTCGCATTTGAATCTTGGAATTTTTCCTTGTATTATGCTCCCTGTGTTGTATGTTTAGTTGTTTTCTACGTAATATTCAGCTCTCTTTTATATTCTGGCCGAAATCAACTGTTATAGAGTTCAGGTGCCTAACAAATAACCAACAAACCAAGTAGCAGCAGACTCCACAAACCAGCAGGACACTTCAGGATTCGGGACCCCACCCCGAAAAGGTATAAACTCGAAAGGCCCCACCTGGCAGCGTAAACTTTCTACTAAACAAATTTTCCGCTTTCATGAGTTTTTCTACTTTTGCTCCAAAACTCCACCATTCTTAACCACTTGCATCCATGACCACCCTACACATAGAATAACACGAAATGAGTGAAAACGAACACAAAACACGAAGATAACTATGAATTTAAACTTGAAATGAATATCAATTCCTGTATATAAAATCCACTTATCAAAATCCCCCAAACTTAAACCGTGCTAGTTCTCGAGCAAAAAACAAACTACATACTATGCAATGTAATGAAATGCAAATCTAAATGCCTAAGAATCCAACAATATTGCAAAAACTAACTTATCTCGTCGGCCTCAGAGAAAACAAGCAACCTTACAATATGAATCACCAAAACTAATCCACAATTTCGTATTAATTCTCAAATCTTGAACAATTATCACTGGTATAGCGTGCATGTGTGATCAACATCTAAGATAACTGATACAAACCCAAATTCAATACATAAGCAACTTCTTAGAAGAAATCATACAGTGCAAACTTAAAAATTTCAAAGATAGGCACAACCCAACTAAAATTAAATAAAACTAAATTCAAGTGTACATGCAAGATACTTATGCTTTCTTCTTTTCTTTTTTTAACACGGGGGCTTTTTTTGCTCTTTTCCCATCATTATTCCCTTTTTTTAGATAGATGGTTGGTGAGTGCATTTTACGCTCCATCTCACGCTTGTGTTTATGGGGAGTGTTTCTCCTCAACTCACCACAAGACTCAACATGTTTCATCATTTTTTTTTCAAAGCTTATATACCCCACATATACTCCCCCAAACTTAGGTTCTTGCCTAATTTAAGCCTTTACTGCCTATCCTTATCATTTTCTCATTTACCCTAACATTATCCTTTAGAAACTATTTATGTATCAATTTGAACTGACCGGTCAACAAAGATGTTATTAGTGCTAACCTTTTTATAACAGTTTCAAACAAGTTCAAAAGTCGATTCATATCAATAATTTCCTCATAGCTCTAATAATCAATACTGTAGTGGTTAACTTGTTCACAATCTCATCATTGGCCCACAAATAACATAAAAATGCAACACCGTTGGACATATGCAAACACAATATTTAACTAATTTTTTTTATTTTTTTATTTTTTTTATATATACTGAAAATAACATTTATGAAAACAAATGCAAAATCCTAACTACCATGCAAACACCTAATCTATAATGCAAACTAGAAATGAAAACAAAAATAACAAAATGCATGCAATTAAACAATTAAATCCCCCAGACTTAAGTAACACAATGCCCTCATTGGATAAAAATAACATTAAGTGCATGAGGACTTCCCTAGAATCGTCTAAGTCTGGGGAGGTGGTTGGTGCTCTTCTTCATCAGAATCACTTGGAGGAAATCGAGGTAATGGTCCGGGTTGTTGATATAGATAGTGTGTCACCGGGTTGATGCTTTGGAGTGTTGTGTTGAGTGAGGCGAAAGATGCGTTTATAGCATCAAACATGTGATCTAGTCGCATCGCTAATCGCCGCATTTCTCGGCGTCTTTGCCATATTGTGTGCATTCATCTCGATTTTGGAACTCGAGGCGAGGATTTGGATATTGCCTCGATCTGCGGAACTGCTTTCGGTTCCTTGATCTCCCATAGGTTCATCCTCATCCCCGGGTATCTTCTTACATCGACTTACGTCTTCCACGCCTTGATGGAAAAATAAAACCCGGACCTCGTGGATGTGACTCGCCTCCACCCATCTGAATACCGCTTTATCATTCTCGAGTCAAGCAAAGCGAAGGGCATTTGAGTAGGCTCATCATCGGACCATCTCATCCCTGTATTGTGACACAGCGCACAGATGAGTGATGGGTGTGGCAAGCTGCCCGAAAAATTTCCACGTAAGCTCCGGCAGATGGAAAAATTGATAATTGCCCCGACGTCAATGATGAAATCTTGCACAATTGCGTACAACAGTAACGCCTTTTCTTTGGTGACATTCAAAGTGTGTTGGTACGGAACCAATTTAGCACATAAGAAAGCATACCATATTTTGCCATACCGGTTAAGGTCCTTGCTATGGAACACTGTACCTCCCTTTCGACCTTTGATCCAAGAAGTTCCCGGCTTTGTCATGTTCGTGATAACTTCCTCGTAGTCCGAGTCAAAATCTCTTAATTATGCATACTGACACTGTCGTGGCACCCGCAACTAATAATATACATTAATGGCATCATTACTGAACGGGACCATGCGACCCCGCACAAAAGCATTGAATGGGGCTTTATCTTTGGCGTTTGCATTAAATTCTTTGACGATGTTGTCAACGGCAGGTACCGGATGTTCGGTGAGTTTGAGCCACCCCTTTTGATAAATTTGAGACATCATCTCCCCATCATTTCCCTCAGGGGCTAATCCATGTTTCGGCGTAAGGGCTTTGGTTATAATGTAGTCATATGCCGATTTAATTGGCGGCGGCACTCATAAATTTTAAATCGATCGTATGTTCGGTGGCGGTGGAGCGGGTCTTGAACTCTCTCCTCTTTGGAGTTTGGAAGTCGGTTGTGAAGCCATTGAATTTCGAATGTTAAAACTTGCTACCACACACTTCTTTCCCCTTACACTTGGTTCGCTCAATTTATCAAACACTTGGTGTGCATGACTCGTTCTTCCCCAAAACTTAGGTTGTTTCTATGGTATTGAGTTGAGAAAAGATGAAAACTCAACAAGAAGGTAACTTACTCTCAATTGCTTATGTGTGTTTCCAATTTCTTGAAGAATTAGACTTTAGTGGTGATGAATATGGGAAGTATGGGTTAGGGTTTATATAGAGGTGAGATAGGGAGAGAAATTGTGGGCTTGATTGTGTGGGTTAATGGAATTTGAGGGGTGAAGTGGGTTTGATTTATGTAGGTAATGGGTTTTAGTAGTTGATAGGAGATGTCGATCGTGGGTTGAAGGTGTTTAGGAAAAAGAAAGGTGGTGTGGGTGAGGTAGTGTGTGTGGGGAAATAAAAGGTGTAGGGGAGAATGAGGAAGTGTGTCTAAATGATGACGTGTCTTCAGAGATCAAGGACCCATACTCGGCGAAGGTGTAAAACTAAAATAAGCCCACCCCAGTGAGCATGCCCATTGTAATTCGATTTTGGCTTCAAAATTTGGTGATCAAAATTCTCCGATTTTCCTCCCTTTCTTGCCCGTTATTGTTCTTACGCACTTTTGACCCCTCCTGCAACCATCAACATGCACGATGATAGATTATTGACGATTTGACGTTTGATTGAGAGTTTCAACAAAACTTTTACTTGATAAGACCTAACTAATGCTTAATAAAAACTACAACCTAACAATTAAAAATGAACTATGAAAAATAACAAAATGTTGGGTTGCCTCCCAATTAGCGCTTGATTTTAAGTCGTTCAGCCTGACTACTCCCTGTTTTACTGTGTGTCGGCGAGGGTAATGTCGTCGGCATCCCAGTTCAACTCGCCACCCCAGTAATGCTTTATCCGTTGACCATTGACTTTGAACATCTCTAGCTAATGGATTACGACTGTAGAGTTCAACGGCGCCATGAGGAAATACTCACTTTATAGTGAATGGTCCCGACCATCTCGACTTAAGCTTTCCTGGGAACAATCACAACCGTGAGTTGAACAAGGGAACTGATTGACCCGGCTCGAATGTTCGATGTACAATTTTCTATTCGTGCCATCTTTTAACCTTTTCTTTGTATAGCTTGGCGTTCTCGTAGGCTTGGAGTCGGAATTCATCGAGCTCGTTTAGTTGGAGTAGCCTCTTTTCTCCTACAACGGCTTGACCAAAATTCAATTTCTGTATTGCCCGATGGGCCTTGTCTTTGTAGCTCCACCATTAAGTGACATGCTTTTCCGTACGAGGAGTTGATATGGTGACATCCGATTGGTGTTTTATATCTTTGTCCGGTAAGCCCATAATGTCATCAACCGAAGTGACCAATCTTTCCGACTTCGGTTTTATGACTTTTCCAATATTTTCTTAACTTCTCTGTTTGATACCTCAGCCTGTCCATTTGTTTGAGGGTGATACGTTGTAGCCACATTGTGGTTAACCCCATACTTAACCAACAGAGCTGTAAAAGATTTATTGCAGAAGCGACTACCTTCGTCACTGATTATTGCTCTTGGCGTGCCAAACCTCGTAAAAATGTTTTTCTGTAAGAATTTAAGGACCACCTTGGCATCGTTGGATGGTAGTCTTTGCGACTTCCACCCACTTCGAGACGTAGTCCACGGTGAGTAGAATATACTGATTGCTCAAGGACGAAGGGAAGGGTCCCATGAAATCAATGCCCCATATATCGAAGATTTCCACTTCAAGAATTGTTTGTAGCGGCATCTCCTTCCGTTTAGATATGTTTCCCACCCTTTGGCATCTATCACATGTTTTCACGAATTGGTGGGCGTCTTTGAACAAAGTCGGCCAATAAAACCCGACTTGAAGCACTTTTATCGCGGTGCGCTCACTCCCATAATGTCCCCCATATGCTGATGAGTGGCAATCCTACAGTATGTTATGCACTTTACTGTAGGGGATGCACCTTCTAATCATCTTGTCGGCGCACTATTTGAATAAATAAGGATTATCCCACATTTACCACTTGACATCATGAAGAAACTTCTTTTTACATTGTCGTTGTAAGATCGGGGAAAGCATTTTGCTCACCACATAATTCATAAAGTCGCGTACCATGGAAATTGCATTTAACCCAAATAGTTGCTCATCTGGGAATGACTCGTTGATTGCGCATCTATCTTCATCCTTTTTCTTCGAATTTTCTAGCCTTGATAAATGGTCGACAACTTGATCCTCCGTCCCCTTTCTATCTTTAATTTCTAAATCAAACTCTTGAAGTAGGAGAAGCCATCGGATAAGGCATGGCTTAGCATCTTTTTTCGCTATTAGGTACCGAATCGTCGAATGGTCCGTACAGACTATCACCTTCGTCCTGATCAAGTATGCCTGAAATTTATCGAACGCGTACACCACTGCAAGAAATTCCTTTTCCATGGTAGTGTAATTCATTTGACTCTCTGTGCGTATTTTGCTTGCATAATATATGGCGTGAAAAACATTATCTTGTCTTTGTCTCAAAACAGTCCCAACCGCATAGTCGCTAGCATCACACATAAGCTCGAATGGCATTTTCCAGTCCGGTGTGACTATCACGGGGGCTGTAGTTAATTTCTTTTTCAATAGGTCAAACGCTAACTTGCATTCCGCAGAAAAGCTGAAAGTAACATCCTTCTCTAAAAGACTGCATAGAGGTTTTGCAATCTTAGAGAAGTCATTTATGAACCTCCTGTAGAACCCAGCATGCCCCAGAATACTTCTAATACCCTTAAATGAGCTCGGTGGAGGATGTTTCTCGATCGTATCCAGCTTTGCTTTATCCACCTCTAATCCTTGAGCCGACACATTATGGCCCAAAATTATTCCCTCTTCAACCTTGAAGTGACATTTTTCCTAATTGAGTATGAGGTTTGTATCCTTACATCATTTGCAAAACCATGACCCGATTCTCTAGGCAAGTATCAAAATTGTCTCCATAGGCCAGAAAATCATCCATGAAGACTTGACATTCTTCTCCACCATATCTGAAAAAATAGCCATCATCATACAGTTTGGAAAGTTGTTGGTGCGTTGCATAGCCGAATGACATCCTCCACGAATGCAAATGTGTTGTAAGGGCATGTAAATGTTATCTTTTCTTGATCCTCGGGAGGCGATGGCGATCGATTATAGCAGAGTATCCATCCAATAAATAGTAAAACTTCATGTCCCACTAATCATCTAACATTTGATCGATAAATGGTAGCGGGAAATGATCTTTTCGGGTTGCCTTATTCAACCTCTTATAATTGATGCACACCCTCCAACCTATCAACTTGTCTTGTTGGAATTAACTCGTTGTCCTCATTACATATCACCGTTATTCCCCTTTCTTTGACACCTGATGAACCGGGACTAACCCATTTCTTGTCGAAAATTGGATATATGATCTGGGCATCCAATAATTTTAAATTTCCTTCTTGACCACTTCCTTCATGATTTGGGTTAAGTCGGCGTTGATGCTCCACCGATGGTCTTGCATCATCCTCCATCGAATCTTGTGCATGCAAAATGACGGGCTAATTCCTTTATATCCATGATTGTCCATCCAATCGTTGATTTGTGATCCCTAAGCACCCTCGAGAACTTTTCTTCCTGCAATTAGTTAAGTCGGCGAAAAATAATTATAGGTAAAGAATTTGAATTGCCTAAATACGTATACTTGAGATGTTTAGGGAGTGGTTTAAGTTCCAATGTTGGTGGCTCCTCTAATAACGGTTTCAATTTTTCTGCAGCTATCTCCTCAGTATGCAGAGGTTCAAACGGTGCTCTGAATCGGCTAACTCGTGGCCAAGAGTCTAGCATCTGTAATAAGTCCTCAAATTCTGGGTCGTCTTTTTCTTCATCCCCCAACAAGGTTGTTTCTAACGGATCGTTGACCAAACTCTTGCTAATATCTTCGCTGGTGATTTACTCAATTAAATCCATCCAAAAACATTCTTCCTCATCCATAGGGTATTTCATGGCCTTGAACACATTAAATTTTATTTCTTGATCCTGGACTCTCATAGTAAGTTCTCCTTTTTGCGTCTACATGAGTGTCCTTCCCGTCAACGAAAAGGTCTCCCTAAGATAATCGGGATGTTCTTATCCTCGTCGAAATCCGAATGATAAAGTCCATGAGGAATATAAACTTATCCACTTTAACGAGAATGTCCTCTCTGATGCCTCTCGGATATGTGGTGACTTGTCACTTGGCTGCAATGAAATATTTGTAGGCTTTGGTGCGGGCAAACCCAATTTTGAGTATACTGACAATGGCATTAGGTTTATACTCACCCCCAAATCATATAAACATTTGTTAAACGACATTTTCCCGATCGTGCACGGGATAGTAAAGCTCCTCGGATCTTTGAGTTTTGGTGGTAACTTCTTTTGTAACACCGCACTACACTCCTCTGTTAGTGCCACTGTTTCAAATTCTTCCCATTTCTTTTTCCTCGACAGAATTCCTTTCATAAACTTCGCATAACTCGGCATTTGCTCTAGGGCCTCTGCGAATGGGATATTAATCTGGAGTTTCTTGAACACGTCTAAAAACTTTGCGAACTTCTTATCTGACTTCTGTTTTTGCACCCTCTGCTGAAACGGTGGTGGAGGATAAACAATTGGCTTATTGTTTAACTTTATTTCCTCGTCCTTGTTACCTTCCACCACGTTACTGTCATCAACTTTTTCCTCCGGTGTGGCTGAATTTTCTGCATTATTACCCCCGAGATGTTTTCCACTTCTCAACATAACTGCTTGACATTGCTCATGACTACCCTTCAGATTTCTCTCAGTGTCACTAGGTAATGTTCCTTGTGGTCTATTATTCACTGCTAACGCCAGCTGTCCAATCTGATTTTCCAAATTCTTGATCGACATCTCTTGACTTTTCATCACCATTGTTTGATTTTTTATTGTTGCCTCAGCGCTAGTTATGAACTTCGACACCATTTCCTCGAAATCTGATTTCCTTTCGTGATGTTGAACCGGTTGTTGGTGACTCTGAAAACTAGGGGGATATGATGGTCATGGAGCTTGAGTTTGCTGGTTATTGCTCTATAAGAGGTTTGGGTGGTTCCTATTCCCCTGGTTGTAGGTGTTTTGGTATATATTTTGCGAAATTCATTGTGTAATTCTGGATGAACTGGATGGATCTTTGGATTAATTGCGCCTTGATCGTGTAGGATGATCACCCTTTTACATAATTCACATACTACATGACTTTCTTCTTTGAACTTGATCCCCTATTATAGTATCAACCTTATCATTCATAGTATCAAAATTCTTGGATAGTGCAAAAATCTGTGCTTGTATAGCTGTCACCCCGTCTAATTCCAAAATCCTAGCCGCCTTTGCCTGTGTCATTCTTGATGTGGGCCACTGGTAGTTGTTTGCCGCCATGGTTTCGATCAAATTATAGGCTTCTTCATAACTCTTAGCCATGAATGCACCACCTGACGCTGCATCAATACTGGTTCTGACATTCCCATTTAGTCCGTTATAAAAGGTGTTCATTTGTAGCCATTTGGGCAATCCATGATGTGCGCACTTTCTAAGTAATTCCTTGTAACGCTCCCATGCCTCTTATAGTGACTCCCTATTCTGCTGCTCAAACATCGTAATGTCATTCCTCATTTTAGCAGTTTTTGCCGGTGGGAAAAATTTGGCAAGAAATTTTTGAGCCAAGTCTTCCCACGTAGTAATCGACCCCGGTGGTAGATAATGTAATCAACTCTTCGCCTTGTCCCGTAAAGTGAATGGGAATAAGCGAAGTCTCAACGCTCATCAGACACCCCATTGTACTTGAGCGTGTATACATTTCCAAAAAGCGATTAAATGCTCATTCAAATCGTCATTTGCCATTCCCCCAAACTGAGCTAAATTCTGCATCATCTGAATGGTCCCAAGCTTGATTTCAAAAGTATTCGCAGCTATTACAGGCCTAGTGATACTCGACTGCAGATCAGTCACCTTAGGTGTTACAAAATCTCTCAACGCTTTCTGGTCTTCGGCAGCCATTGTTTCCTCTTTATCAGAATTTTCGAATTCATTCCTCGTTTTTTCAATCCACTTACTTAACCTCTGAAATTTCCTTTCAATGTCGTCCTCAAAAGGAAGCAAGTCTGGATGTTTAGATCGTGTTTGCATAAACCAATGTCAAAAACCTGAAAGTGGAAAAACAAAAACAAAAATTGTTTAAGTAAAACTGGACTAATTAAATTGATATGGTAAAAATATTTAAAATCTCGGCTAAATTGTCCCTGACAACGGAGCCAATAACTTGTTGGGTAAAATCAATACACGCAAAACATGCAAGTGTACGTGGTCAACAAGTAATATAGTAGTGAATAAAGTATCGTTCCCACGAGGACAAATTATCAAGAATTTTAACTTCATAATTATCAATTTTCTATTAATCCTAATTCTATTAAACTATTCAATTCAAAAGTTTTAAAACTATAAAAACTAACTTAATAAATAAGTAAACTATCACAAAAACAATGGCTAATATCAAAATTCGGAATTTCAAACAATTAATAGAGAATTGGACTTATGATTTCACCCTGAGCTTCACTCTGATTTGCAAACCTTTATTCCAACTCAATTTAATATCCCAGTTTATTAATCAAGAACACGAAAGTAATACTAGCCACCTCTCGATGCACTAATACCATATTAACGTCAATCCACAATTAAGATAGAAATTCGTTAAACACCTAAATCACCCAACTCACTATATCTCTATGCGAACGTCAATTAAAGAAGGTTTAAACTTAAGTTCTCTATTCGATTACATATGATGTTAAGCATATCTCTACCTTAACAATAATCAAAAATCTGCTATTGACAAAATTCATGACACATGCTATATTAACTAGGTCTAGATCTGAATCTCCTCTCTCGATTCCATTCAAATCCACAAGGAATTGTTGATCAGGAAATTCATAAGTTCACGCTCGAATTAACATAGATAAATAGAGAATAAATTATTGAATTGGAAATCAAAGTTATATAATCATCGTTTCGCCCAAAGATCCATCACAAGTCTAATAAGCGAATTAGTTCATAACGAATGAATTAAAAACTGAATAATATACTGAAAACATCCTTTCGATTACAAATAAAGAACTAAATAGAAGAAGAATAATGAAAACCCCTTCACGTAGCCTCGATTTGAAACCGTCACGATAATCTCTGAAAATTACTCCTCCAAACTCGCACTTGAATCCTGCAATTTTTTTCTTGTATTATGCTTCTTGTGTTGTATGATTAGTTGTTTTCTACGTAATATTCAGCTCTCCTTTATGTTCTGGCCAGAATCTACTCTTATAGAGTCCAGACGCCTAACAAATAACCAATAAACCAAGTAGCAGCAGACTCCACAAACCAGCAGGACACTTTAGGATTCGGGACCCCAGCCCCGGCGGGGGGTATAGGCTCAGGAAGGCCCGCCCCGATGGGCATGGCTTCTGCTAAACAAAATTTTCACTTTCATGAGTTTTTCCACTTTTGCTCCAAAACTCTGCCACTCTTCACCACTTGCATCCATGACCACCCTACACATAAAATAACACGAAACGAGTGAAAATGAACACAAAACACGAAGATAACTATGAATTTAAACTTGAAATGAATATCGATTCGTGTATATAAAATCCACTTATCAGCAAGCAAACAGCTTCGGGTATGGTGATGGAGGAAGATGGTTGTTGGGGAGAAGGTCTTGGTCGTTCGGTTGGAGTTGGGATATGGATTGTTTTTGAAATTTCGGTTGATGAGGTCAGTTGGTTGTCTGAAGCATGTTTTCTTTTTCTGATGAGGGGAGAGTCGGGTTCGGCTATTTCATCGACTTCGTTGATCTCAACTGGAATGTTGGGAGTTTGGTTGGCTTCAGTTTGGGGAACATTAAGTTCTTTGGCTGTGAGAGGGATGATGTTGGCTCTTTTCTTTTTGGTTCGAAGAATTTGGGTACGTTGGGCAATGGGCATGTCAAGAAAGCTTTCATTAAGCGTAGGGATAGGTGTGAGACCCTAAATTTTATGAAATGAAAGTATTCAATTTTCTTATAATTATTCTATTTAGTAAATGGTTAAATTGATAAAAGGTTAAAGTTAAGGGTGATATGTTAAAATTTTTCAAAGTAGACAAGTTGTCATAAAATACCCAGTTACTATTCACTCTAGTATTATTCACTCGGGTATTTGGGGCACTTTTTGTGTCGGAATGCTATTCACGAGTTACTATTCACGGGGTCCTATTCCCGAAGTACTATTCACAGGGTACTATTCACCCGAAAAATATATTTCTTTTTGGTACAAATCATTTTTGGATACAATATTATTCCATGAGAAGATGTGCTAATTTTTCAGACCGTTGGTTGAAATTATAATAGTAAATCAGTATGGATCATTGGTTTAAAGTATTAATAGTAAAAGCTATTTATATAAAACAGAATACTTTTATAAAATTATTCTAAAAATAGAATATATTATATTCCATTATGCATAGTGTTTTGCATAGTAAAACCTTTTTATATAAAAATGAATACTTTTATAAAGTTATTCTATAGATAGAATATATTATATTTTATTATGCATAGTATTGCATAGTGTCTGCATAGAGTTTTGCATAGTAAAATCATTTTATATAAAATAGAATACTTTTATAAAGTTATTCATTTTATTAGATTATAAATAGAATATATTATATTTTATTTAAAAGATTTTTCTTTAAATCTGGACCGTCCGATTAAATTAAATCAATTTGGACCGTTCATGAATTAGTTACTATGCAGTCCATTCTTTTATAAATAGAAGCTCATTCCTTCATTATTTCTTACGAATTCACTGAAACTCTAGAGAGAGAAACTATAGAGAGAATTCTTCTTCTATAATCTTGAGCGTATTTCTTTAGAGTTTAAGAAAGCTTTGAGCGTTGTACAAGTTTTCTTCGAGTTTATCCTCGCTCTACCAGTCAGAATACTCTTCTTTCAAAGGTAGGGAATATTATTTGTTGTACTCATAAGGGGTATTCTTTCTTTCTTATTCATGAAGAGAACTTCTGTTATTTCATTCTTTATTATTCTGTTGGAATAACCTGTATACGCGGGATACCCTATAGTTGGTGAAATTCTTCTGTTATTCCATTCTTTATTATTATGTTGGAATAACCTGTTATGTGAAGTACCGCATACATGGTGAAATTCTTCTAATATTACATTTTTTTTCTTATTACGCCGAATATCACATGCATGCGTTTACGCCGGACTTAGTTCCATTATTTATTATTACGCTGGAATATCACATACATGCGTTTTATCTTTGGACTGGTTCCGTAATTTATTATTCATTTGGAATATCACAATCGATCGCGTTACGCTTTTGACCGGTTTCGTTATTAGTATTACATTGCTGAATAACTTTGTCTGCATGTACTGCATGCATGGTGATTTCATTGTTATTCCATTCTTTATTATTACATTGGAACATCCCATCGGTCATGAATTTACTTTGACCGGTTCCGTTATTATTATTGTGTTGGAATAACATGTCTATGCGAAGTACCGCATGCATGCTGATTTCTTTTGTCATTCCATTCTTTATTATACTCAGTTGGTTAAAGTTTTGACTACTATACTCCATGAAATTAGTGGAATATCATTGATAGTTGCGCTTCATCAAGTATCTTTTCATGGAAATATTCTTCTGAGCATTCTTGAATTTTACTCTATAAAGAAGTATCATGTTGACAATTTGGACGTTATTAGTTCCTAGATAAATTAATTTTTGAACTTGTTTTATTGAACTATTATGTCATTGTCATCATCCTCATGTTTATATTATGTTGAAAGTCATCTGTGGCTTGTAGTGCATAGATGGACTTGGTATGATTATGACCAGGGATTATTCGGTATAATCATGACCGTACTGTTGCAAATAATGTGGAAAAAGTCCTCATTGGCTCGTAGTGCATTGATGGACAGTTTTTGGTATGATTATGGCTATGGATTCTATTCGGCCAAGGGTGCAAAGATGAATTATTTTATGGCATTATCAGGACCGTTGATGAAAACATGATTATCTTTGGCCCGTAGTGCATGCATATTCATGGTCGTGATACTAAAGAATATCCTTGGCCTGTAGTGCAAGGATGATTTGATGATGTGGATTATTTATTAAGCTGAGTCTCAGCGATAAAAGTGATGAAAAACCTTTTAAATGATAGAAGATAGTAGATTTTATTTTCTGTTTGACTCTTCTAATGGATTGCTTGTTCCGCTGCAATTAAACTTGATGTTTGTTATATTGTATCAGTTTAACACTGTTGAAGGCTAACGATAATTTATTCTGCATTATCTTAGTCATAATACTTCTTACTGGGCTAGTTGAGCTCACCCTTTCTTTCATTGTTCTCTTTAGGAAATGAGAACGTATCTGTGACTAGTCGGGGAACAGAGTGATGGTCCTAGATGGTGCATTAGTAGTCCTCACTATTCTGTGAAATAGTGTAATAATAAATGTACTGAGGACTCCATTGAGTGTGGATATTGTCTAGATGACAATATTTGTATTAAAACTCACAGCTCAAGTTGTATATTTAAGTTTGTATTTGAATTCTGTACCATGTATTTGGCGACTCAAGATGGGTGATGTATACCTGTTTTGGGGGCGTCACAGTTGGTATCAAAGCTTAGGGATATGATCCCTGGCAAAGATGTGGGATAAGAACTAGGAGGGGAGAGATGGGGAATTCCTTCGCTAGTGTGACCTACCTAAGTTTATTTGGTATTTAATTGGTCGGTCAGAGTATATGGATAACATGTGATATGTCAATTAACATTTATTTTGAAGATATGTTCTAGAATGATATCTGAAATACAGGAGATGAGTAATGGAAAAATCATGATACAGATGATATAACCGGGAAGGTACAATCCGAAAAGAAAGCAATGTATTCTCATCTTTTTGAATATCAGGTACGTACGTAAATTTCGAGGGCGAAATTTGATAAGGACGGGAGATTGTGAGACCCCGAATTTTATGAAATGAAAGTATTCAATTTTCTTATAATTATTCTATTTAGTAAATGGTAAAATTGATAAAAGGTTAAAGTTAAGGGTGATATGTTAAAATTTTTCAAAGTAGACAAGTTGTCATAAAATACCCGGTTACTATTCACTCTAGTATTATTAACTCAGGTATTTGGGGTACTTTTTGTGTCGGAGTGCTATTCACGAGTTACTATTCACGGGGTCCTATTTCTGAAGTACTATTCACGGGGTACTATTTACCTGAAAAATATATTTCTTTTCGGTACAAATCATTTTTGGGTACAATATTATTCCATGAGGAGATTTGCTAATTTTTCAGTCCGTTGGTTGAAATTATAATAGTAAATCAATAAGGATTGTTGGTTTAAAGTTTTAATAGTAAAAGCTTTTTATATAAAACAGAATACTTTTATAAAGTTATTCTATAAATAGAATATATTATATTCTATTATGCATAGTATTTTGCATAGTAAAATCTTTTATATAAAAATGTATACTTTTATAAAGTTATTCTATAAATAGAATATATTATATTTTATTATGCATAGTATTGCGTAGTATACTGCATAGAGTTTTGCATAGTAAAATCTTTTTATATAAAAAAATGAATACTTTTATAAAGTTATTCATTTTATTAGATTATAAATAGAATATATTATATTTTATTTAAAAGATTTTCTTTAAATACTGAATAGTCAGATTAAAGTAAATCAATCTGGACCGTTCATGAATTAGTTACTATCGCAATCCATTCTTTTATAAATAGAAGCTCATTCCTTCATTATTTCTTACGAATTCATTTGAAACTCTAGAGAGAGAAACTATAGAGAATTCTTCTTCTATAATCTTGAGCGTATTTCTTTAGAGTTTAAGAAAGCTTTGAAAGCGTAGTACAAGTTTTCTTCGAGTATATCATCGCTCTACCAGTCGGAATACTCTTCTTTCAAAGGTAGGGAATATTATTTGTTGTACTCATAAGGGGTATTCTTTCTTTCTTATTCATGAAGAGAACTTCTGTTATTTCATTCTTTATTATTCTGTTGGAATAACCTGTATACGCGGGATACCATATAGTTGGTGAAATTCTTCTGTTATTCCATTCGTTATTATTATGTTGGAATAACCTGTTATGTGAAGTACCGTATACATGGTAAAATTCTTCTAATATTCCGTTCTTTATTATTCTGTCGAAATATCATGTCTGTGCGTTTACGCCGGAACTGGTTCCATTATTTATTATTCTGTTGGAATATCTTATGCATGCATTTTCTGGGACTGGTTCCGTTATTTATTATTACATTTGGAATATCACAGCCGGTCGTATTACGCTTTGACTGGTTCCGTTATTTAGTATTCTGTTGGAATAACTTTGCCTCATCTGATATCGCGTGCATGGTGATTTCTGTTGTTATTTCATTCTTTATTATTACATTTGGAACATCCTCGCTTGCAGTGCAATTTCGATGACTTTGGTTCCGTTATTATTATTCTGTTGGAATAACCTGTCTATGCGAAGTACCGCATGCATAGTGATTTATTTTGTTATTCCACTCTTTATTATACTTAGTTGGTTAAAGTTTTGACTACTATACTCTATGAAATAAGTGGAATATCCTTGATATTTGCGCTTCATCCAGTGTCTTTTCATGGAAATATTCTTCTGAGCATTCTTGAATTTTACTCTATAAAGAAGTATCATGTTGACAATTTGGACGTTATTAGTTCCTGGATAAATTAATTTTTGAACTTGTTTTATTGAACTATTATGTCGTTGTCATCATCCTCATGTTTATATTATGTTGAAAGTCATCTGTGGCCTGTAGTGCATAGATGGACTTGGTATGATTATGACCAGGGATTATTCGGTATAATCATGACCGTAATGTTTCAAATGATGTGGAAAAAGTCCTCATTGGCCTGTAGTGCATTGATGGACAGTTTTTGGTATGATTATGGCTATGGATTCTCTTCGGCCAAGGGTGCAAAGATGAATTGTTTTATGGCATGAATAGGACCTTTGATGAAAACATGATTATCTATGGCCCGTAGTGCATGGATAACTCATGGTCGTGATACTAAAGAATATCCTTGGCCTGTAGTGCAGGGATGATTTGATGATGTGGATTATTTTTTAAGCTGAGTCTGTGACGACCCAAGAATTTAGAAAAATTATTTAAATCTTAAATTATTGAATAAAGGTTAAATAATAATCCTGAGCGTAAAAATAAGTGTATCGCGTTTGATATTTTTGGGAAGGAATTTTGAGGATTTCAAAATTACATGAAGGATTTTGGTGAATTATTCAGATTAAGTCTATATTAGAATATGATCTGTGTATATGGTCATTTATGTATACGAGAATGTGGTTAAGGGTCAAGGTTGACGGATAAATTTTATCAAAGTTGAACCCTAATATTATTAGACGTCAACGTTCGGTTAGAAAATTCTTGCAATTTATAAGAAACCCTAATTTTATGGTTTAAAACCCTAATTGTTCTGTTAGGAACCCTAATGTACGGTTATGGAATTAATTGTTAAATTAGTAATTTTAATTAGGAATTATTTAATCCTAATTGTCAATAATGATTTATAATTGAGAAATTAGAATATAATTTGAAAATCCTAATTATAATTTACAGATAATAATTTTCTATTTAGAAAACCTAAATTTGAAAATATCATAAAATTGATTTTTGGGAACCTTAGGTTTTAACCCTAAGGGTTAAACCCTAATGGTCAAACCCTAATAGTCAAACCCTAAGGGTTGTAGCCAATGTCTAGAATGCCCTTGAAATTAAAAGTGAAATTATCAAAATGCCCTTTTGTCCCATTTGGTGAATTATTGCTAGAAATCCTACCATATCTTGCAAAGTCAATAATTGCAACTTAGATATTGGCTATAACATCAACACATCATTTTTAAATGCCGACCATTTCAATTTGCATCAATTATTATCAATAATTAAAGAGAGAGAGAAAGAGTCACTTTACTCTCATTTTCTCCCTAGCCATCCTCTCTCTCTAAAATTAGGGTATGAGGGTGAAAAGGAGTGTGAAGGTCAGATAATATCATATCTAGCAATTCAAGAAAAGATTCAAGAAGTCAGAATCAAAATCAAAGCCTAAAAGTGGTAAAAACCCTAATTCTTAGAAATCCTTTGAACTTATGTTATTTGTTGTAATTCATTGTTTAAAGTTGTGTATTATGATGCTATTGAGTGATCTGGGTTGTAATAACATGGATCCATAACATCAAAGTACACGAAAATGAAGTTTTAAAATTTCTGGAAAAATTTTGAACAATGGCCTCACAACCATATGTCAGAGGCCATAGATCATTGTATGTTACGTGTTAGTGTTGTTTTATGTAATGCATCTGTAGTATGCTATGTTTGCTTCACTCTGGAACTTGAATCAGGCCTATAGCATTTCTAGATCAAAAATTATAGATGGTCAAACATGGTTGGCCAGACCTTGAAAGGCAAGCTACAGGCAAACCCGAATTTCCGAGGTCGACAACGACTTTTGAGGCCTTTAATCTTGCTTCTGTTATGTTATTTGATCATGTTGTTGCTTTAAGGTTATATTATGACATGAGATCTACACGTCCAAGTCATTATCTTACCCAGATCTGTACCAGGATCTTATAAATTCAAGGTCAAATAGCGTTGACCGATCAGCCATATGAACTTTCTGGAAAACGCAGAAAGTTCAAGATCCGGTTCTTGATCACTACTTTGACCAGCCAAGATTTCTTTTATATATTGTTATTAGATCTAGATGTTGATATTTTATTGTAGCCGGATATCTCCTCTACAAGAATGAGCCTTTAGATCACATAAACGACTCATAGATTCCAAAGTATAAACTTCAAAGTAGGTACCTTGAATCTGGTAAACCCAGAATTCTAAGAACAGGTCTCTGACAATACTTTTCAAAGCTTAGATCTTATTGTTGTGATATGTTATGGCCAAGAAATCAGTTTTTGGTGGTAGTCATGCACTTTTACTACAATCTTAAGATGAATTTCAGCCCCGAAAACCTTACAAACACAGATCTACATACGGTTGAACTACCTACCTTAGCTTTTGACGAGTTTTACGGGTTTAGGCTCAAGAACACCTATAGCGACAGTTTAAATCACTATAGGGCCCTTTAGCGACACTTATTTTCTAAAATGATTTATTTTATTTAATAAATAGAAAAAATAGTTTTTAATTATTAAAATACATAATAAATTATAAAAATTATTTTAAAGCACGAAAATTAGTTTTTAATTATTTTGAGTATATTTCAAAAATATTTAATATTTTTGGAATATAAAAGGTATTTTTTTATTTTAATAAAAATATTTATTTAATTATAATATTAAATAAATTCTTTAAAAATAGTTTTAATTAATGAAAAATCATGAAAAATCAAATTATGGTGTTAGAAAATATTTTAAGTTATTTTTGATGACTTTTAATATTTTGTGATGAATTTCATTAATAATTTATTATTAATGGTAATTAATTTATTTAATGAATATATTAGATAAATTATAAAAAAATAGAATTAATGCTTTAAAAATCATATAAAAATGATTTCAATTTGTTATAAAAATATTTTAAGTTATAAACTATAACTTTTGATATTTTTTCATGAAAATATTAATATTTTAATATTAATATCAATTATTAGTTAATGAATTTAATCTTTTAAAAATCATATAAATGTGATTTTAAAGTATTAAAAATACTTTAATATATTATAAATATATTATAATATTGTTACATGTATTTCATTAATATTTGGTATTAAATAAATATTAATGATTAAGGAATTATGTGGTATTTAATTCATTTAAATATGTTATTAATAATTTTGTAATTTAATTTTAATATTTATTAGATTGAATAAATATTTTTCGATGAATTAATTATTAGATTAATTAATTAATTGATGAAGTTGTGATAGATTAATTTAATTATATGTGTTATATTTATTAAATTAATGTGGAGAATTTTATTATTAGTAGTATGTGATTATGTGAGCTTATTGAATTAAAAGAAATATATTTAATAAGCTATGTTATTTCAATTAATTAAATTATTAATTAGAGATTTAATAATTTAATATTATTATTAAATAAGAAATTTAATTATGTGACTATGTGAATTAATGAGAATTTACTATATTAAATAAGATATTAGATTTATTTTATAATGGGTGTGACATTATTTAAAACTATATTATAAGGCTTTATTAAATTAAATGGTTTTAAAACCCATTTTTGTTAAATGAAACGTGGCCTTAGTGGGAGTTGAGGCGATTACCCATGGTAGATAGCCCGACCACAAAAAGCGTCGATCGCTTTTATTTATTGAATCGTCTTCCTTCTTCATTTAATTTCCTAAATCGACATTAAGCGAGAGAGGGAAAAGAGAGAGAGAGTTGAGAAATTGTTGAGTAAAGTGTGAGTTGAGTGATTGAAGAGTTTGGGAAGGGTTTCAATTCATCTCCTACTATTTCACTATATGCTTGGGTAATTTTCTTCAACCCGATTTATAATTCGTCTTTTAAGTTTCATGAATATGGCTTAAGTTTTACGTGATTCTCTGTAATTGGGAAATTATGGTGTTATGTGAATATATGTAATAATTAGAGTTGTAAGGCATGTTTTATATATATATATATATATATATATATATATATATATATATTATATATATTGTATCCATATCATTGGTTTCATAAGATTATAACGTATGATTTTGACATTATTATTCCAAAAATTTACTGAGTACGTGATATGGCCATATATATATACTTACGCACAAATTTAATGTGTTGATCATATATTATCCTAAATTTTACACTTATATATGATTATACATGCTAAAACAAACAAAATGAAACTTGAGTGGTTGGATTTGACCTTATACTTGAATCCGTAGTAGTAAATTCTATGTTTTTATTCAAAAACCTTTAAGAACATCGAAACGATATAATTTACATATTTTAATTACATAACTATGTGTTTTAATGGGTTTAAATTACTCTATAAATGTTGGGTAATGATTATGTATAAATTCTAGTATTTGGGTATGCTTAAACTAATATATGGACAAGGAAATTGGAAGTTATGGCCATATTCATGTATAATTTTACGTGTGATTGATTTTTGGCCTAATTTGGCCTTGTTATGTTCATGACTGATGAATCTACGAACTACGAAGCTACGAAAAATGAGCACAGGTAACCCACTTCCGTGGCGTTACCAAAACTACATTACCACTTACGTGATCGAAAAAAAAAAAAAAAATAAAAATAAATATTAGATGAAAATTATTATTAAAATATTTATAAAAATAAATCAAATATTTTAATTGAGATATTTATGGAATAAAATAAATATTCTATGAAAATTATTATTAAAATATTTATAAAATAAATTAAATATTTTAATTGAGATATTATGGAATAAAATAAATATTTGATGAAAATTATTATTAAAATATTTATAAAATAAATTAAATATTTTAATTGAGATATTCATGGAATAAAATAAATATTCGATGAAAATTATTATTAAAATATTTATAAAATAAAGTAAATATTTTAATTGAGATGTTTATGGAATAAAATAAATATTAGATGGAAATTATTATGAAATAATTTATTAGAGTGTAATAATAGTAAGAGAATGAAAATATTCTAATTTAATTAAGTAATTAAATTAGAAGGGTAATGATTTGTTAAATAAAGTAGAGTTTATATTAAATAATTAAGAAAAATGTAACTAATGAATTTAAGTGAATATATATGGTATATGTGTAGGACTTGTGGTGAGCGGAGTAGTAATCGTTTAGCTTACACACGAGGCAAGTTCTAAAACCTTAATTCTTTACATAAAGCAAATTCATTATTACTATCTTGTTTATTATTGTTCAAGTCAAGATTTCATATTAGATCTTACCATTCTTTAAAAACATAATTCTATTATCTGATACTTATTAGATTGTATACATCTTGAATTTTATTATTCAAATTGAATATCAATTATTGTTGAACCTTGTAAGACTAGTGAACCCTTATTGATTCAACTAGTCCATAGTTGATAAGCGTTATAAATTCTAGAACTTTTATTGAGCTTACCAATCAAACTTCCTTTAGTGCGGACTCAGATGTCAAATGAGATGAACAACCCTTTAATAGGGGATTATTTACGCTTTAGCGTTAAGATATTAATGCGCGATGTGGTACTAAGGGTGATCCCCCTAAATGCGAGAAGAAGAGAGTCCATAGTCTTATGATTTATTAAAGGTTTCAAGAATAAACACTTGACAACCTAGGACATAGTTCAGTCTTGTGACCCTCGAATTTCTTTTGATTCTTGTTATTCATTCTTGATTCAAAAGTTGAGCTTTTATATTCAAAGTTATTAATTCATTCGCATGTTATTATTATTCATTTATTATATTGTTATACTTGTGGGCAATCGTGCTCACTCTTCTTGCGTAATAATAACATTGCGATTAAACGAACGAGAAACGAATGCAAGCCTTCCACTAGTAAAAGCGAGGGCAAGATTAGCAAGTAATGAAGACTATTTGTTTATGGGGTTGTGTAATGACATTTAGAATTGATGTTACTTAAGACTTAATTGTTATGTTTCCATATACGGATATTTTAAGGTTAGATTAACTTTGGATTTATTTAGTTATCTGAGTTGATGTAACCCCATAAGGGAGAGAGTTATTATTTATTCTATCTATTGTATGGTTGTATTTTATTTATGGGTAGATAGATAGATGATGTTTGTCTGATGAACACCAAATCTGTGGAAATGGAAATCTAGGATTTGGGGGTGTCACGAGTTAGTATCAAAGCTGTATGGTTATGAACCTTAGGTGGGGAACAACCTTAGGTAGTAGCCTTGTAGGAGATCGAGAACATAGTAGTGGTAAACTCTTATCGAGTTCTAAGAAATGAATTTCTAAATTCATTAAAGATAATAAAAGACTTTATGTGCTTATGTGTTAATCTATGTGTTATTATAGCATGGATTAGTAACTAAAACTTAAAATTTTGTTGTCGGGATGTCGGATATTGGAGGAGCTAGTCGAAATTTGGGAGGAGGAACCCGATTACCTATAGAGGAGGAGCCCCAGACATTCATGTCGTCGAGGGAACAACTTGTGCAGAGAGTCATCTCCGATGATCACTTGTCGTTGGTCGGGAGCATGGCCGGGGGCCGATCCGAGGAGGATCTGAGGAAGAGGAAGAAGAAGAGGAAGAAGAGGAGTTCCCACCGAACTCCATTGATGCGAGATGTATGGCGCTCTATGATCGTAACGTAGAGTTGCGAGGATCTTTTATTAGGATTTGGTTGAGCGGTTAGTCGGTGATTACTATTGAAGCGAAGGATAGAGATTGTGACTCTTCACACGTTTAGGAAGCGTGGAGTGGGATCTGGTTCACGAGAAGGGTCGGATGAGGATAAGTCCACGAAATAGAGAAGTTAAAGAAGGATCTGAAGGAGACCTCGAGAGGCTTGCCATAGCGAGGAGGGAAATTTGGAGTACGAGAGTCACGCCGTCTTGATCGTCTGAGAAAGATGATCGCCGTGCGAAGAAGAAGCTAAACTTGAGGGGACATACTCTACACTACAAAATCTGATGAATGTGGTCCAAGATCGAGTTAGGAAGTATCCAATCCGGTTTGAGGATCTACCATCATATATCTAGATCGTAGAAACGATGTCTTCCGCATCATCGTGGAGGAGGAGCGTAGCAAGGCTATCCGGTAGCCTTGACGAGACGGTGATAGAATTTGTTTAATTATGTGAAAGACTTAATTAGTTTTTATATATAAATTACGGCGTGTTTATGAGCGAAAGAATATTTGAATGTTTTAAATCACATGGATTCTTTATTCGAGGATAGTTGATGTAAATAGCGGTTATCTTTATCGTTTAATGTTAAAACTTTGATTTGAATGCAAATATATCAAGTTGTTTGAGATGATGTGTTAAGTGATATGTTAAATTGTTGAGTAATGCCTTAACTATTTAGAAAATAAATAAAGTTCTAATAAAGCGTTTATTTAATAGAAAAATGCATGCTTGAAGACGACCAAATCGTCGACCCGGCCCGGAAGAATCAGACGAATAACAACAACAACACCACCAATCTTGACCCAGATTCGGCGGTTGGTGAATTCTTAGTGGAGCAATTAACAATCAACCACAAGCCCCACGAACACCACGTTCAAGGATTTCAAAGGCGGTGGGACCGCCCGAGTTTAAAGGTTCTATGAACCCAATCGAAGCTCAAACATGGGTTATGGAGATGGAGAAGGTGTTTGGCGTCGCGAGTAAGGAAGACGAGAAAGACCGCATATCTGAACATTCATCTTTGAAGTCTGAAACCCGACTATTGGTGTGGCGAGCGAAACAAAATCTGAGGGAGGAGAAGATGTAATAACACAGGAGAGATTTAAGGAGATGTTTTTGAGATGTATTTTTGACTAGTTCATGAAACCAAATGGAAGTTCGGTTTTGGAGTTGAAATAGGGGAATATGTCCAGTAGCAGTTATCTGGCAAGTTCAATGAATTGGCTAGGTTCACCACATATCAAGTGCATCTTGTGAGAGAAAAGGCGAGAGCGTTTGACGCGAGGTTGAAGCCACAGTTGTATAGCAAGTGTCGATGTTCGAATTGAACACTTTTCTTTGGAGTGTTAGAAGGCCATACTCATTTGAAGGTGGAAGCGATCACGGTATCTAAATATAATCGAGGATCGAGAAGAAGAAAAAGAGTGAAAATGAAGGAATTAACAAGGCGGTGGAAGTAGCACGGGAGGTAATAATAATCGAAGAAGAAAGTGGTCCGATAACTTCGTCAAATTTGGAAGTCGACAAGGAGGAGGGCAAAAAAGAAGATTGAAGCGTGCTCAACTGCGGAAAAGCTCATCTGGGAGTTTGCATGAAGGAAAAAGCAGTATGCTACAATTGTGGTCGGGAAGGCCACATAGCACCTAAGCTTGTTCTAAACCAAGAAGGGTGCTGCTTCACTTGTGGCTCAAAGGATCATCTTGCAAGGATTGTCTAGAAGGGATCTGGAGGAGCAGGATCGGGAGGAATAGAGGAAACAACGGTGGAAGCACTCGACTATCGAGGGACAATGCACCAATAAATGATAGCCACGAACATTCAACATGATGATTCGGGGATGCGATGCGATCTCGCGATGTGGTGTCGGTATCATTCCGATCAATAAAGTTAATGCTTATGTATTATTTGATTAAGGTGCTACTTGTTCATTTATATCAGATGACTTTGCGAGAACTTAGAATTGCCTAAGGATGAGTTAGAATACCCGTGAACATAGAAATTGCGAATAGAAATTATTCTGTTAAAATGCGTGCACAAGAAGCGTAGAGTGGATATTAAGGGTAACATTATGAGCGTAGATCTTATCCTATTCGACTTGGAGAATTCGATATTATCTTGGGTATGGTGGTTATCCAATTATGGGCGATAATTGATTGCGGAAAAAGCGTATTAACCTTATGACTCAAAAATCGAAGGTTGTGTTTTATAGTAGTAAATCGCCTGAACAAGCGAGAGTTGTCGGCGATGATGCGAGCCGGGAAGTTGTTAAAACAAGGCATGTGTAGATATCTAAACTACATAGTCGATATTAAATAAAAAAATCCGAAAATAGAGGAGATACCGGTGGTGAGGGATTTAGCGGACGTATTTTGGATGATTTGCGGGACTTCCACGGATAAGCGGTTGAATTAAGTGATCGATTTGGCTCGAGGAGCGGTTCCAATATCGAAGGCACCATCTTAGAATAGCACCGGTAGAGATGAAAAGTGATGATGGTTCAACTACTGAAATTACTAGACAAAGTATATCCAACCAAGCGTATCACCGTGGGGGCGCGGATTTTATTAAATAAAGAAGAAAGATGGGACAATGCGGCTCTGCATCGACTATAGAGAATGAATAAGGTCACGATCAAATAGATATCCATTCTGCGAATCGATGACTTGTTCGATCGGTTAAAGGGAAGCGAGATACTTTTCAAAGATAGATTTGAGGTGGTTATCATCAATGAAGGTGAGACGGAAGATGTCTGAAGAGACATTCATTGAACCCGATCGGTCACTACAATTTACGGTAATGTCATTTGGTCTAACAAATGCTCTGCGACATTTATGGGCTTAATGAATGGAGTGTTCAAGCCGTTTTTGGACAAATTAAGTAGTGGTATTTATAGATGACATTTTGGTATATTAGAAAACCAAGGAAGAACATGAAGAACATTTGAGGGTGACATTAGAGGCGTTGAGAAGAGAGAAGTTGTGCGCTAAATTTTGAAATGTGAATTTTGGATTGAAAGGTACAATTTCTTGGACATGTGATCGATAGGGGCCGGAATTTGGTGGATCCTCAAAGTCGAAGTTTGTGATTAAGCGGGATCAACCAGAAGGCGTCGTCGGAGTAAGTAAGAAGTTTTCTTGGATTGGCGGGTTATTACGAAGATTCATTCGAGATTTTCCAAGATCGCAACCCGTTGATGAATCGACTAGAAAATCGATGAAATTTGTTTGGGCGGAGAAGTGTGAGGAAAGCTTTCAAGAATTAAAGAAGAGGTTAAGTTCATTACTGTGTTATCTCTTCCGGATGACACGAAAAATTTTATGGTATATAGTGATGCGTCGCCTGAAAGGACTTGGTTGTGTGTGCTCATGCAAAATGGCGAGTCATTGCGTCTGGCGTCACGACAATTGAAAAGATTATGAAAAGGGTATCAGGCCCATGACTTGGAGTTAAACTGCGATAGTTTTGCTTTGAAAATCTGGAGGCACTATCTCTACATGGGGAAATGTGAAATATATCTGAGACCACAAAGTGCAAAATATATTTTTACGAAAGAAAGACTTGAATATCTGCCAAAGAAGGTGGTTGGAGTTAATTAAGGACTACGATTGTGAGATTCTATACCATCCGGGTAAAGGCAAATGTGGTGGCCAAGCGCCTTAAGTAGAAAGGGTTGGGAAACGATGTTGTTAGCAAATGCAGGGAGGAGTTAATTTCAAATGATGGAGAAAATTGGAATTGGAAGTGAAGTATCTATGGAGATTGATGAGAAAATATTTGGATGCGATCTGGTATAACCCTCTTGGATAAAGTTAAGGAGGCTCGACTTGGAAGACGAAGAATGTAAAAATGTGACAAAGAAGATATACGAAGGAACCAGAACCAAGATTTAAGATGGATAAGGAAGGAATCTTTGAGATTTGATAATAGAATTTGGATGCTGCTTGATTCGAGAGATTAAGGAAGATATTTTAAGCGAGGCTCATAGTTCACGATATTCGATTCACCTGGTAGTACCAAGATGTACCAAGATCTTAGACAACATTACGGTGGTGGCGAATTTGAAGCGTGATGTTGCGAGAATGTGTTGCCAAGTGTCGACACATCGAGAAAGTGAAAGCGGAACATCGAGAGGCCAGGTGGATTGCTACAATAGTTAGAGATCCCAGTGGAAATGGGAACATATTACAATGGACTTAAGTGGTTGGCCTTAAGCGACTCGGAAAAGGCTACGACGCAGATATGGGTTATCGTTGATGGTGACGAAATCTGCACACTTCCTTCCATCAAAATAAGATTCAACTTAGATCGGTTAGGCGAGGCTATATGTAAAAGAGATTGTTTGAGCCACGGAGTTCGGTATCAATTATTTGAGATAGGGATCCGCTTCACATCAAATTTACAGAAGCGTCTTGAGGAATGCATGGATGCATGATTGCGAATGAGTCTGACTTACCACCCTCAAGCAGAATGACGAGTGAGAGAACGATTGAGACATTAGAAGATATGCTAAGAGCACATGTGATGGACTTTAAAAGAAATTGGGATGATCACCTACCATTAGTAGAGTTGATTCTGACAACGATTACCGCTACGCTAGTATTGGAATGCCACCCTATGAAGCGTTATCTGGCGAAAAGTGCGAGAACTCCACTATATTGGGATGAAGTTGGCGAAAAGACAACTCTTAGGCGAAATTGGTACAACAAACGGCGAGACGTAGTCGAGGTGATTGAAGCAAGATTGATGACTGACTCAAGATGAAGCGGAAGAAAATCTGTAGATCCACACCGTAAGAATGTTGAGTTCGAACCCGGGTAGTTATGTGTTCTTAAAGGTCTCTCCTTGGAAAGGAAAGATCGATTAGGAAAGAAGGAAAATTGAGCCCAGATTCATCGGACCCTTTGAAGTTACGAGAAGGGTCGGAGAAGTTCTTATGAGGTAGCCTTACCTCCATCTCTGAGAGAATGTCCACAATGTTTTCCATGTCTCGGTCTTACGACCCTACAAATCCGATTACAAGCATGTGATTGAATATGAACCCCTACATTTAAATGACAGACTTGTCTTCGAAGAAATTCTGTTCAAATTATCGTAGAAAAAACACAGTTAGAGAAATAAAGTAATACCTTATACATTAAGGTAATTTGGAGGAACCACAATGTTTGAAGAAAACTACGTGGGAACTTCGAAGAGAATATGATGAAAATTATCCTCATTTATTTACTTAGATTGTTATATGCGATTACGGGGCGAGAATCTTTGTAAGGGGGGGGGAGAATGTAGCAGGACAAATTTTTGAGTTGTGATTACGGGGATGAAATCCTTTTAAGAGGAAAAGATGTGACAACCATAATTTTGTAATTTAATTTTAATATTTATTAGATTGAATAAATATTTTTTGATGAATTAATTATTAGATTAATTAATTAATTGATGAAGTTGTGATAGATTAATTTAATTATATGTGTTATATTTATTAAATTAATGTGGAGAATTTTATTATTAGAAGTATGTGATTATGTGAGCTTATTGAATTAAAAGAAATATATTTAATAAGCTATGTTATTTCAATTAATTAAATTATTAATTAGAGATTTAATAATTTAATATTATTATTAAATGAGAAATTTAATTATGTGACTATGTGAATTAATGAGAATTTACTATATTAAATAAGATATTAGATTTATTTTATAATGGGTGTGACATTATTTAAAACTATATTATAAGGCTTTATTAAATTAAATGGTTTTAAAACCCATTTTGTTAAGCCAAGCGTGGCCTTTAGTGGGAGTTGAGGCGATTACCCATGGTAGAGTAGCCCGACCACAAAGCGTCGATCGCTTTTATTTATTGAATCGTCTTCCTTCTTCATTAATTTCCTAAATCGACATTAAGCGAGAGAGGAAAAGAAAGAGAGTTGAGAAATTGTTGAGTAAAGTGTGAGTTGAGTGATTGAAGAGTTTGGGAAGGGTTTCAATTCATCTCCTACTATTTCACTATCGCGCTGGGTAATTTTCTTCAACCCGATTTATAATTCGTCTTTTAAGTTTCATGAATATGGCTTAAGTTTTACGTGATTCTCTGTAATTGGGAAATTATGGTGTTATGTGAATATATGTAATAATTGAGTTGTAAAACATGTTATATATATATATATATATATATATATATATATATATATATATATATATCATTATATCATTGGTTTCATAAGATTATAACGTATGATTTTGACATTATTCCAAAAATTTCTGAGTACGTGATATGGCCATATATATACTTACGCTTTAAATTTAATGTGTTGATCATATATTATCCTAAATTTTACACTTATATATGATTATACATGCTAAAACAAACAAAATGAAACTTGAGTGGTTGGATTTGACCTTATAACGAATCCATAGTAGTAAATTCTATGTTTTTATTCAAAAACCTTGAAGAACATCAAAACGATATAATTTACATATTTTAATTACATAACTATGTGTTTTTAATGGGTTTAAATTACTCTATAAATATTGGGTAATGATTGATTATGTATAAATTCTAGTATTTGGGTATGCTTAAACTAATATATGGACAAGGAAATTGGAAGTTATGGCCATATTCATGTATAATTTTTCGTGTGATTGATTTTTGGCCTAATTTGGCCTTGTTATATTCATGATGAGCTTGAGAAGCTATGACTATGAAAAAATGAGCACAGGTAACCCACCCCGTGCGCGTTACCAAACTACATTACCATACCCCATGATCGAAAAAAAAAAAAAAAATAAATAAATAAATAAATATTCGATGAAAATTATTATTAAAATATTTATAAAAATAAATCAAATATTTTAATTGAGATATTTATGGAATAAAATAAATATTCTATGAAAATTATTATTAAAATATTTATAAAATAAATTAAATATTTTAATTGAGATATTATGGAATAAAATAAATATTTGATGAAAATTATTATTAAAATATTTATAAAATAAATTAAATATTTTAATTGAGATATTCATGGAATAAAATAAATATTAGATGAAAATTATTATTAAAATATTTATAAAATAAAGTAAATATTTTAATTGAGATGTTTATGGAATAAAATAAATATTAGATGGAAATTATTATGAAATAATTTATTAAAGTGTAATAATAATAGTAAGAGAATGAAAATATTCTAATTTAATTAAGTAATTAAATTAGAAGGGTAATGATTTGTTAAATAAAGTAGAGTTTATATTAAATAATTAAGAGAAAATGTAACTAATGAATTTAAGTGAATATATATGGTATATGTGTAGGACTTGTGGTGAGCGGAAGTAGTAATCGTTTAGCTTTACACACACAGGCAAGTTCCTAAACCTTAATTCTTTACATAAAAGCAAATTCATTATTCTATCTTGTTTATTATTGTTCAAGTCAAGATTTCATATTAGATCTTACCATTCTTTAAAAACATAATTCCAATTATCTGATACTTATTAGATTGTATACATCTTGAATTTTATTATTCAAATTGAATATCAATTATTGTTGAACCTTGTAAGACTAGTGAACCCTTATTGATTCAACTAGTCCATAGTTGATAAGCGTTATAAATTCTAGAACTTTTATTGAGCTTACCATCAAACTTCCTTTAGTGCGGACTCAGATGTCAAACTGAGATGAACAACCCTTTAATAGGGGATTATTTACGCTTTAGCGTTAAGATATTAATGCACATTGTGGTACTAAGAGGCAAATCCCCTAAATGCGAGAAGAAGAGTCCATAGTCTTATGATTGTTAAAGGTTTCAAGAATAAACACTTGACAACCTAGGACATAGTTCAAGGTCTTGTGACCCTCAAAATTTCTTTTGATTCTTGTTATTCATTCTTGATTCAAAAGTTGAGCTTTTATATTCAAAGTTATTAATTCATTCGCATGTTATTATTATTCATTTATTATATTGTTATACTTGTGGGCAATCGTGCTCACTCTTGCGTAATAATAACATTGCGATTAAAACGAGAGAAACAGAACGAGCCTTCCACTAGTAAAGGCGAGGCAAGAGATTAGCAAGTAATGAAGACTATTTGTTTATGGGGTTGTGTAATGACATTTAGAATTGATGTTACTTAAGACTTAATTGTTATGTTTCCATACGATATATTTTAAGGTTAGATTAACACAGGATTTATTTAGTTATCTTGATTGATGTAACCCCATAAGGGGAGAGAGTTATTATTTATTCTATCTATTGTATGGTTGTATTTTATTTATGGGTAGATAGATAGATGATGTTTGTCTGATGAACACCAAATCACATGTGGAAATGGAAATGCGGGATTTGGGGGTGATCGATATGGATAAGAGAATGATTGACAAGCTTACAAAGAAAGATTGTTGTGTGTCTATGAATTAGTCTTGAATCAAGAAAGGATTATGAATACGAGTTGAATGAAATTCGTATTGAGAAGGGAGTTAAGATTAATTAGGTGGGGATTTCAATTGAGGACTCATGTCAGCAGCTGAGTTGTACGATTCTTCGTATGGGAGTTGAATTGTACTTGGTGTGAAAACCACTTAGTTTCTGGCACTGTTAATCATTGAAATGTCTGTGTCGCGCTATTTGCTATATACATGTTGAGAAGGTGATTCTTTTCTCACGTGTATAATAGATAGATAGGTGATAGGTAGAGAATATCAGGTTAAGTATGAGTTCTTAAGACTCATACTTATGGTACGATCGTGACTCAAAATTATATGAAATGTTTATGAACCCCTCAGCAAATGGACGCTAAAGGTCTGTCTAGGACAAGTTCTTAAACACATATGATTGTGGCAAGTTCCTGAACTCATAAGTGTGGTAAGTTTGATGAACTGGGTATAGTTTTGTGTGAATGGAGTATTAAGGATAATAGGAATAGATAGACTGTTTAAGCAAATGATTATTAGTGGAGACATAGGTTTTCCAAAATTCCTAGCTATGCTAGACTTTGATCTTTTTGGACATCAAGCTAAATACGCACTATGTGCTTTTAAAAAAAATGTGTGTGTAGACTCGTAATCATTTTTGGAACGGTTTAAAGTACAATCTATGCTAATTTTTTCAGCTAGACGAAGATGATTTGAAATATCAAAATATATTTTTATTTATCACTTATGTACCATGTAACCTGGTGCAGAGATGATAAAAAGTTGATGGAGCTGTAATTGCAGGAATACTTAGTGTTGAATTGATTTAAAATCGTTGTTCCAATATTGTATGATGTGTTATGACAAAGTCATACGATGACGGCATCCTTAAACGGACGTTTAATACAGTACGACATCATGACGTCATTCTCCAAAATATTTTCAAAAATTTTAATTTGCCAACAGGGTTTGGCTACACCTAAATAATTCGATTGAATTGAATTATTGATATGAGTTTGTGCTATTCGATTCAGCTAGACTAATGTTTATGAAAACTCTAAGTGTTCATTGAAAGAAATTCCCAAACCAAATTGTTTTGGTGCGGAATCTAATAAGACTAAGGAAAAATTTTGTGCCTATGGCAGAGACGAGAAACAGAGTTGACCAGAAGTACTTGATAAGTACATGGCATATTGGGTTAATTACCCACTATGTCCGTAAGTTATGACGGTTTGCGGATGAATTTCCATATAACCTTTGCGAAAAATGACAGAGAATAGTCTAGAAAACCCTCAGCAATACTTGAAATTTTTACTCTGGTGAGGAATGTATTGGGTAGCATGTGATGCTGTGTATGAATGATGTATGGTGTAAGGTAAATTTCGGGGACGAAATTTTTAGAATAAGGGGTGAATGTGACGACCCAAGAATTTAGAAAAATTATTTAAATCTTAAATTATTGAATAAAGGTTAAATAATAAACCTAGACAGAAAATAAGTGTATCGTTTGATATTTTTGGGAAGGAATTTTGAGGATTTCAAAATTACATGGAGGATTTTGGTGAATTATTCGAGGATTAAGTCAATATGTGAATATGATCTGTGTATATGGTCATTTATGTATACGAGAATGTGGTTAAGGGTCAAGGGTTGACGGATAAATTTTATCAAAGTTGAACCCTAATATTATTAGAACGTCACCGTTCAGTTAGAAAATTCTTGCAATTTATAAGAAACCCTAATTTTATGGTTTAAAACCCTAATTGTTCTGTCAGGAACCCTAATGTACGATTATGAAATTAATTGCTAAATTAGTAATTTTAATTAGGAATTATTTAATCCTAATTGTCAATAATGATTTATAATTGGGAAATTAGAATATAATTTGAAAATCCTAATTATAATTTACAGATATTAATTTTCTATTTAGAAAACCTAAATTTGAAAATATCAAAAAATTAATTTTTGGGAACCTTAGGTTTTAACCCTAAGGGTTAAACCCTAATGGTCAAACCCTAAGGGTTGTAGCCAATGTCTAGAATGCCCTTAAAATTAAAAGTGAAATTACCAAAATGCCCTTTTAGTCCCATTTGGTGAATTATTGCTAGAGAATCCTACCATATCTTGCAAGTCAATAATTGCAACTTAGATATTGGCTATAACATCAAAGACATCGACCCTAAATGCCGCCCATTTCAATTTGCATCAATTATTATCAATAATTAAAGAGAGAGAAAGAGTCACTTTACTCTCATTTTCTCCCTAGCCATCCTCACTCTCTAAAATTCAGGTATGAGGGTGAAAAGGAGTGTGAAGCTTAGATAATATCATATCTAGCAAGTCAAGAATAGATTCAAGAAGTCAGATCAAAATCAAAACCTAAAAGTGGTAAAAACCCTAATTCTTAGAAATCCTTTGATCTTAAGTTATTTGTTGTAATTCATTGTTTAAAGTTGTGTATTATGATGCTATTGAGTGATCTGGGTTGTAATAACATGGATCCATAATATCAAAGTACACGAAAATGAAGTTTTAAAATTTCTGGAAAATTTTTGAACAATGGCCTGACAACCATATGTCAGAGGCCATAGATCATTGTATGTTACATGTTAGTGTTGTTTTATGTAATGCATTTGTAGTATGCTATGTTTGCTTCACTCAGGAACTTGAATCAAGCCTATAGCATTTCTAGATCAAAAGTTATAGATGGTCAAACATGGTTGATGAGCCATGAAGAGCTGTTTACGGGCAAACCCGAATTTCGGTCGACAACAACTTTTGAGGCCTTTAATCTTGCTTACATTATGTTATTTGATCATGTTGTTGCTTTAAGGTTATCTTATGACATGAGATCTACACGTCCAAGTCATTATCTTACCCAGATCTCATGCGGATCTTATAAATTCACGGTCGAATAAGCGTTGGCCGATCGACCCATATGAACTTTCTCGGAAAACCCGGAAAGTTCAAGATCCTTCTTGATCACAACTTTGACCACCAAGATTTCTTTTATATATTGTTATTAGATATAGATGTTGATATTTTATTGTAGCCGGGATATCTCCTCTACAAGAATGAGCCTTTAGATCACATAAACGACTTCATAGATTCCAAAGTATAAAGCATCAAAGTAGGTACCTTGAATCACAGTAAACCCGAAATTCTAGAACGAGTCTCTCGATAATACTTTTTAGAGCTTAGATCTTATTGTTGTGATATGTTATGGCCAAGAAATCGGTTTTGGTGGTAGTCATGCACTTTTACTACAATCTTAAGATGAATTTCAAATTGAAAACCTTACAAACACGAGATCTACATACTGTCAAACTACTTACCTTAGCCAACGATGGGTTTCTAGGTTTAGGCTCAAGAACACCTATAGCGACAGTTTCGTCGATATAGGGCCCTTTAGCGACACTTATTTTGGGAAAATGATTTATTTTAATTAATAAATAGAAAAAAATGGTTTTTAATTATTAAAAATACATAATAAATTATAAAAATTATTTTAAAGCACGAAAATTAGTTTTTAATTATTTTGAGTATATTTCAAAAATATTTAGTATTTTTGGAATATAAAAAATATTATATATTTAATTATAATATTAAATAAATTATTTAAAAATGGTTTTAATTAATGAAAAATCAAATTATGGTGTTAGAAAATATTTTAAGTTATTTTTGATGACTTTTAATATTTTGTGATGAATTTTATTAATAATTTATTATTAATGGTAATTAATTTATTTAATGAATATATTAGATAAATTATAGAAAAATAGAATTAATGCTTTAAAAATCATATAAAAATGATTTCAACATTATAAAAATATTTTAAGTTATAAACTATAACTTTTGATATTTTTCATGAAAATATTAATATTTTAATATTAATATCAATTATCGATTAATGAATTTAATCGTTTAAAAATCATATAAATGTGATTTTAAAGTATTAAAAATACTTTGATATATTATAAATATATTATAATATTGTTAAATGTAGTTCATTAATATTTGGTATTAAATAAATATTAATGATTAAAGAATTATGTGGTATTTAATTCAGTTAAATACGTTATTAATGATCGAAAAATTGAGATAAATGGTAATAATTATCTGAAAATTATTGCAAGTCTATGAAAATTATCTTGACTAATAAGAAAATTATTTGTGATAATTGTTTAGTGTTTAGCCAGAGTTTAATTGAACTTAAACTCGTGAATTGTCCGAACACTACAAATCGAAATGATAGAAGCGTATGTCGGTTTCAACTCAGAATTTGCAATAGTTTGACTTGATGCTATGTCTTATGTGTATAATAGATTGATAGGATTATATGTTATGTGTTTAGGTTATTCTACGTATATATATAACAATATTATACTGTGATGATATTATTCTAATATTGGAGATCTATATTATTAATATTAGGTCTCAGATGAAGCTTATTATATTGCGTTACGATAATTAACGGTTCAGGCAAGTTTCTTTTTACTTAACTCTACTAAGAGTGGTTTCATTCGGTTATGCTTAAGGTTAATCATTTCTGATTGCCATGTTGAATTGTACTCTGTACATATTACATGTATAAGTGAGGTATGAAAGGCTGATCACCTTCATTACCAGTTGGTCCAGATATAATATTGTTCCTGTTCAATACTTGTTCAGTCAAAATTTTGTTCATGCTAATTCACAAATACATTGTGAAGGATAGCCAGCTTATTATTTAGACTCTTTCAATCATGATATATCTATAAATTATTTTAAAACTTGCTGGGCAAATTTCATGCTCACCCTTGCTATATCATGATAAACATTGCTGATAAGGCGAATGCGTTTGGATACAGGAAAAAGGATAATGCCAAGTTCAGCTTGGGATAGAATGTGCAGCTAATTTGTAAAAGTAGTTTTGATTAGTATTGTTATATGTTAGATAGTTTATGAATTGTGTATAAGTTAAGGTTACTCGATTTTGGGAAAAAGTATGTAAGTTTAATGTATAAACAATTTATGTTTATATCTTCCGCAAACAGTTGTAGAAATAGCGAACTAGATCAGGGGGCGGGATTAAAATTATTCTCTGAGTCTCAAATGATAAAAGTGATGAAAACCCTTTTTAAATCATAGAAGATAGTAGATTTTATTCTCTGCTTTTCTTCTTAATGGATTGCTTGTTCATTGTAGTTAAACTTGATGTTTGTTATATTGTATCGGTTTAACACTGTTGAAGGCTAACGATAATTTATTCTGCATTATCTTAGTCATAATATTTCTTACTGGGCTAGTTGAGCTCACCTTTTCTTTCATTATTTTCTTCAGGAAATGAGAACTGTGACACCCCCAAAATAGGTCCATTCCATCCAACCCATTCTGAGTCACCAAATACATGGTACATAAACAACTACAACTTCATTAATACAATTGTCGTGCAAAATATGATAACACATGAACTGTGAGTTTAAATACAAATATTATCTTCTTGACAATATCCACACTCAAATAAGTCCTCATTACAATTATTGATACACTATTTTACAAAATAGTGAGGACTACTAAAACAACTGTCTTGAACCATTACTCCACACCCCGACTAGTTCCCGCTATATTCTCGTCTCCTGAGAAGAAAAATGGAACAAAAAGGAAAAGGGTGAGCTCAACTAGCCCAGTAAAGAATATTATGAGTAAGATAATGTACAACAAATTATCCTTAGTCTTCAACAGGGAAAAATCTGATAGAATACAATGAGCAACAAGTTTTAGATCAACAAGCTGCGATGGAAATAACAATTCATTAAAAGAGTTAAGTAGAGAATGAAATCTACTATCATCTATGAATTTAAAAGTCCATCATCGATATTTTATCCCTGTAACATCAATCAATATACATCATAAATCAAATATTCATCTTTGCACTACAGGCCAAAGATATTCACCAGTTGGTCATGTTCATCTAAACACCTGTTCATCTTTGCACTACGGGCCAAAGATATTCATCATAAAATCATTCATCTTTGCACTACAGGCCAAAGATATTAAGTTATATCATCATTTAGGACTGAGGATGATGAAAAATATTTTAAAGAAAACGAATCAAGTGAAACAAAAGAATAAATATTAAGGATTCGTATTTCAGCTATTTCATGTCCAAAAATATCTCATAAATAATCATAGTGGAGTAAAATTCAAGAATGATCAAAACATGGATCCAATCAAAGATATGAATCATAACAGACAATCTTGGACATAGAAAAGAAAATTTATTTTTTTGAATAATGTAAATCGTATTAGTGAATAATCTTAGTATCGTGAATAGTCTTGTGTATCGTGAATAGTAACTCAACACCAAAAGATAGAAATTTCACAAAAAACATCATCATGCTTCGTGAATAGTACTCGTGAATAGTAACTCGTGAATAGTAACTCATGAATATTAACCCATGAATAGTAACCCCGGCATGAAAAAGTTCAAACCAATATTTTGGTATAATGATATTGAAGAAATAATAACACTTACGAAGAAATTAACATCCCTTACCTTAGCTAGAATAGTACTTCTGGTTGGAATACAAGATATAATGCCGAAAGAACTTGCACCGTATATCAATACTCAAAGTACTAAAATACTAACAAAAATATGCTCGATATTTAGAGAGAGAAAGAGAGAGAAATCTGTAGTTTCTGGTGTGTTTTTCATTTCTAACCTAAGCACCCTATTTATAGGAAAATGCTTAAAACACCAAAGCAGAAAATTTAATATAATATTAATATATTAAAATTAAATTCCTACGCCAACCTTAGAAAATATGAAATCAGCTCATTCAACACACATGTGGAACACACCATAATGAAAAAAACGTTTTTGTTATTTAAAGTATTTTAAACTTCCAAAAATTAATTATTTCGGAACTCCGGAACTTCAATAATTCACAATAAATAGCCCTTTTATCAGAAAATTCGAACCTCGCAATTCTCATAGGAAATTCAATTCTCTACAACTTTGCAGAAGAAAGTTTTTCCAAATTCCAAATGCAAATGACCAAAATCCACAAACGGGCAATTTTACAAAGTATAATCAAATTTCAATCAAGAAATAGGGTCCACCGACACACAAAACATGTGTTAATCATTTAATGCAACAAAAATACTCTTCCTCCTCATATACTCATATATCCCACATTCATTGTAAAACTATCACCATTATTATATAATATAATAAAATATTATTTTATCAGAAAAGATAAAATATCAATTTTTTTAACAATTGTCACTTTAAAATTTTTTTCCATCTATATTCACATAAAATCAATATTTTTCTCATCATATAAATCAATAATCAATTATTTACAAATAATATTACGAGAATCACAATCTTGTGCAACCGTGCCGCTTTCTAGGAAAGAGGGGGCTTTCCAATAAAATTTCTCCTTCTTGGCCTAGCAATTAGGTGACCAAACCTCTCCTTAGATGTAACTTTCTAGACATTGCCAATAATGTTTTCTAATAATATTATTCGAGATAATATGAATTATTGCTTTGATAATGGAAAATATTGTGTAGTGACAATTATTGAAATAACAATAATATAAAATATCAACGCAACAATTATTATTGAATCAATAAAATAAAATCTTTGAGCAAGAATTCTCGTAACAATTATTGAGTAGTGCCTTCTTACATAAGAATCAATAATTGGTGCAATACTGGTATCTACTCTTTGCGGCAACAACGCGACATTCGTGTTTTTAATCATAGAGGGTATTCCAACAGTATTAACGTTAACAACTACGCCGTTATTTATAAACAACTCATACTTGTCGTTTTCTTCATCCAATTGATTTCCGTTATGGGGCCCACACAAGGATGCGCCGTCGTACGAATATTCCCCGACAGTAAGAATATTCCACGACCAAATGAATATTCTCCGACAACAATGAGTATTTTATAACCACTTGCTTATTTAAAAATATTTGCGCATTTTACCCATAACTAACCACATTAATCAATTCAACCCTTACTATTTCAAAATAATAAATAGAGGAAATTAAATCTTCATTTATAAAAAGTTGGGGCCTTACAACCTCCCCTCCTTATGAAATTTCGTCCTCGAAATTGACATGCGTAGGACATGCTCCTTCCCATCCAAGATCTTGACTGGTACCTCCTCATACGTTAAATCTTCTGCTATCTCGTCTGGTTTTAACTCAATAATGTGATTCAGGTCGTCCACATATTTACGTAACATCGATACGTGAAAAATGTTATGAACACGCATCATACTTGGCGGTAAAATGAGTCTATAGACCACAGTTCCTATTCGATCGAGGATTTCAAATGGACTAATAAATCGAAGGTTTGAGCTTTCCTCACATCACTGATTCTCGCTTTTGGAATAACAACTTCTTGCACCTCCTTCTTCATATTCATCAGCTCCTGTGTGTAGCTTGAACGGTTTTAACTTTATCAATTAAAATCGATTCTACTCGTATATTACACGTGGGTCCCTAGAGTCTTTAACTCTATCTCTATCATTTATAAGTTATACGAAATGGGTCTTTGACAATATCGTACTCGTACTCATATATGATCTTCTACTCAACACGTCAGCTACCACGTTCGCTTTTCTAGGATGGTATGGTCAGAACATGTGCCGAAATGAGTCTCCTTTGAGTTCTTCGAAGCCCTTCCCACATTCTTTGCTCCATTCGAATTTTGTATCTCTACGAGTCAGATGCGTTAATGGAATAGCGATTCGAGAATATCCTTCAACCAATCTCCGATAATAACCAACTAAGCCTAGAAAGCTATGTATTTCAATTATCGACTTAGGTTTCTCTCAACTGTGACTTATATCCCAACCTTAGATAGCACATCACAATGACGCCTATCAGTTTACCACCGCACGAATATGACGTTCCCTACAGAGAGTTTGGTTTCAGTGCATTCCACAAAGGAAGTCACCAGATAGAGGCTAAGGTACCAACTTCTACAGTTTGATTTTTTAACTCCTGAAGTTCAATAGGAGCCATGAGATTTTAGAAATGGGTTTTGTACCAGGTTCAAAGTCGATACAAAATTCAATATCACACTTTGGGAGTAAGCCAAGAAATTCTTCAGGAAATACATCAGGAAATTTACTAACAATAGAAATATCATTCAAATCTAACATATTTTTGTTTAAGTCCATAACATGGGATAAGAAAACTTGACATCTGTTTTTCAATAAACGAATGACTTTATGGCTTGATATGAAAGTGTTTGACTTTAATGGTTTGTTTTCTTGAATTCGAATAACAGGTTGCTTAGGAATATGAAAACTAACAACCTTACGAAAGCAATCAGTTTTGGCATGATGAGTAGTTAATCAATCAATCCCCAAAATCACATCAAAAGCAAGTATCTTTAAAAAAATAAGGTCAATAGGTAATGTGATGGTGCCAACTAGGATCAAACAAGATTTATAAACAGTGGATGTAACGAAAGTTTCTCATAACAGAATTTCAACAGATAAGTCAAAGTCTAATTTTCTCCGGAGTAAAGTTTAAACGTTGAGTATAAGCAGGAGAGATAAATGAATGGGTAGAACCGGTATCTAATAAGGTATAAACTTCGTAAGAATTTATAATTAACTAACCCGTGCTAACTTTGTTGGGGTTCCTCACATTCTGACCAGTCACAAAAAATGCTCTTCCAGGAAACGTTGACTTTGACTTTTCTGGGATAGCCTTTGGAGTCACCATCCCCGCTGGACTGGGTTTCGCTACCGTACAATCTCGAGCGATATGACCTTCTTTTCCACAATTATAACATACCTTGGAAGGCTATGAACAGTTTGGACTTATGTGTCTCTCTTCTCCGCATCTGTAGCATCTAACTGGCGATCTTTGTCTTCCTCTAAAATTCGTTGCTGGTGTTGGTGCCAACGTCTTCCCGTCATTGTTAAATTTTCTCTTCTTGAAATTTCCACTTGAGTTCTTTCTTCTATTACCTTGGCCATGATTACCACTGAAGTGGTTACCATTTCTGGCATGATAATTTCCTCCACGATGGTTATCATTGTTCCGATGACCATCGCCACCGGTACGATTATCATCGAGTTGTTAGTCATTATTCTTCAGTTGAGCCGACTCATTATTGCTCTCCAATAACTGAGCCCTATTCACAACATCTGAATATAAACAAAGTTTGTGAGAAATGAGGTATTGACGTATTTTGGGTTTCAAACCTCGCAGAAACATTCGCGTCATTCTCTCCTCATTATCAACCAAATGTGATGCAAATCGAGACAACTCGGCAAACTTACCTTCGTACTGCGACACGTTCATATTGTTTTGCTCCAGCTTGATAAACTCTACCTCCTTCATGTGATGAATACTTTCGGGAAAATACTTGTCGTTGAACAATTCTTGGAACTTCTCCCAAGATATCTTCAGTGCGGCAGGCTGAGTACGCTTTACGGATTCCCACCAATAATCTGCCTCTCCTCACAACATGAAGGTGGCAAAATGAAACTTTTGCTCCTCTGAGCATCCCAAGACATCAAATATTTTACTGATCTGCTTTATCCACGTCTTTGCCGTAAGTGGTTCTGGCTTTCCCAAAAACTCTGGCGGTCCTAACTCCTTGAACTGCTTAGCGGTGACCATCCGTGAGTTGCCAGTGTTTCCACCTGCATTTTGAACAATAGTCTTTCTCGTTAGGTTTTGCATGAATTCTAGAAAGTTCCTAAACATACCATCGTTCATCATCTGCTCAGTGGTGTTGTTCACAAGAGGAACATTGCCAGCCTGTTGCGCGTTCTCCTTGTTGGTGAGCAAAGGTGTCTCCACAGTCTCATTTACTCCACTGTTAACATTCTCAGTCGACATTCTTAAATACTGCCATAAAACAAGGGTTAATTTAATAAATTAACAAATCACATAATACCCCTATATTATGACCGACCAACAAATAAGCTTAGGTAGGACACACTAGCGAAGGATTTACTCGTCTCTCCCCTCCTAGTTCTATTCCCCGATCTCCGCCAGAGACCATATCCCTAAGCTCTGATACCAACTGTGATGCCCCCAAAATAAGTCCATTCCATCCAACCTATTCTGAGTCGCCAAATACATGGTACATAAACAACTACAACTTCATTAATACAATTGTCGTGCAAAATACGACAACACATAAACTGTGAGTTTAAATACAAATATTATCTTCTAGACAATATCCATACTCAAATAAGTCCTCATTATAATTATTAATACACTATTTTATAAAATAGTGAGGACTACTAAAATAACTGTCTTGAACCATTACTCCACACCCCGACTAGTTCCCTCTATATTCTCGTCTCCTAAGAAGAAAAATGGAACAAAAAGGAAAAGGGTGAGCTCAACTAGCCCAGTAAAGAATATTATGACTAAGATAATGTACGAAGAATTATCCTTAGTCTTCAACAGGGAAAAATCTGATAGAATACAATAGACAACAAGTTTTAGATCAACAACTGTAGCGGAAACAACAATTCATTAGAAGAGTTAAGTAGAGAATGAAATCTACTATCATCTATGAATTTAAAAGTCCATCATCGATATTTTATCCCTGTAACATCAATCAATATACATCATACATCAAATATTCATCTTTGCACTACAGGCCAAATATTTTCACCATTAGTCATGTTCATCTAAACACTGCTCATCTTTGCAGACTACTGAGCCAAAGATATTCATCATAAAATCATTCATCATTGCACTACAGGCCAAAGATATTCAGTTATATCATCATTTAGGACTGAGGATGATGAAAAATATTTTAAAGAAAACGAATCCAGTGAAACAAAAGAATAAATATTAAGGATTCATATTTCAGCTATTTCATGTCCAAAAAAACCTCATAAATAATCATAGTGGAGTAAAATTCAAGAATGATCAAAACATAGATCCAATCAAAGATATGAATCATAACAGACAATCTTGGACATAGAAAAGAAAATTTATTTTTTTTGTGAATAGTGTCGTATTCTTGAATAATCATCAGTATCGTGAATAGTCAAGATCGTGAATAGTAACTCAACACCAAAAGATAGAAATTTCACAAAAAACATCATCATGCTTCGTGAATAGTACTCGTGAATAGTAACTCGTGAATAGTAACTCATGAATAGTAACCCATGAATAGTAACCCCGACATGAAAAAGTTCCAACCAATATTTTGGCATAATGATATTGAAGAAATAATATCACTTACGAAGAAAATAACATCCCTTACCTTAGCTAAAATAGTACTTCTGGTTGGAATACTGGATATAGTGCTGAAAGAACTTGCACCGTATAGCAATACTCAAAGTACTAAAATACTAACAAAAATACGCTCGATATATAGGGAGAGAAAGAGAGAGAAATCTGTAGTTTCTGGTGTGTTTTTTAATTCTAACCTAAGCACCCTATTTATAGGAAAATGCTTAGAACACCAAAGCAGAAAATTTAATATAATATTAATATATTAAAATTAAATTCCTACGCCAACCTTAAAAAATCTGAAATCAGCCCATTCAACACACATGTGGAACACACCATAATGAAAAAAACATTTTTGTTATTTAAAGTATTTTAAGCTTCCAAAAATTAATTATTTCAGAACTCCAGAACTTCAATAATTCACAATAAATAGCCCTTTTATCAGAAAATTTGAATCTTGCGACTATTTATATGAAATTCAATTCTCTACAACTTTGCAGAAGAAAGTTTTTCCAAATTCCAAACAGAAATTGACTGAAATCGACAAACGGGCAATTTTACAAGCTATAATCAAATTTCAATCAAGAAATGGGGTCCACCGACACACAAAACATGTGTTAATCATTTAATGCAATAAAAATACTCTTCCTCCTCATATACTCATATATCCCACATTCATTGTAAAACTATCACCATTATTATATAATATAATAAAATATTATTTTATCAGAAAAGATAAAATATCAATTTTTTTAACAATTGTCACTTTAAAAATTTTCTCCATCTATATCCACATAAAATCAATATTTTTCTCATCATATAAATCAATAATTAATTATTTACAAATAATATTACGTAATCACAATCTTAGCAACCGTAGTTCTCTAGGAAAGAGGGGGCTTTCCAATAAGAATTTCTCCTTACTGGCGTGCAATTAGGTGACCAAACCTCTCCTTAGACAGAACTTTCTAGACATTGCCAATAATATTTTCTAATAATATTATTCAGATAATATGAATTATTGCTTTGATAATGGAAAATACTGTGTAGTGACAATTATTGAAACAACAGTAATATAAAATATCAACGCAAAGAATTATTGAATCAATAAAATAAAATACCTAACAAGTAATTATCGTAACATTTATTGAGTAGTGCCTTCTTACGTAAAAATCAATAATTGGTGCAATCTGGTGCTACTTTGTCAAACAACGGCATATATCGTGTTTTTTAACCACCGAGTATTCCAACAAGATAATCGGTAACAACTACGCCAGTTATTTATAAATAACTCATACTTGTCATTTTCTTCATCCAATTGCTTTTAGTTATATGGGGCCCACACAAGGTCGCTACTGGCAGTATTTAATATTCCCACAACAAATGAAGAATATTCCACGACCAAACGAATATTCTCCAAACAATGATGTATTTTATAACCACTTGCTTATTTAAAAATATTTAAGCATTTTACCCATAACTAACCACATTAATCAATTCAACCCTTACTATTTCAAAATAATAAATAAAGGAAATTAAATCTTCATTTATAAAAAGTTGAGGCCTTACAAGAACGTAGCTGGGATTAGTCGGGGAACAGAGTGATGGTCCTAGATGGTGCATTAATAGTCCTCACTATTCTGTGAAATAGTGTAATAATAAATGTAATGAGGACTCCATTGAGTGTGGATATTGTCTAGATGACAATATTTGTATTAAAACTCACAGCTCATGTTGTGTATTTAAGTTTGTATTTGAATTCTCTACCATGTATTTGGCGACTCAAGATCGGTGATGTATACCTATTTTTGGGGCGTCACAATAGGGATGTGTTTGAGTTTTTTGGCGGATCTTTTCTTCAGTCGAGGTTGTGTTGAATCTTTGACGGGAGTTTGTTCGGTGGTTTGGGGTTCGGTGATTTGAGGTTCAATGTTTTGGGGTTCGGTGTTTTGGGGTTCAGCAAAAGTTTGAGTTGAGTTGGCAGAGAAGAAATCTTCGAGTTCTTTTAGATCAATTAAGGCTGGTTTGATGAGAGATACTGTAGAAGATAGAATAAGGTCTTTTAGAATAAATATTGGAAAGAATCTAAAATTATCAAGTATTGACTTCGGGACTTAGGTTTATGGTTGTATAGCCATGCCTGTTTGCTGAAGAGGTCGAAGCTCTATTCCTTCAGAGGGAGTTTCTCGTGAAGCTTCACCATCTCTATCACCCGTTCATCTGAAATTTCATCGAAGTCCAGGGATGGGCGTTTGTGAAAAGTCCAGTGTTCGTTGAATTCTAAATACGCTCAACACGTAAGTGCACGTGGTCAATAAGTAATATAATAGTAAGAAAAAGTATATTTCCAACAAAGACTAGTATGAAATTAAACCTAACAATTACCAGTTTTATATTAACTCAATTTTATTAAACTACTCAAGTTAAAGATTTTAATTAATAATAACTAAGAAACTAAAAATCTAAACCAATCAACACACTAAGTAACCGTAAATTTTAATCAAACAATGGAGAATTAGGCTTACAATTTCACTTTAAGTCTCACTCTAATTAACACACCTTATTTCAGTTTAATTCACTATCTTAGTTTATTAATCAAGGACACTCAAGTAGAATTAGCCATCTCTCTATGCACTAACACCGTATTAATTTAAATCCACAATTTTGATAGAATTAAGCCAAACACCCTAATTAACTAATTCACTATATCTCTATGTGAATAAAAATTAAAAAAGGTTTAAATTACAAGTTCTTTATACGATTACATGCGATGTTAGGTATATCTCTATCCTAAACATTCATCAAGATTCCATTAAAACACATAATTCAAGAACAAACGCTAAAGTGATTAAGTCTAGATTCATACATCATCTCTCGAGTCCATATAAATCCACACAGAATTGGTGATCAAGAAATTCATAAATTTAAGTGCAAATCATAATAGATAAACTGAATTGATAATTCTATTAAACTGAAATTAAAACATAACAATCATCGTTCAACAATAAAGATCCATTGGAAGCCTAAAAAGTAATTTAGTTCATCCTAGATAAATCAAAAACTGAAATAAGTGGAGAATACATCATCCCAATTGCAAAATACGATTTAAATATTTAGAATAGTTACAAAACCACATTTCTTCATCTTCAATTATGTAATCTTCATGATTCCGATCTTCTTTACTTTCCTCCAACGATCTTCTCTGAAAATTAGGGCTCAAAGTTTCAATTGATTGATTCTTATAATTAATTCTCTGTTGTTGTGTTGTTTGATCATAAGTCATGTAATTAGTTCATAAACGACACCCAACATAGTCCCAATCCATATCAAGTTGTTTCTTATACGCAGCTGCAGAGTTCCAATTGAAGTAAAACACTTTCTCTCTCCCCGTACCCCGCCCCGGCGGGGGTTTTTACACTGTATAGGCCCGCCCTAGCGAGGGGGGGGGGTACTTCTACAGCTCTAAATTCTTGCCTTTTGCATGCCATTTCTCGCCATAATACCACCATTATACCACCATGCCACGTATTTCACGCCTAAACATAAAACAAACACAAAACAAGTGAAAATGAACATAAATCGACAGGATCAACACAGTTTAAGTCCAAATTAGAAGCCGATTCATAGGTATGAAACCCACTCATCAAACTCCCCCAAACTTAAACCGTGCTAGTCCTCTAGCACAAAACAAAACGTAATACAATGCAATGGAATGCAACTAAACTACATGCCTACGAATCTAGCAGTAATGATAGAGACAAGTCTAGTCAACCGGCCTCAGAGAAATCAAGTAAACATGGTAATATATCATATCAAAACAAATCAGTAATTTGCCAATCAATCATCAAATATTAGACTGTTATCACTGATATAGTGCGTGTGTGCTCAACAACCATGTTAACTGATATAAAGTCAAATTTAACACATAACAGATCTCTTAGAAGGCATCATACAGTGTAAACTTAAGAAATACAAAAATAGGCTAGATTCGACTAAAATCAAAGAGTTACCAGTATCAAGGGTCAACATAGGGTACTTATGCTTTATTTTTCATTACGGGGGCTTTTTGCTCTTTTTCCCGTTTTATTCTCTTCTTTTTTTATATATTTCACTTGGCTGTGCAATATCTAATTCCCTTAGGCTTTTTAATGCTACCTTAATGAGCTTTCGACCAACGACTCCCAAACCATTTAAGGACTTAGGGCGCTAGGTGTAAAGACAATCCCCTCGGGCTTACTTACTCAAGTAACAAATGCCACGAAACTAGACTAGCTACGGTGTTTATTTTCTCCTTTTTTTTATAGCTTATATAACGCAAATTTCCACCAAACTTAGGTTCTTGCCTAACTTTAGTCATCACTGCCTATTCATGAGTTCTTTTCATTCAAACTAGCATTATCCTTTAGAGTTCCATTATGTGTCAATTTAGACTCAATCAATCAACAAAGTTATTTTTACTGTGCTAACCTTATTATACCAGTATCAAACAGAAAAAGAGTCAATTCATAATAGGAAATCACATCAAAGCTCTAATATACAATACTATACTTGTCTACTCAATTCCAATCCCCTCATTAGCCAAAATAGACTGTAACTATCTAATAGTTGGAATCAATCAAGATGAACTAAATGCTACTTACTTAACTAATATTTTTGCGATTTTTCAAAAATAAAATTCCAGATAAATTTAACAGAATAAAAAATTGAATAAAATAAAAAAAAACTATTTACAATACTACACTACTATGCAATTATACTACATGAATGCAAACACAATGAACCTAAACTAAACATGATAACATATATAAATTAATCAAATAATTAGCATAAACAAAACATGTAACAAATAACTAAACTAAAATCCCCCAAACTTAGCAATTACAATGTCCTCATTGTAAAAATATAACAGTAAGCACAAGAGGAGTTCCCTGAAATCAGCTAAGGTTGAGGTGATGGTGATGATGGTGGCCATGGCACAAAGACTCGGCGCTCCTCTATGTCTGAATCTGATGGTGGTTATTATGGCATAGGCTCTAGTGTTTGAAACTGGAACTGGGAAGCAACGACATGGTTTAGACTTTGTAAGGATGCGTTTAATGAGGCAAAAGACGTGTTCATGGCGTTGAATACATGGTCCTTCCTATTTGCCAGTCGGAACATCTTCCTATTCACGTCTTTATCTCCCTTATCCATCTGTCGTTGAAGACTATGAAATTGATTGCTAAACATATACTTTCCTATCCTTCTACTCCCCTCAGTCTCCTGCTCTCTAGTCATTTCATCGGTTTAGAACTCATCATCCCTCGAGGTGTCCTCAACATCTTCTTCTTCCTCAGAAGCCTATGGAAATATAAAACCGAAACCTCTTGGATGAGACTCCCCTCCAGGCCAGACAATGTATCATGCAATCATTCGGGAGTCTAACAACTGGAGAGGCTGCTGTACAGGCTCATCCCCGGACCATCGAACTCCTACCTGCCTGTACAACCCACAAATGAGGGATGGCTGTGGCAGTCCACCGAAGAATGGCCCTCGTAGACAGCAGCGAATAGGGAAACTGATAATGGAGCCTATGTCAATGTAGAAGTCTTTCACAATTGCGTACAACAGAAGCACTTTCTCCCTTATCACCTCACTAGTATACATTGAAGGAAACAACTTTGTGCATATAAACATATACCAGATTTTGCCGTAATGGCTCAAGTCCTTGCTTAAGAAGATAATGCCACCTTTTTTCCTTTAACCCAAACAGTGACCAGCTTAGATATATCAGTCAAAATCTGGTCGTAGTCGGGACTTCTATCACGTAACAGAGTAAACTGGCATGTGGCAGGGACTCGCAGGATGTAGTACTCGTTAATGGCATCTGGACTGAACGACACCTATTTACCCCACACAAACGCCCTGTATGGCGCCCTGTCCTCAACGTTTGCATAAAACTCCTTCACCACATTTATAATTGCTGGGTCAGGATCATCAGTGAGAATCACCCAACCTTACTTGTGTATTTACCTTCTCATCTGTCCGTCAAAAGAGTCCGGTGCCAAACCCCGCTCTTGAGTTAGTGCCTTAAGCACTAAATAGTCATATTTTTTGGTGGCGTTGTCACTAGTGAAATTTCGTCTGTCGAAGGCATGGGTGGGTGGCGAAGAACTTGAACCCTCGCCCCTTTGTCACTTTGATGGTGTTTTTGGTGCCATGGCAGTCAATTGTAGTCTCAATTTCCTCCAAACTTGTTTTTAACAATAAATCAAGCACTAGGTGTGCACACACTCAAATAACCCAAATATGAACACTGTAATCGAATAAGCTGCCAAACTACTGAAAATTTGCTAGTAATGGCTTACCCACATCAAGTTGCCCTATTTGAATGAGTAATGGCAATGATTTTGATCCACTTTGATGTTTTCCCCCTTTCTTATGCTCTGCAGACCCGAACTGGGTGAACCCCACTGATTTCCCTTCAGTTTGATGATATTGTTGAGATTGTATGTCCAAATTTGAACTTTTTTCGTTGTGCCTTTCTTCTGCAGAACCGAATGCTAGAAAACCCTAGATTTTGGGTAGTGAAATTCAGAGAAATTGTTGTGGAAGTGGTACGAGATGGAGCAATTAGGGCTTAATTTATAGATGGGCAAATTAGTGTACGAATATGTGGCTAATAGTGTTATCTAGAACAATTTCATGGGTTAATGGATTGATGGGGGAGATGGTGGGTGAACAGAAATGGGGAAGTGGAGAAGACAAAGTCAAAAATGATTAAAACTTTCTCAAGATCGACTCCGTACCCCGTAGCAAAAGAGTTAGTTGAACTAACATAGTCACGTATGTATGAGAAGAGAACCCCTCATCGGGGCGGGGGTGCCAGGCTTGAATTGGGCCCGCTGGGGCAGGGGGTCTTGTCTGCATGGGACTTTGATTTTTCAGTTTCTTCACCTTGTACACCTGTCCAATAACATCAAAAGTACCTGAAATCTATTAGAACACTAAATATGAGCCAATATCATGAAGATTGAGCAATCAAAATAAAATTACTAAAAATCAATAATGAACTAACTAACTATTATACCGAAATGAACTAAATGATATGAAATAATCAACTAATCTACGAAGTGAATAATATAAAGTAAAAATACTATAATTAGAAAGAAAAATAGGTTGCCTCCTAATGAGCGCTTACTTTTGAGTCTTTCAGCCTGACTACTCCCTGTGTTATCCTGGATCAGTTGGGATATCCGCGACATGCTATTTTTTATAGTATATAACCAACATCCCTGTATTGCATGCCCGTTCAATTACATGATTGAGGGTGAAGTTGACTTACTATCCTCAATCAGTGCTTTAAGACCACCAATCTCTCTATAATCCTTGAGTTTGACACGTGTAGATTCCTCGAGAAAATCACTCTCTTCCTTGTCAGTCGGAATTAGGATTTCTTTGAACACTTTCACCTTTACCTGATCGAACACTTTCATAATTAGTTCTTCATTAGGCACGTCAGTCAGTGTTTGTCCAGTTACAAGGAATGGTCGTCCCAAGATGATAGGGATGTTTTTACCTTCTTCAAAGTCTAACACCACAACGTCAGCTGGAAAAATCAAAGTGTCCACTTTTACCAACACATCTTCTACTATACCCAATGGATAGATTAATGATTTATCTATGAGCTGTAGACTGATATTAGTCAGTTTTACTTCTTTTAACGCCAACTTTTTTTGTATATGGATAGTGTCATGAGGTTTATACTTGCCCCTAGATCACATAGGGCTCTTCCCAAATCCTGATTACCAATTGCACATAAAATTGTGAAGCTCCCCGGATCTTTCAATTTAGGCGGAAGCGTTTTCTGCAGATTTGCACTACATTCTTCAGTCAGTGCCACTGTTTCAAATTCCTTGAGCATGTGTTTCTTTGAAAATTTCTCTTTCATGAACTTGACATAACATGACATTTGCTCAAGTGCTTCGGCGAATGGAATGTTGATGTGAAATTGTTTGAATATATCCATAAACCTTGAAAACTAATCCTTTAACTTTTGATTTTCCAACCGTTGAGGAAAAGGTACAGGTGGTGTAATTTTTTTTTGTTTATCTTCCTTCGGCTTTTCCACGACTTTTTCCTCAGTTTTCCTTGCCGAATAATTCACTTCAAGTTCGACATCCTTATCCTTACCTGTTTTTCCATCAAAGTCAGCAACCAAGGTTCTACCACTCCTCAGTGTGATCACATTACTTTGCTCGTGATTTCCCCTTGTATTCTTTTTCGTATCACTCGGCAATGTCCCTTGAGGCCTGTTATTCAAGGCCAATGCAAGTTATCCCTTCTGATTCTCTAAGTTCTTAATCTCTATCGCTTATATTTTCATGGCCGGCTCATTCCCTGCTATGTACTTCAACTGTGACGCCCCCAAATCTGGGTATCTTCCAACCCGATAGATGGTGCTCCACGATACTACGATCCATATAATCATTCCATTGAGATAACAACAAAATGAGTGCAATTACAATCTTTGTATTACATTTGTAATAAATACTTTCCCAGGTTCATAACCGAATACATTCGTTGTTCTTCATAAGTATATTACACACAAATATACTAGTTGATTACAGGACGATTAATTGTCCATCTTAGCCTTGCCTTTATCTCTCTTAGAACTCTCTGTTCGTTCGGCTTTAGCTGCAAATATATGGTTCAAGCAAGAATGAGCATAACTAGCTCAGTAAGTCTTAACCACGAATCATATGAATATCACCTCAACAATTACATGCTTTAATTCTATATCGGAACAATTATCTATGAAGCATTATGAAACATTTGACTAATACATCTCATACAGCAATTCCAGACCATAAATAATAGCTTAGGAATGATGAACCGGTCAATAAACCATGAACATACTCTTTACGTTTTCATACTTAAAAAGGATATCCGGAACTAAGGCCATCCACCCGTCTTTACTTACGAGAACTTCTAGGTGATCAGCCTATTTTACTCTATGTTGATCAACACTCTTACGTTAAACGTATTTACGTTTAACATTTGGCAACCTCGCGTGCCCATCGAATAATCTATAAAAATACTTTTGTTTGTACATAGACAAACTTACATTCTCATCCATACCAAATACTTGGCATAGGATAGAGTTAACAGTTCTATATCAACAGACTTGTAAACAAATCAATCAACTATTCAATATTTGTCTAGCCCGAATAAAATAGGCATCTACTCTTTTATGTTTACCATTCATGCATCGTATAACATGCATCACGTAAAAACTTGACTAACATGAAGGTCAAACAAGCGTTAAGAAAGACTTGCCTTCAAGCGTCTTCGAATATATATTTCAACTATTCTCAGTCTTTACAGGATCTACATGATACATTCACATAACACACTATAATTAGTTATCAAAAAAACTCACCTTACGGTTCTAACCAACTTCTTTCTCTTCTAAGTCTTACTTGTTTTAACTTCATTATTAAAGTCGATTCGACTTTCTATACTTCATTACGTTTCATTAACGTTCTTACTTCCTTAGCCGACATTCGATCATTATTGGTTAACTAACAATGTTTGATCGTCATTCTTGGTCTATTTATTACGTCTTTGCGTTCTTCATTTAATTTCCATTAAACCTTACCCGTTCCTCTTACATTAACATCTTATAAGTGTTTTAAAGTAAGTCTCGGTATGTACTTTAAGTACCTTTAACATCTTACTTTAGGTCTACATTCAAAATGGAACTAAACCTAACTTGGTCAACTTTTTTCCCCTTCACCTTGGTGACTGTGTTGACATCCTTATGTTTTTTAGTGGTATTTGTATGACGAGTTAGCAGGTACTTTCTGTGAGTCTGAAATATTGCTGCTTTCACCACTTTGTCTTGGTTTTGTGTCTGTGCGGCAGTCTCTGTCTATACCGCTTAGCCAAAACAGATTTGGTTTCTTAACGAAACTCCCGGCTTCCTAATTTGTTCGTTTTACATCCGAATTGACCCATTCGAATTCCTACAAGTCACAAATTACATTCTTTACGTGTTCGTATAAGAATTTCACCTTTTCAAATCCGTTAACTATGAATTCACCTTTAAGTTCGTTTTTAAGCGTTCGTTTAACATTTTCGTCCGTTCAATACTCGTTTTCTTCGTTATAAGTCAGAATGCCACGATTCTTTCGCCAACGACTCTTAATTACCTTATCTCACACGTCGACATTGGAAACCGACATTTTCAAGTCACACGGCAACTTTTAACCTTTAATCTAGACTTTATACGTTTTCGACATTTAACGTCTATTCCCGTAAAATCCGTCATAACTTTGTTACTAATGTTCTCTAAGCCAAATCACATGGAATACTCCATGGACTTCATATCTACATCTTTACCAAATCAAGATGCACATACCTTAGTTACAACGATTTTCAAAACGTTCAATTATAACTAAGTTCACGTTCAAGACTTTTTATGGTTTTAACTCACGTAAACACTTACGATTTCTATTTGGTCATGTCCTATCCATGATTCGGTCATTAATAGGCATTCTTATATCTTCTCAATAAACACTGTCAATTCATCTACGATTCTTCTATGAGAAAGAAATCGAAAAGGATGAAGATTACGGTTTATAGGAATTTACCTTTGATGTAGTTAACGTTCTTGATAAATGTTTAGTGGTTTGCTTGGAAGTAGAAAGATTATAAGTTTCTAGCTCTTTTCTCTCTCTCAAATATGTTAGACAACTTTGTAAAACAACAAAAATCCAATTCTTAGCTTTCTATTTATAGAAACCAAATGAGGGGCAAAATGGTCCAATTTAACACCTCCTCACTTATTTACAACTTTGTCACCAAGCAAAATACTTGGTGACCAAGTGACTCACTTGCCTTGCACACCAAGTGGCCAGTCCACCTTGCCCATGGGTTATCCCCATGGGTTGCCCAATGGGTTTTACCCATCCCTTAACCCGCCGGTTCGACCCACGGTTTAATTCTTTGGATTGGGCTTGACATTAACAAACATTGGGCTTGCATACTTAATTCATTGGGCTTGTTATTAATCCAAATCCAATTGGATTGGATAAAATCCTTAACTCATATTCTAATAATACAACTCGTATTCTACACGTATTACTCACGTATTCTCTTTGTGTAATACTCATATAATGATCGTATCATGCGTCATACTATTCTTCATACCATACTCGTATACATACTAGTATAATACTCATATTCCCTACGTATAAAAATCGAAACGACTATACGCATTACATTTTCCTTTCAGAAATCTCTTTCATAAACCCTTAGGTTTTATGTCTGCAGGCAAAAACTTAGTTTGCCATAATGGAAATATTATTGGATATTCCATAATATCGTCATATTCTAACATTACGCATTTCTCAGAATTTCAAACCCTAGCTCCGAACGGCATCGGATGAATAGTATTTTTATGCAAACAATCTCAGAAAACCTTTATTCTCGTCTTGATAATTCACAACAATTAATTCTAGCACAAAGCCAGAATACTAACCAAATCTACACATTCTAGGTCATAGAACGACCTTCAAACATCTTACTCACATAATAACTCAATTAAATTCATTTACTCCACATAATCAAATAAAAATTTAATTCATAAAAAATTCAAAATTCTTGGGCGTTACATAATTCCCTCCTTATAAGGATTCTGTCCCCAGAATCTGGCTATTCTTACATGAACAAATGAGGAAACCTTTCCTTCATTTTACTTTCGAGCTCCCACGTTGCTTCTTCAGCATCGTGGGTATTCCAAATTACCTTTACTGAAGGTATTACTTTATTTCTCAAGACTTGTTCCTTCCTATCAATAATCTGAATCGGAAGTTCTTCATACGTTAAGTCTTTTTCTACTTGAATAGGCTCATACTCTATTACATGCTTATAGTCCGGTTTATAAGGACGCAACACAGACACATGAAACACATTGTGTATTCTTTCCATTTCTGGAGGTAAGGCTACTTCATAAGCTACCTCTCCTATTCTTCTTAAAATCTCAAAAGGTCCTACAAACCTCGGACTTAACTTCCCTTTCTTTCCAAAATGTATCTTCCCTTTCCAAGGCGATACTTTTAGAAAGACATAAGACCCTACTTCAAACTCCCTCTTCTCTCGATGAGAATTTGCATACTTCCGTTGTCTATCTTGAGCCGCTATTAATCGAGCTCTTATCAGCTTTACCATATTTGCCGTTTGCTGTACCATCTCAGGTCCCAACATTCGACATTCACCTACTTCATCCCAACAAAGTGGTGTTCTACACTTCCTCCCATACAACGCTTCATAAGGCGGCATGCCTATACTAGCGTGAAAACTATTGTTGTAAACGAATTCTACCAATGGTAGATGTTCGTCCCAATTCCCCTTGAAATCCATAACACAAGATCTTAACATGTCTTCTAGCATTTGAATTGTCCGTTCGCTTTGCCCATCCATTTGTGGATGATTCGCCGTACTCAATCTCAACTGTGTTCCCATTTGCTCTTGTAAACTTCTCCAAAAGTTCGATGTGAATCGTGGATCACTATCGGACACAATCGAAATAGGTACTCCATGTCTAGAAATGATTTCTTTGACATAAAGCTTAGCTAACTGCTCAAAGTTATACCTAACTCCTATTGGTAGAAAATGAGCCGATTTAGTTAACCGATCCACTATTACCCAAATAGCATCGTATCCTTTTCTATTCGTTGGAAGTCCCACCACAAAGTCCATAGTGATATGCTCCCATTTCTACTCTGGAATCTCTAGTGGTTGTATCAATCCACTCGGTCTTTGGTGTTCAGCCTTAACTTTCTGACAAGTTAAGCAATTACTAACATATTCTGCAATCTCCCTTTTCATGTTCGGCCACCAAAAGTTCTGACGAAGGTCTTGATACATCTTAGTACTACCAGGATGTATCGAGTACCTCAAACTATGGGCCTCGCACATAATCTCTTCTTTCAACTTGGAATTATTTGGAACCCAAATTCTTCCTTCAAAATGAAGTAAACCTTCTTTATCAAGGTTATACTTAGTCTTCACGTCATTATCTATACCTCCTTAACCCGTTCCACTATCGTTGGTCGAGTCTTTATTGAGAATAAGATCTCTACTATTTCACTTGGTAACTTAACTTTTAATTCCATCTTGGCCATCTCCGTTATTAACTCGTTCTGAGTCGTTAACATTGACAGATTTTCTCTACCCTTCTGACTTAATGCATCGGCTACTACATTCACCTTCCCAGGATGATATAAGATATCACAGTCATAATCTTTTATCAATTCTAACCACCTTCTCTGCCTCATATTCAACTCCTTCTGTTTGAAGATATATTTCAGACTTTTATGGTCCGTATATATCTCACACTTCTTCCCGTATAAATAATGTCTCCATATTTTTAATGCAAACACTACAACAGCCAGTTCTAGGTCATGATTAGGGTAAACCTTCTCATAATCCTTTAACTGACGTGACGCATATGCAATGACCTTGCCATGCTGCATAAACACGCAACCTAGTCCTCTATGCGAAACATCGCTATAAACTACAAAATTCCCCGTATCATCTGGTAAAGATAATACAGGTGCCTCACTCAACCTCCTTTTTAGTTCTTGAAAACTACGCTCACACTTTTCTGTCCACTCGTACTTCACCGACTTCCTTGTCAGATTTGTCAGCGGAGTAGCTAATTTAGAAAAGTCATGAATGAACCTTCTATAGTATCCCGCTAATCCCAGAAAACTCCTAACCTCGTTCGACGTTTTCGATTGCTCCCACTCATTCACTGCTTCCACCTTCGCTGGATCTACGGAGATGCCATTTTTGTCTATAACCTGTCCTAGAAACTGCACTCATTCGACCAAAAATTCACACTTAGTGAATTTCTCATACAACTTCTCCCTCTGTAGTGTTTCCAACACTATTCTTAGATGTTCAGCATGATCTTCTGGCATCTTGAAATAGACTAGAATATCATCAATGAACACTACGATGAACTAGTCCAAATACTATTTGAACACTCTGTTCATCATATCCATGAACGCGGCTGGTGCATTCGTTAACCCAAACGACATAACCAAAAACTCGTAATGCCCGTAATGAGTTATGAACGCCGTTTTAGGTATATCTTCCTTCCTCACTTTCAATTGATGATACCCCGTGCGCAAATCTATCTTAGAAAAATACTTTTCCCCTTTCAACTGATCAAATAGATCATCGATCCTGGGCAACGGGTATTTATTCTTAATCGTTAACTTGTTCAACTCCCGATAGTCGATACAAAGTCGTAACGATCCGTCCTTTTTCTTTACAAACAACACCGGTGCTCCCCACGGTGACACACTTGGTTGAATGTACTTTCTATCTAATAGTTCTTGTAACTGGACCATTAACTCCTTCATCTCAACTGGCGCCATCCTATATGGTGCCTTTTAAACTGGTGTCGTACCTGACAACATATCAATCACAAACTCTACATCCCTATCCGGTGGAATACCAGGTAACTCCTCCGAAAATACATCTGCGAATTCTTGTACCACCGCTATCTGTTCCAATGATGTTCCCACTCTTTGGGTATCCACCACATGACACAGATAACCCTTACACCCCATCTTCAACATCTTCCTAGCTTGTGTCATGGTTAGACAACAAGAACGTCCCGGTGATTTATATTCCATAAAATACCACCCCAGGTTTCTTAGAAAGCCTTAGGTTCACACTCTTTCTATGACAATCTATTATTTCTTTATGGTTAATTAACCAATCCAAACCGAGAATCACATCTAATTCTCTTAACCTTATCGGTAAAAGATCTACCAATAATCTATTACCCCTGATATCTACGAAATAATTCCTATGAATGTGTTCAATGGGAATTATCTCCTCGTCTGCTACCTTAACGTCTAAAGGTATTTCTAACTTTTCAGGATTTAATCCCAATTGCTGAGCAAATCCACATGCTATAAAAGAACAAGTAGCACCCGAGTCAAATAACAAGTAAGCATTTATTTCATTGACTGAAATGATACCCGCTACTACATCCGTTGATGCCACCGCATCTTGGACTGTCATATTAAACGTTCGGGCTGAGGGTCTACCCATTGATGGTGTTGGTCCAGTAATGACTAAATTACCACTATCAGAACCCTTACTACCCTCCGCCCCTTTCTTTGGGCAATTTCTTGCCATGTGATCTACCGACCCACAAACAAAACATCCCCGACTTTTCTAAGGATTAGGACAGTTGGGAGATATATGACCCTCCTGCCCACAATTATAACAACCGGTCTTCCCCTTCAGGCAGACTCCTAAATGAGTCTTTCCGCATGTCTTACATGCCTCCAACCTCCGTTTAGGATCCCCTTGTTTTACCCCAGTATTCCCAGGGTTAAAATTCTTCCTCTTAGGCATATTGCCACTTCCACTGGCAATCTCCGCCTTATTTCCCCCCTCTCCCTTACTCTTATTCTTCTTATCTTTGTGGTACTGGGTCAACGCCTCGCTACCACACTCCGCTATTATCGCCTTTTCCAGAATGGTCCCGTAGGAAGCACTCTAAAAAACTGATATCCTACTATAGAGCCAGGGTTTTAGGCCCTGCTCAAACCTACGAGCCTTCATCTCCTCCGTGCCCACTTGGTGTGGAGCGAACCTTGCCAATTCATTAAATTTGGCCGCATATTGGGGAACAGTCATGTCCCCTTGCTTAAGTTCTAAGAACTTAATCTCTATTCTCCTTTGCATGCTAGTAGGGAAATAGTTCTCGAAGAATACCTTCTTAAACTGTTCCCATGTAACAGCTTCCGCTCCAGCCGCACCCCGGTGAGCCTCCCACCAGTAGTTGGCTTCCCCCTTCATCATATAGGTCGCAAAAGAGGTCTTCTGTGCCTCAGCTACGTTTATAATAACAAATGCCTTCTCTATTTCCTTGACCCATGTCTGGGCCTCCATTGGGTCCGTTGTTTCCTTAAATTCGGGTGGACCTACACTTTTAAATTCCTTTAAAGTAGTCGTTCGGGCAACTCTAGGTCCTGCGGGTGCTCTACCCCCAGCTTGGTTAAATGCAGCCGTTAATAAATTAACGAACTCTTGCATTGGGTTATTAGGACCCCCCTCATTCTCATTATGTGATTCCGCTTCTTGATTACGTTGTCTTCTTCTTGGCGGCATTTCTGATTAAATAAATAAATTTCCGTTATTACTTGTTTACTTATTTCATTATTAGTCGTCAAACAATTGGACAATAACTCATACCATCAAAGCAAATTAAATATAAAAACTTCCTAATATTAAAATGCTTTTTTATAGTTCAAAACTATTTACAAGTTGCTTTCCATAGCCCAAAAGCTAGTACATATTCATCCCGCGATTGACTTCTACAAAAATTGTACTTACTTCGTTATTAGTCGTCAAACAATTGGACAATAACTCATACCATCAAAGCAAATTAAACATAAAAACTTCCTAATATTAAAATGCTTTTTTATAGTTCAAAACTATTTACAAGTTGCTTTCCATAGCCCAAAAGCTAGTACATATTCATCCCGCGATTGACTTCTACAAAAATTGGGATTTACAAAAATACTATCCTTTAATTATACAAAAGAAGGTTTTACATCACTTCACAAAAGTATTCACTATACTACTCCTAATACTGCTTAACAGCATTCTCATGCTTCTGGTTTGCCAAAATTGACACAATATCTCAACTTATAGTATGTCGAGTCTGTCCCGACTCAATTGAATAACAAGTTATCTTAAGCTTGAAATCCTCGTGCAAGACCGTCATTTATATATGACATTCATTACTGCTATCTTCCTGTCTCTTTTTCAACCAGTTTCTTGCGAAGTTCTATGACCTCGTTCTTATAGTCCTAGGCCTTGTCAGTCATGAGCACTTTCTCATCATGCTCTATCTCATAGTCAGACTCTGCAGACTCTTTTTCCCCATAGAGATCACTGATCTCTTCCTTCTGGTGTTGCACCATATTGTGCAGTTGCACGTTACGGTCAAGCATTGAGAGGTACATTGCCCTCATAGTCTCAGTAGATGTAGACTCTAGGGCAGGCATCACTGTATTAATCGATATTACCTCCATGTTATCCTCCACATCAATCATCATATTCAAATATGATGTTATCCTCATGGTCTCCTCCGAATAATCCTCCTCCGAGTAATATTCCTCGGGCTCTGACTCCTCTAGAATCACTACAGGTATGTCTACTATAGGCATAGGTACTATTTCAACTCGGTTCACGAACTCCTCGCTGATCACATGTATATCCCTATACATCAAGCTATCAACCGACATCTACAATAACACATAACAAATTGATTAGTACATAATACACCATAATATAAGCACAAATCACATTTAATCCATTTAGAGTTACTTTTCATTTTTTAAATCTTTTGGTACTGAGTTTCCTTAATACCTTATTCACTCATTTGACTCGAGTTAACTTTCTTCGGACTCTTCCTTTCCTACGAGGTTATTAGCCTAAGGTTCTTCCCCCCTTAAGTTTTATAACCTAGTGCTTTGATACCAACCTGTGACGCCCCCAAATTCGGGTATCTTCCATCTCGACAGATGGTGCTCCACGATACTACGATCCATACAATCATTCCACTGAGATAACAACAAAATGAGTGCAATTACTATCTTTGTATTACATTTGTAATAAATCCTTTCCAAGGTTCATAACCGAATACATTCATTGTTCTTCATAAGTATATTACATACAAATATACTAGTCTATTACAGGACGATTAATTGTCCATCTTAGCCTTGCCTTTATCTCTCTTAGAACTCTCCGTTCGTTCGACTTTAGCTGCAAACATATGGTTCAAGAAAGAATGAGCATAACTAGTTCAGCAAGTCTTAACCACGAATCATATGAATATCACCTCAACAAATACATGCTTTAATTCTATATCGGAACAATTATCTATGAAACATTATGAAACATTTGACTAATACATCTCATACAGCAATTCCAGAGTATAAATAATAGCTTAGGAATGATGAACCGGTCAATAGACCATGAACATACTCTTTACATTTTCATACTTAAAAAGGATATCCGACACTAAGGTCATCCACCCGTCTTTACTTACGAGCACTTCTAGGTGATCAACCTATTGTACTCTATATTGATCAACACTCTTACGTTAAACGTATTTACGTTTAACATTTGGCAACCTCGCGTGCCCATCGAATAATCGATGAAAATACTTTTGTTTGTACATAGACAAACTTACCTTCTCATCCGTACCAAATACTTGGCATAGGATAGCGTTAATAGTTCTATATCAACAGACTTGTAAACAAATCAATCAACTCTTCAATACTTGTCTAACCCGAATAAAACAGGCATCTACTCTTTTATGTTTACCATTCATGCATCGTATAACATGCATCACGTAAAAACTTGACTAACACGAAGGTCAGACAAGTGTTAAGAAAGACTTGCCTTCAAGCGTCTTCGAATATATATTTCAACTATTCTCAGTCTTTACAGGATCTACATGATACATTCACATAGCACACTATAATTAGTTATCAAACAAACTCACTTTACTGTTCTAACCAACTTCTTTCTCTTCTAAGTCTTACTTGTTTTAACTTCATTATTAAAGTCGATTCGACTTTCTATACTTCATTATGTTTCATTAACGTTCTTACGTCCTTAGCCGACATTCGATCATTATTGGTTAACTAACAATGTTTGATCGTCATTTTTGGTCTATTTATTACGTCTTTGTGTTCTTCGTTTAATTTCTATTAAACCTTACCCGTTCTTCTTACATTAACATTTTATAAGTGTTTTAAAGTAAGTCTCGGTATGTACTTTTAGTACCTTTAACATCTTACTTTAGGTCTAAATTCAAAATGGAACTAAACCTAACTTGGTCAACTTTTTCCCACTGCCGGCTCTGCGGCGCGACATCCCTTATGTTTTACGTGGTATTTTTGCGCGAGTTAACAGTGTGGTACTCGATCGAAGTCTCAGCGGCATAAGGCACCACTTTGTATCTTGGTTTTGGCGCTTGCGGCACGAAGTCTGGCATACCAGCTTAGCTAAAACAGATTTGGTTTCTTAACGAAACTCCCAGCTTCCTAATTTGTTCGTTTTACATCCGAATTGACCCATTCGAATTCCTATAAGTCACAAATTACATCCTTTACGTGTTCGTATAAGAATTTCACCTTTTCGAATCTGTTAACTAGGAATTCACCTTTAAGTTCATTTTTAAGCGTTCGTTTAACGTTTTCGTCCATTCAATACTCGTTTTCTTCGTTATAAGTTAGAATGCAATGATTCTTTTGCCAACGACTCTTAATTACCTTATCTCACACGTTGACATTGGAAACCGACGTTTTCAAGTCACACAACAACTTTTAACCATTAATCCAGACTTTATACGTTTTTGACATTTAACGTCTATTCCCGTAAAATCCGCCATAACTTCGTTACTAATGTTCTCTAAGCCAAATCACATGGAATACTCCATGGAATTCATATCTACATCATATCCAAATCAAGATGCACATACCTTAGCTACAACGATTTCCAAAATGTTCAATTATAACTAAGTTCACGTTCAAGACTTTTTGTGGTTTTAACTCACGTAAACACTTACGATTTTTATTTGGTCATGTCCTATCCATGATTCGGTCATTAATAGGCATTCTTATATCTTCTCAATAAACACTCTCCACTTATCTACGATTCTTCTATGAGAAAGAAATCGAAAAGGATGAAGATTACGGTTTATAGGAATTTACCTTTGATGTAGTTAACGTTCTTGATAAACGTCTAGTGGTTTACTTGGAAGTAGAAAGATTATAAGTTTCTAGCTCTTTTCTCTCTCTCAAATATGTTAGACAACTTTGTAAAACAACAAAAATCCAACTCTTAGCTTTCTATTTATAGAAACCAAATGAGGGACAAAATGGTCCAATTTAGCACCTCCTCACTTATTTATAACTTTGTCACCAAGCAAAATACTTGGTGACCAAGTGACTCACTTGCCTTGCACACCAAGTGGCCGGTCCACCTTGCCCATGGGTTATCCCCATGGGTTGCCCAATGGGTTTTACCCATCCCTTGACCCGCCGGTTCGACCCACGGTTTAATTCTTTGGATTGGGCTTGACATTAACAAACATTGGGCTTGCATACTTAATTCATTGGGTTTGTTATTAATCCAAGTCCAATTGGATTAGATAAAATCCTTAACTCATATTCTAATAATACAACTCGTATTCTACACGTATTACTCACGTATTCTCTTTGTATAATACTCATACAATGATCGTATCATGCGTCGTACTATTCTTCATACCATACTCGTATACATACTAGTATAATACTCATATTCCTTACGTATAAAAATCGAAACGACTATACGCATTACATTTCCCTTTCGAAAATCTCTTTCACAAACCCTTAGGTTTTTAGTCCGCAGGCGAAAACTTCGTTTGCCATAACGGAAATATTATTGGATATTCCATAATATCATCATATTCTAACATTACGCGTTTCTCAGAATTTCAAACCCTAGCTCTTAACGACATCGGATGAATAGTGTTTTTACGTAAACAATCTCAGAAAACCTTCGTTCTCATCTTGATAATTCACAACAATTAATTCTAGCACAAAGCCAGAATACTAACCACATCTACATATTCTAGGTCATAGAACGACCTTCGAACATCTTACTCACATAATAACTCAATTAAATTCATTTAATCCACATAATAAAATAAAAATTTAATTCATTGAAAATTCAAAATTCTTGGGAGTTACATTAACAGTAGCTCTTCCAAATCTGACTTTTTCCCATGCTGAGAAGCTTCCTGTGGATTCTAATTTAGATACCTAGGGGGATAAGATTTTCGTGGAGCATGCCGATTTTGATTATTAGCCAACGAAAAATTAGGATGATTTCTATTCCCGGGGTTATAGGCATTCTGATATTGATTCTGTGGAATTCTATTATAACTGCCTACAAGTTGAACCACTGCTGGATTAATGGAACATTACTCGTGAGGATGTTCCCCACCACACAACTCACAAACAATTGCTACCTGCTGAGTCTATGCACCCGTGATAGCATCCATTTTCTTCGATAAAGCTAAAATTTGTGCCGCAAACGCAGTTACCCCATCTACCTCTAATACCCCAACTAACTTAGGTTGTGTCATTCTCGTTGTGGGCCACTGGCAGTTATTAGCCGCCATTATTTCTATCAGATCATACTCCTCCTCATAACTCTTAGCCATGAATGCTCCACCCGAAGCTGCATCTATACTAGTCCTAAGATTACCACTCAATCCGTTGTAGAACGTGTTCATCTACAGCCATTTAGGTAGTCCATGATGTGGGCACTTTCTGAGTAATTCTTTGTACCTATCCCACACTTCATACAATGACTCCTCATGCTGTTGCTCAAACATAGTAATCTCATTTCTCATCTTCGCAGTCTTTGCCGGTGGGAAAATTTTGGCTAAGAATTTTTGAGCAATGTCTTCCCATATAGTAATCGACCCTGGCGGTAGAGAGTGTAACCAACTTTTTGCCTTGTCCCATAGTGTGAACGGGAATAAGAGAAGTTTGACTGCATCATCCGACACTCCATTGTATCTGAAGGTGTCACAGATTACCAAAAATTTAACTAAGTGCTCATTCAGATCGTCATTGGCTAATCCCCCAAACTAAACTAAGCTCTGTATCATCTGTATGGTCTCAGGCTTGATCTCAAAATTATTCGCAGCTATCACAGTTCGGTAATACTCGATCAAGCTCACCACATTAGAGTAACATAATCCTTTTCTGCGCTTTCGATCCTCTCTCCTACCCATTGTTTCTTCCTTATCAAGATTTTCCCTAGTATCTTTAATCCACTTACTGAGCCTTTTAAACCTTTTCTCGATGTCCTCCTTGAAAGGAAGCATGTCTAGCTTTTTAGACTGAGTTTGCATACACTAAGTTAGAAAATCTGCAACAAGTTAAAGAACAAAACAAAAGAAAAATTGTTTGAGTAAAACTGAAATAATTAAACTAATATTGAAAAATACTAAAATCAAAACTAGTCCCCGGCAACGACGCCAAAAACTTGTTGGTTGAATTCTAAATACGCTCAACACGCAAGTGCACGTGGTCAACAAGTAATATAATAGTAAAAAAAGTATCGTTCCCACAGAGACTAGTATGAAATTAAACCTAACAATTACCAGTTTTATATTAACCAAATTTTATTAAACTACTCAAATTAAAGATTCTAATTAATAATAACTAAGAAAGTAAAAATCTAAAACAATCAACACACTATGTAACCGTAAATTTCAATCAAAGAATGGAGAATTAGGCTTATAATTTCACTTTAAGTCTCACTCTGATTATCACACCTTATTCCAGTTGAATTCACTATCTCAGTTTAATAATCAATAACACTCAAGTAGAATTAACCATCTCTCGATGCACTAACACTGTATTAACTTAAATCCATAATTTTGATAGAATTAAGCCAAACACCCTAATTAACTAATTCAATATATCTCTATGTGAATTAAAATCAAATAAGGTTTAAATTACAAGTTTTTTATACAATTATATGCGATGTTAGGTATATCTCTATCCTAAATATTCATCAAGATTCCATTAAAACAAAGAATTCAAGAACACACGCTAAAGTGATTAAGTTTAAATTCATAAATCATCTCTCGAGTCCATATAAATGTACACAGAATTGGTGATCAAGCATTTCATAAATTTAAGTGCAAATTACAATAGATAAACTGTGTTAGTTCCCAGAGGCACAATAGTTATCTAGAAGGGGGGGGGGGTGAATAGATATTTTTTAAAATTTCTTTTTTCAAAATACTTTATCAGGTTTATTAATCAATTACAGCGGAATATATGATTTGTTTGTTCCTCTTTAAGATAAACTGAGTTAATAGATAACAGGCAGTTATAACAAATATAGCAGTTAAAGCAAGAATATAAAAGACATAGAGATTTTAAGTGGTTCAGAGCACTCAAGGCTTCTAGTCCACTCTTCTACTCCTCGAGTAGAAAATCCACTAAGGATGTCTTTACAATCATTGAATCTCATAGATTCCTTCAAGACCAGTAGTCTTGAAACTTCTTAGTTCACTTAGAACTCTTCAAGTCTAGCAGACTTGGAATACACTTGATGAGAGTTTAGTTCTTTGGGCTGTGCTACTCAGTTGTTGTTAAGCATGTGTTCTAAAGAACTGAGTAGATGAACAAACTATCTTTCTTGATCGTTGAGTTGAGCGTTGAGTGTTCTTCAGCTTTTGTTGTGTTCTTGCTTGCCTTTTTGCATCTACATCTGATTTTTATATAAAGTGCCTTTGAAATATGTTCATTTGAAGGCATCCATTGAAGCATTAATTGTATTTGACATTTATGAGCGCTGATGGTGACTTCCTGGAAATCTTCTGTTTAGCCGTCTGGCCCACTGACACAGCAGACTGCTATCTCACCTAATTGTTAGGTTTGTAATATTCATGAACACAATCAAATTGCATAAATTAGCGGAAACGTGTAAAAATCAGAGTTTAAAAAATTTACAAACCATATACCCGGATCACCCTTTATGCACAATTATTAATTAAACGAAAAGATAAAGAATAAAATCATACCCTTGAAGATCGAGCTTCCTCAGGTACAAGTTCACCTCCAATCCTTTCGCGTTCAACTTGAATCCACCGGGGTTTTGTTCCTTCCTTTGATCAACGTTAGCCACCCATATGTTTGGCCTCTAGAGGTGATCCACCAAGGAAAAATAAAGAATTCAAGAAGATGGGGTATTGGCTCAAACCCTAGTTTTTCCTATCTCTATAGAAAAGGTGTACTCTCCCAACAATTGGAATTATGTCGTATGTTGAAAAAGTCAACAACCCCCCATACCCATAATAAGACTCCTCTTATTTATAGATGTGGGCAACCCACCTTAACAATTAAGGAATTGGGTTTTATTTAATTAATTAAATTCTTTTAATTAATTAAGCTCCTTAATCTTATTAGGGATAATTAATTAAACTCCTTTAACTAATTTTCCTTCCTAATTCAATTAGGAATAAATGAGAGTACTTATATTAAATTAATTCCTAAACTCTTTTAGAAATTAAAATAATAATAATTGTAATAATATTAATAAGACTCCTCTTATTAATTTATATTTAATATTTCTAAAATATTAAATAATAAATATTAAGCTATTTAATTTATTCTATCACCATAGATTAAATTAAATATATATAACATATTATTACGATTATGCCATTAACTTCTTAAATAATTATTCTTCCTTTTATGGTGTGACCCTTTAGGTTCTCCATATTAAACCTAGGTTGTGAATAAATCAATTAGAGCAATTCTAATCTTATTTAAATAAATAAATTAAACAATTAATTTATTTAAATAATATTTATTCTACAATAGGGATAAGCCTCCTAATGATCAACGACTTTCCGGATAATATAGATTTCAACATTAATCATTAAAGAACCTTTGAGTAAATAGTTACTGTATAATTCAATCCTTCCACCATACAATGTCCCAATTAAATATAAGACATGGAATTACCACAAGTCTTATTTTATTTAATTATATATATTTCGATCCTTAAATGCACAACTCCAAATAATGCAAATTAGAAACTCCTTTCTAATTTTATTACTCGCTTAGCCAAGGACTCTTTGGTTTGTCATTTATCGAATCACATAGACATTTCTCTTCTTTTATTAGAAGTGGTAGATTCTTTATTGATCATACATTATCTCCATGTACAACTTATTATACCCAAGCATACCCTTTGATATACCCTAAGGGTCTTAAGGAATAAGTCAAAGTATAATTCATCATACACAAGATACTATGATGATCTCAAGTCCAAGGATTACTTGTACTACTATCACTACAGAATTTCCTATTGACAGCAAATAAAACTCCATTAGGTATTCCTTAGCGAGCCACGTTCAAAGAACTTATTCTCTAATAAGCACCTACATACTTGCTTTTAGTGTCTCCACACAAAATGATCATGAGATCAATCATCCTCATCCAATGAGCAAGCAACGCGTGTACCAATCTATCCGGATTCACTAATCCCCAATTTAGTAATCCAATGATTGGGAACTATTTTAGTTTTAAGCTTTCTAAGAATTTAGATCTCATTAGAATGATCATCATCATTATTCTAAAAGCATTGCTTAAAACTATGGGTTTATCACATATTATAAAACAAAGATCATGTAGATAATTAAAAGCCTTTAATAAATTAATACTTTTTATTAATAAATGAATAAGATTGTTACAAAGTATATGCTTTATCATCAAACATGATTGGCTTGTGTGCATACTACTTTCAATCTCCCACTTGCACTAAAGCCAATCGTCATGGTATCTTATACTCTTCTTCTACAAGTGATTTATCCTGCATTGATAAGCTTTAGTTAATGGATATGTAATGTTGTTCATGAGAGTTCACTATCTCTATAGTTATTTTCCATCTTTCAATGATTCTAATAATCAAATGAAAGTGCCACAACACATGTTTAGATCCAAGATGAGACTTAGGAACTATTCCTAGTTACAGAATGAACTTTTAATCCAAAACAATCAACTTGCAAACTTCATTTATAGCTATTTACTTTGTCTTTATCACTAAACCAAAGAACTCTTAGTTGTTTGGAACCTTTCCAATTCAACTTTGCCACCACTTTGTTCAAGATAACGCTTTACCTTAAAGTGGATTTTCTCATCATCTTGTGCATCCTAAAAACTTGAGTCTGTTAAGCCTCTAGTTTTAATTTAGACCCACCATGAATATGATCACATCCTTAGTGCCTTAAGCACTTTAAGATATTTTTCAGCGACTCATAGTGAACTTCTCCATAATATAGGTGATCAACATCAGGTCTCGTACATTTCATTGCATACATGATTGTCACTCATGCGACCTCTCTTTTCAGGAGTCTGTGGGGACTATTAAGAGAGATACACTCCATAGCTCATTGACATGAGACATCTCTTGGAGTTTCCCATGCTAAACGACTTTAGCATCAAATGAATATACGTTCCTTGGGTTAAGTTGAGCATCCTTTTAAATCTATCTATATAGATTTGCATCCCCAATAATGATACTCTTCCCAAATCATTCATGGAGGATTGTTTAGATAACTTTATCTTTACTGATTGTAGCATTGGTATGTTATTCCTCATCCGTAGTATATCAATATATAATACTAGAAATGTCACGACGCTCCCACTGACCCTTTTGTACACACTAGAAGTCTTACATCATCGCATGTAACTCTGGATCATCATCTTCTATGATGCGTACCTCATCATCATCATCCATGATGAATCCATACCTCCTAGGTATCTTGATCTTATTCCGATTTACTGATTCGGTTGTGTGAGTACAATAGGTCTATCTACTGAGTTCCTCTTATTTGACTTATAATGTTTTGTGGTTCTTGAACTGTTCAAGATCTATTATCCTCCCACTAGCCCTTTTTAATGATAAACACCTTTATCTTAGAAGGCAGGGTGTTTCGCAATAAACACCTTTATCTATGTAGGATTATAGAACATATGCCCCAAACTTACTTTAGGATGTCCCACAAATCGACACTTGTCAAATCTTGTCCCAAGCTTATCCTTTGAAACCTTTTTCACATAAGTTGGACAACCCTTATCTTAACATACTTAAGATTAGGAATCCTCCCATCCCATAACTTTTATGGAGTCTTGGGGCGAATTTTGAGGTTACCTTTTAAGTAGCTATCAGACCATTTCTAGGACATGATCCTGAGGGATACTGGAATGTCGGTAAAATCATTATGGACCACACCATGTCCAACAAGGTACGAATTTTCCATTCGGATACATCAATCAATTATTGCGTGTCGAGATGTGTCCATTATGAGAAAACCATTTGAGATGATCTAGAAACTTATTGCACAAGTATTTATTCCTTGATCTAATCAAAGAATCTTAATACTTTGCCAATTTGTTTCACTTCAATTCTTTAAACCTTTCAAATAATTACGCACTTGTATTTCAAAGAAATACACACATTCAACTCTTTGAATGATCATCTCCTTTTCTTATACTAATTTGTTCAATATGCAAAATTATTTTCATGTAAGTCAAGTATACAAAATTTATTAAGTAATCTTTCATTTCTATACTTAAACATTATTATTATAAATAGAACAACAATTGTTCTTAATTATAATACCAAAGATTTCATTGTCCAACAATAAAATGGAAATAATATTTCTAACAAGAACATAAATACAATAACAACTTATTGACTTAATAGATTTTCCCATAGGCATTGCTAAACTATAAGTTTCTATGGCTAATGTAGCAACCTTTGTTACATTTCCCGCACTTAGGATTACTTATATTTGTTTAGCTTTCTACTTCTGCTTGGTCCTTTTCATAAATCTATATTTATGATAACCAAAGTCGGTATCCAATACCCAAGTAGAACCTTGACTTAAAGAAAAATTTATTTCAATCATGAACAAAAACTGTATTGTAACCGAAACTTCACTAAGCTTCTTTGGTTAGCCTCTGCAAGATGCTTCTTGCAGTTTCTTTCCAGTGTCCAGGCTTATTGTAGTGGAAGCAAACTCCTTTGCTATCCGTATCAGTTTTGTTCTTATTATCCTTTGTTTTTGCCTTTCTATTTACCTTCTTTGAATCGTTCTTCTTTTCAGAAGATCCTTTGGCCCCTACCAGTAAGACTTGATCTTTCTTGGTTGGAAAGTGACTCTCATCATTTTCAACATGTTAAGCAAATCAACAAAGCTGATATCTAGCTTGTTTATATGAAAAATTCACAACAATTGTGAAAGGAGTCCGGGAGTGAGTGCAAGATCAAATCTTGGCTCAACTCTCCATCCATGATAAAACCAGTTGTCCTAATTGATCAATCAAATTGATTATGTTAAGAACTTTTTATGCATGCTATAGTGCCATTGGCCATTCTAGATCGGAAGAGCTCCTTAGATATCGATATCTATCGGTCCTACTTTCCTCACCATCAACTACTTGATGTGCAGGAATATAGTAGGAGCATCCATAGTTTCATCTTGTGCAAAGCTCGTTACTCATGTATCACGAGCATGATGCATTGAGCCAATCAGGCATCATCTTGCCACTTTCTAAAAGTAGCAATGTCTTCCTCGGAGGCATTATGCGCAACCATTGCGAGGATAAGCGATTAAGGACATAAGATAGCTTTTCACTATGAGAACTATTCTCAAATTCCTTAACCAATTCGTTTAATTAGGTCCTGTTAATTTAGCATCTAATATGCTCTTGCAAAGATAGTAATTTTAGACATTGTAAAATTCATAAATGAATTTGTAATTAACAACATTTTAATATACATTCTTTTATTAATTACCAAAATAATTTAGGTCTTGTTTTAAATTGGTATCTCCCACTATTTTCATCAAACTATATTACCCTCACTTATATAGTTCGGCAAAAATCTAATTAAAGATTTGCTAGTGAGAATAAGGATCCCATTTCAAATGTATATAGCCTTGTGGTGACACAACAAACTATATATAAATAAATAGGTAGACAACTTTTGTCAATTACATCAACTATGCAACTCCTTGTATTTTGCCTCTTAGATTATTTTGATCAGTGGTGGCACATCCGAATCAAAATTATCCAAGTTAAGTCCCACCTAGCACTCCATATATTCAAAAAGAAAAATATCACCCTTGTGGTGACACAACAAAACAATATTGTTCAATTTTCTTTATAAGCATCAAATGTGATAAATTAACATCTTAAATACTTAATACTTGCCTTGTGGTGACACAACAAACTCATATTAAATATTTAATACTCTATTAATTTTATCATGCTAGAAAGCGCGACGTTCGATATTCCAAATATCTTTGAGCGCTTAGGACTTAATATAAAAAATTGAGGGTTTGTTATTAATTTATCTCATCTTGTTTAGTGCGCATGCACATATAAATATAAAATACGCGTCATATTAATGAACATGCGAAGCATGTTTGCATAATATATAATATATATTGTATAAGCATGCACATATAGAATACTATATTCTACCTGGATTGATTATGGACTTTTATTCTAGTTTGGTTCACTAGAGCCACCAAGTGAACCAAAAGGTCAAACCCTAGGGGTGCAAGAAATAATATTTAAATATAACTATTACATTTAAACCCTGCTCCATTACAAAACGGGTCTTCAAGCTCCTTGTTCCTTGATCTCTAATTCTTCAAAATTAATTCTAACTATTCCTATTACAAAACTATTTAAAATAAATAGAAACCTTGATCGTGATCGAGGGGAAGTACATAGGAGGAGATAGAATTTACATTAAGAAAAAATTAGAGAAGGCGAGTCTGTGCAGACCCCATTTAATAAAACCCATACATTCATGCATTCAACTAAAATAAAATCCAATCATATTGGTCAATAGTCCATAATCAATCCCATTTATTATCATACACATCATCATATGCATCAATAAATAACATTCATCATATGAATAATAAACATTTAATATATATATTGATATCATTTAATGGGCAAATTTAGTTAGTATAAAATCTATTTTGAATCAAAATAAACTCCTTTATTTTAATCCAAATTTAAATCAAAATAAAACTATTTTATTTTAATTTATCCTATTTTGAATAAAATAAACTATTTTATTTTAATCAAAATCTTTAATCAAAATAAACTCCTTTATTTTAATTAATTATGGAATCCAATTCCATGTAAAAAATTTTTAATTAAAATAAACTCTTTTATTTTAATTAATTATGGAATCCAATTCCATGAAAAAAAAAATATTAAAGAAAACACGGATTATCTTTCCTATTCACAAATAAACTCCTTTATTTTGAATAATATGAAATCTTATTTCATATTTAAATAAACTCCTTTATTTAAGGAAACATGGATTCTCTTTCCTATTCACAAATAAACTCTTTTATTTTGAATAATATGAAATCTTATTTCATATCTAAACAAACTCCTTTATTTAAGGAAAGATGGATTTACTTCCCTATTCACAAATAAACTCCTTTATTTTAGGAAAAATAAAATCCAATTTCAACTCCAATTAGTTAGCATGGAATCCAATTCCAACTCTAATTAGTTAGCATGAAATTTAATTTTAAAATTAAAATAAACCCTTTTATTTTAAGATTAAAATAAACCTTTTATTTTAAAATTAAAATAAATATTATTTTAATTATAAAATTATTAAGAATAATATATTATATAATATATATATATAATATATTATAAAATAACATCGCCTTGGTTTTATATATATATAATATATCCGTATCTATATATATATATATAGTTAACTTATTATACTATATATATATATATATATATATATATATATATATATATCCGTAAGTTCCTTTTAGGCTTTATTTTTTTTTTTTTTTTATATATAAAACCGTACACTTATTTTCCATGACATCCTGTTCTCGATTTCCGTGCCTCTTGAAGATTCACAACAAACATACCCACGTGATCCTTGGAAGTTTTAAAAAAAAAATGTGCATCCTGTTAACATTTTCAAAAAAAAAAAAATATAGCTTCCGTTTTTTTTTTTTATTGTGTCATGTGATTTAAATCTTGTTTGGAAAAAAAAATTCGGTCCTTTATTTATTTTATATATATTTTTTTTAATAAATTTTATACAATAAAATTATGCCCAATTAAATTATTCTAAACACATATCAATATACATATTAAATTAAAACAATTAATAATTCGCATAAAGGTTTGGCTTTGATGCCACTGTTAGGTTTGTAATATTCATGAACACAATCAAATTGCATAAATTAGCGGAAACGTGTAAAAATCAGAGTTTAAAAAATTTACAAACCATATACCCGGATCACCCTTTATGCACAATTATTAATTAAACGAAAAGATAAAGAATAAAATCATACCCTTGAAGATCGAGCTTCCTCAGGTACAAGTTCACCTCCAATCCTTTCACGTTCAACTTGAATCCACCGGGGTTTTGTTCCTTCCTTTGATCAACTTTAGCCACCCATATATTTGGCCTCTAGAGGTGATCCACCAAGGAAAAATAAAGAATTCAAGAAGATGGGGTATTGGCTCAAACCCTAGTTTTTCCTATCTCTATAGAAAAGGTGTACTCTCCCAACAATTGGAATTATGTCGTATGTTGAAAAAGTCAACAACCCCCCATACCCATAATAAGACTCCTCTTATTTATAGATGTGGGCAACCCACCTTAACAATTAAGGAATTGGATTTTATTTAATTAATTAAATTCTTTTAATTAATTAAGCTCCTTAATCTTATTAGGGATAATTAATTAAACTCCTTTAACTAATTTTCCTTCCTAATTCAATTAGGAATAAATGAGAGTACTTATATTAAATTAATTCCTAAACTCTTTTAGAAATTAAAATAATAATAATTGTAATAATATTAATAAGACTCCTCTTATTAATTTATATTTAATATTTCTAAAATATTAAATAATAAATATTAAGCTATTTAATTTATTCTATCACCATAGATTAAATTAAATATACATAACATATTATTATGATTATGCCATTAACTTCTTAAATAATTATTCTTCCTTTTATGGTGTGACCCTTTAGGTTCTCCATATTAAACCTAGGTTGTGAATAAATCAATTAGAACAATTCTAATCTTATTTAAATAAATAAATTAAACAATTAATTTATTTAAATAATATTTATTCTACAATAGGGATAAGCCTCCTAGCGATCAACGACTTTCCGGATAATATAGATTTCAACATTAATCATTAAAGAACCATTGAGTAAATAGTTACTGATGCAATTCAATCCTTCCACCATACAATGTCCCAATTAAATATAAGACATGGAATTCTTGTCAAGTCTTATTTTATTTAATTATATGTATTTCGATCCTTAAATGCACAACTCCAAATAATGCAAATTAGAAACTCCTTTCTAATTTCATTCTCCTTAACCAAGGACTACCGGGTTGTCATTTATCGAATCACATAGGACATTTCTCTTCTTTTATTAGAAGTGGTAGATTCTTTATTGATCATACATTATCTCCATGTACAACTTATTATACCCAAGCATACCCTTTGATATACCCTAAGGGTCTTAAGGAATAAGTCAAAGTATAATTCATCATACACAAATACTATGATGATCTCAAGTCCAAGGATTACTTGTCTTACTATCACTACAGAATTCCTATTGACAGCAAATAAAACTCCATTAGGTATTCCTTAGCGAGCCACGTTCAAAGTGAACTTATTCTCTAATAAGCACCTACATACTTGCTTTAGTGTCTCCACACAAATGATCATGAGATCAATCATCCTCATCCAATGAGCAAGTTAACGATGTATGTACCAATCTATCCGGATTCACTAATCCCCAATTTAGTAATCCAATGATTGGGAACTATTTTAGTTTTAAGCTTTTTAAGAATTTAAATCTCATTAGAATGATCATCATCATTATTCTAAAAGCATTGCTTAAAACTATGGGTTTATCACATATTATAAAACAGCATCATGTAGATAATTAAAAGCCTTTAATAAATTAATACTTTTTATTAATAAATGAATAAGATTGTTACAAAGTATATGCTTTATCATCAAACATGATTGGCTTGTGTGCATACTACTTTCACTAATAGCTGAAAAGGTGTTTTCAGCTGACATGTAGTATTTTCCTTAGCTTCTTCAATACGTTTCTTTGTTATATACTAAGGATGAGTGGTGGGTCATTGGGATTCCCGAGAGTCTCAACGTCTATAATCCATTCCACATTTGTTGTAGTTGATTCTTCAACAAATGGACAAAGTTTGATGCTTCTGATCCAGACAGATGATGCACTACGATCATGATCGTGGTGTCTTGTCAAATACATGCTTGATACAGACTAATAAAAGAGAACATTATGATTTCTATTAAGCACTGGTAGACTGCGATCTTTGCTTACTTGATTTGTAGACTCTATGTTTTTGAGAGCAGACTGCGATACTTGATTTGGCTCGACAGGCGTTTGGACCACTCTACGATTTTGGGAGAGGCCCTCTAAATCAAACAGACTACGATTCTCAATACTCTACGATTCTGCCTTTGTTTCTGCAAACTCTTGACTGGCTCGACATACTACGATTCTGTTGAAGCCTATCTATTACTTCTCAAAATAGATCAACCTAACAGCTTTGATCTTTTCTTTTATACATTCATTTACAAAATGATAAACATGAAGCACATATCAAACCTAACAAGTTGTGATCTACCACTAAGTCCTTGTACATATATTCCTTGAAGGACTTTACATATAAACTTGTTTATTTACTTTTAACAACAAATTTAAATATACAATTCCCAACAATCTCCCTCTATTTGATGTTGACATAATCAAGGAGATATTTATCATGATCATCAATTTCTAGATGTAGTTGCTAGAAAGTAAATATGACTTAGTGTTTCAGTGAGCAGCTGAAATCTCTAGAGAATAAGCATGAATTTATTGATGTTTGTAATGACATATATTACAATAAAGCTTAGTTACATTAATAAGAAATAAATTCCAACTTATCTCTATTTCTTTTGCCTTTTGCTCCTTGGAAAATTGGCATGCTCTGCAGCTCTCCTTCTCCTACTGGCTCTGTCTCTCCATGCAATATCTTCCAGCTCGCTTTTACTTAGCCTATTTCCACAATCATGTTTATTCATAAAGGCAGGATCTCTAATTGGCATACTTAGGCCAGTAGTGGTTACCCCTTATGAGCTTCGAGATGGCCCTCGACTACTTAGTGGTTGCGCCATAAGAATTTGTTGACTCCTTGAGGATTAAGCAATGAGTTTCCCTATGCCTTTTTCTTTTTCTCCTTCCCCTTTATTCTCCCCTTTTAAGTCAACATCAAGGGTTCGAATGTCTTCAGACAGACGATTCTTGCCTTGGACAAGTTCGTGGAGCTAATTCCTGGATTAAGCAATGTCTTCACGGTTTTCTTGAACCAGAGAATATGTTCGAGACTTGTTCTTTTGTAGAATAGCCAGGACAGTGTCTGTTTGTTGCATTTGACTCATTGAATATTTTTTGAATTCTTTCATTGAGGTTCGTAGACTTGAGAGGCTTTCCATCACAAGTTTATTTTGAGTTTTCTGATTCTTTTGTAAAAGGAGAACTGCTTCCTTGTGCTTCTGGGCAGACTGAAAGTGAATCTGATCCCATTCTTTAATGATGTGGATCAATTCCTTGATGATCTCCCTAAGCTTATTTGTGAGCTCAGTACTCAGATTATTGGGAAAGGTGTTGACAGCATCTATCAAGTGATTCATCCTTGTATGCACGAGCAGAGAGTGACTTTCAAGATCATCTTGAATATCATTGGTTACTTTCTGTGATGCATTGGTCAGCTTAGATTTGGTAGGAAGATTTGAGATACGCTCAAGAATTTGTGGAGTGTCTTGAGGAGAGGCTCTTGTATTTTGATTTTGCAGATTGTAGAGAGCAAGATTAAGATCAAAATAATTATTTGTTGATGAGGAAGGAATATCTGAAGGAGGTGCAAGTATATGAGTTTGAGTTATGGGAGGAGGTGCTGGTTGAGTGGGTGACTCTACGATTTGAGTAGGATCGATATTCGTAGAGTGAGAGATGGTGGGAGATGGTATCAATATAAAGTTAGGTATATTTGGTTCATCAGTTACATAATGTTTGGATTCTGTAGCTAGAAATTGGTTTACTGGATGAAGTATCACTTCCAACCAGTTTCTGAAGAAGGATGGTTAGTGATTAGCTTCTGAGCAAATGTGAGGTTTCTTGGGAATCCATGAGCAAGCACTGAGATTGATGTATAAGCTTTGGAAGTCCAGAACATGTGATCCCATGAGTTTAGAATTTGAGCTCTGTGATAGGGAATCATAGGTAAGTAGGAGAACAATTTATTGTAGTTGGCTCTACTATATCTATCCCAGCCCACTGCTATAATATTAACATCACCATCCTTTTCTTCTTCTCAATCTTCATTTTTTTCATTTGAAATTTCCACCACTTCAAACATCTCCTCATTCTTTGTCTGATCTTCACCCTTTTCTACCTCCATAGCTTTTACACCTTTGATTTCCATATCCTCTTATATCTCCCCCTCAGCTATAGCTTTTTCTAGCATAGGAACTCTGAGATGCTCCCCCTCAATATGATCATACATTTGTACTTCAGACAGCTCCCTCTCATCTGGATCATTTTCTAGTGCAAGAATTTCAAGAAGCTCCTTTTTCTGAAATTATTTTTCTTTCTTCTTCCTTCAAGGCTTTCTCATTTTGAAGAATATATTTCTTGACAAGCTTTCTCCTTGTCTTTCTGGGCTGAGCTTCAGCCTCAGTGCCTTCTTCAGCTTCAGTTCTAACAGTTGTTTCAGGCTGAGATACTATTGTAGCATCCACTTCTAGAGTGATGATAAGTCTGGACTCTACGATCGGTAATGACTCTACGATTAAAGAGAATGAAGACTTCTTTGTTTTATGGCTGCGTTTTCCCTTCTTAAGCAGCTGAGAGATGGTGACTATGTCTTCTTCCTCTTCAGACTGCTGCTCCTTCATCTTCATTTCCTTTAGAATTTCAGTGCCCGAACTCTCTTGGTGCGCATCAGTGGTTGAGCCTTGAGGCTCTTCTATTGTTTGAACTTTCATTTTTCTCTTACCCTTGCTTTTTCTGATCAAAGTTATGGGTTTCTCTTGATTAATTTCTTCTTCTTCTTCACCTTCTTTTACTAAAGACATGTTTCCTAGAAGCCCAGATACCTTTGCTTCACCAATCCTTCCACTGGATCCAGACATCATTCTGACATTTTCTACAAGGTTTCTTCTCTAGTTTTGAAACAGCTGCTGGGTCATTCTTCTGTTGGGGTTGATGGGTTCCCCTTCGTTATCCCCAATTTTGTCACCTAAAGAAGATTACATGATTATGCTTATGAACCTCCCATAGAGCATTTTCCCAGAGCTCTTTGATTTCTTTGAGCTGAGTATCCACTTCCCGATCTAATCGATAAACAGAGCCCCATAGTTGAGTTGAATCTTGAAGCAGATTGTTGTCATGAGCTTTAGTTGAACTTCATTTACAGAGTCGTGGCCAGAGCTTTTACAGCATATGCACTTCCCAACAATGTTAACCAGAAATTCATACTTCTGGGGAAACATTTTCTTCTTGTACCCTTTGACGTTCTAAAACTTCGTGTGGTGCATCTTCTTCAGACCTTAATGGAAGTCGATGACATTTATGGATGCGAGTTCCTTTGATTTGAAACCTAGGGCTAGATTTATATCTTCATCTTTGAGTTTAATTATTCCCCCCTGACCTTTGTAGTGATAATGTCATTCTCAAAGACTCCATTGTTGTAGAACTCTTTCACCTACTTTAGGTAGATCCTTGTGCTGGTGCTCAGAGCTTCTTCAAGACCAGCTTTCTTCAGAAGAGATAGAGTCTTGTGGAACTGACGGTCAGCTGTCTTGAATTTTTCAAAGCAGAGTTGGTAACTAGATATAGCATTGAAAGCAACCATTGATTTTCTTGAACTGAGGTTGGTTAATTGTTCTGAAAGCTAGGGTTTCTATTGATAGAGAGAGAGAAATGAGCTTTTTGAAATTCTAAGGTGAATTTTCAAAAAGTCCTTCAAATTGTATTTGTAACTTCCTTCCACACGATCTGCATAGTGGGGCACATGTCGAGTTCTGTCGGGCTCCACAATTTTAAATAGTGTGTAAAATACTGATCTGCCATTAGCTCCCCCTGAGCTAGTGAATCCTTTGGGAAGACTACGATCGTCGAGGCTGCTCTATGATTGTCGAGTCCACTTCTGATTCTTCTCTATGATCATTTTTTGTCCTGGACCTTGTGATGAGCTCTGACTTAGCATTCTTTTTAGGTTAAGGTAGCTCAGGAAGAACTAACCTCTAAGACTGAAATAAGGGCTAGGTTTGTCCCTGAGGCACTTATCAGAAGAGTTTCTTGCATAGAAATAAGTATATTACATGATGCATCTCTGTCACGTCAAGACTGCTCTACGATCGTGGTTTCACTTTAGTCATCTCTACAATTTTAAACATAACCCTTTTATCTGTATGGTTAGCACAAACTAAAGCATAGCGTTTATTTTTACAGATTTAGCATACCTAACTTACTTATCAATTTATTAAATCTTAATTCATCTAAAGGTTTTATAAAGACATCAGCAAGTTAATTTTTAGTAGGGATGTATTGTAAAGATATAGTTCCATTTTGGACATGATCCCTAATAAAATGATATCTTATTTCTATATGCTTAGTCCTAGAATGCATGACATGATTATGTGTTATTGCTATGGCACTTGTGTTATCATAATGAACAAGTATAGATTTGAAATCAAACCCATAGTCTGCTAGCTGATTTGTCATCCATAGAATTTGAGCACAGCAGCTGCCAACAATAATGTATTCAGCTTCTGCTGTTGAGGTAGATATTGAGTTTTGCTTCTTGCTAAAACTGGACACAAGTCTGTTTCCTAGCAACTGACAAGTGCCACTGGTACTTTTTCGATCGATCTTACAGCTAGCAAAATCAGCATCTATATATCCTACTAGTTCAAAGGTAGACTCCATTGGATACCAAAGTCCCAGGTGATGTGTGCCTTTGAGATACCTGAAAATTCTCTTTACAACAGTTAAGTGTGATTCCTTAGGATTAGCTTGAAATCTAGCACATATGCATGTTGCAAACATTATGTCTGGTCTACTGGCAGTTAGATATAGAAGAGAGCCTATCATACTTCTGTATTGAGTAATGTCAATACTTTTACCTTTTTCATCTTTGTCAAGCTTAGTTGCTGGAGCAATTGGTGTTTTCATGGGAGAGGCTAATTCCATGCCATACTTTTTAAGTAAGTCTTTAATGTACTTGGCTTGGTTAATAAAGATACCTTCATCAGTCTGCTTTACTTGTAATCCAAGGAAGAAATTTAGCTCACCCATCATACTCATTTCAAACTTGCTCTACATAAGCTTAGCAAATCTCTTGCACAATTTTTCATCAGTAGAGCCAAAGATAATGTCATCTACATGTATTTAAAGTATTAAGACTTTATTTTTGTGCTTCCTAAGAAATAATGTGGTATCTACTCTACCTCTAGTGAATCCATTTTCAATAAGAAAGTTAGTTAATATTTCGTACCATGCTCTAGGTGCTTGCTTAAGTCCATATAAGGCTTTGTCTAATCTATAAACATAATTAGAGAGAGTTGGATTGATGAAACCTGGAGGTTGCTCCAAATATACTTCTTCTTGAAGTTCACCATTTAGAAATACACTTTTGACATCCATTTGAAAGACTTTGAACTTCATGTGGGCATCAAAAGCAAGGAATATCCTGATGGCTTCTAATCTGGCAACAACTGCGAATGTCTCGTCGTAGTTGATGCCTTCTTCTTGGGAATAACCTTTTGCTACTAGTCTTGCCTTGTTTCTTGTTATTACCCCATCTTCATCCATCCTATTTCTGAAGACCCACTTGGTGCCAATAACTGGGTGGCTTCTTGGTCTTGGAACCAATCTCTATACTCCGCTTCTTTTAAACTGATTTAGTTCCTCTTGCATGGTTTCTGTCAAACTTAAGTCTTCCATATCATCTTCTATCTTCTTAGTTTCCATTTATGATAGAAAGCTTAGATAGAAACACTCATTCTGGTTGGCGGATCTTTTCTTGACTCTTGCATTTGGATCTCCAATGATTAAGTCTTGAGTGTGATCTCTTACCTATCTATTTCATGTTGGAACATCTGTCCTCATGCCTTCTTGTCTGAATTCTTCAAGATCAACCTCAACTTCTTGATGTGGAGGTTCGTTGTCTGGCGTAACTCTCTCTACGATCTCTTCTTCAGGCTCGACGATTTCATCTTCTGGGACTACGATCGTGGTGTTAAGCTTGAGTACCTCGTTCATAGAGTTTGAGTCGTCGATAATAGTGTCTTGAGGCACAGATTTGTCTAAGCATGTTACATAGAAGATGATGTGAATCGAGACTTCAACACTTAACGTCCTTTTGTTGAATACTCGATAAGCCTTACTGTCTGTGGCGTATCCGATAAAGATTCCTTCATCTTACTTGGGGTGAAACTTAGTCAGATACTATTTTCCATTGTTGAGAATATAGCACGCACAACCAAACACATAGAAGTAGCTGACATTTGGCTTTCTTCCTCTCCACAGCTCGTAGGGAGTTTTCTTTAACGTAGAGTGCACAAGAGACCTATTCTAAGTATAGCATGCAGTGTTGACAGCTTCTACCCAAAAGTATTCAGGCAGACGAGCTGTTACTAGTAGAGTTCTTCCAGTTTCAATCAACATTCTATTCTTTCATTCAGCTACTCTATTTTTCAATGGAGTTTGTGGAGTTGAGAAGTTGTTACTGATGTCATTCTCTGTGCAGAACTGATCCATTTTAGAGAAGTCGAATTCTCTACCATGATCACTCCTTATAGCCTTGATTTTCTCCCCTTTCTCGTTCATCGCCAGCTTGAACATCTTGATGAGTTGGGAACTTGTTTCATCTTTTAAGTTTAGAAAGAACACCCATGTAAATCTGGTGTAGTCATCCACTACGACCAATGAATATCTCTTCCCTCCAAGGCTTGTTGTTGGAATTGGTCCAAATAAATCCATGTGAAGTAGCTGCAGGGGCTTATCAATTGAGTTGACAGTTTTGCTTTTGAATGAGCTTCTAGTTTGTTTTCCAAGTTGACAGGCGTTGCATGGCCTTTCCTTGACAAAGCTGAGCTTGGGTAAGCCTGCTACTAGATCCTTGGAGGCCAATTTTGACATGCTTTTAAAGTTGAGATGAGACAACCTTCATTGCCATAACCGGCTCATTTCTTAAGAGGCTTTAGCCAGAAAACATATTATCTCGTCAGAACAAAGTTGAATGAGATTAACAGTGTAGACGTTTCCTTCTCTTGTTTCGGTCAACTTTATAGAACAGATATTCAGATCTCTAACTTGACATTGATTGTTGAGAAAGGTAACTTGATGACCCTTGTCGTAGAGCTGGCTTATGCTCAGAAGATTATGCTTTAGTCTTTCCACATAGGCTACTTTACTGAAGGACACTACACCATTCCCAACTGAGCCATAACCTCTTGTCTTTCCAGAGCCATTATCTCCAAAGATGACTGTTGGGCCCTCTTTCTCTATGAAGTTGGGCAGGAGGTCTTTGTTTCCAGTCATGTGTCGTGAGCATCCACTGTCCAGGTACTAAGTTGTGATCGTGGAGCTCTGTTCCTGCAATGAGGTTTAAGCTCTTATTTTGGTACCCATACTTGCATGGGTCCTATCTTGTTAGTACCCTTGGGGACCCAAATCTGCTTGACTTTGGATTTAGTATTCATAGTATTATTGTAACATATTGCAGCCTTGTGACCATATCTATCACATACAAAACATCTACCATGATGCATTCTTGAGTGTGTGTGGATTCTTTCTCCATTTAGACTTATGTGGATTTCTGGTAGTCCTTCCTTTATACTAGTTCTTCTTTTTCAATGTGTCCTTCTGATTCATGATTTGTGAAGAGTATAACTTAACTCTATTATTCCCACCTGGTTGGTTCGTGGAGTAAATTTTGCTCGACTCTACGACCCTTCGAGGTTGGAGAGTAGTGTCTAAGTTACTCTTCTCTTTTCTGAACCCTAGGCCAACATGGGATCCATTATGCCTTGTAGCATAGATTGGATCAGAAGAGCAGGGATGGACTGGTTCTTCCTTCTGTGAGGATTTCACAAATGCAATGCTTCTATTGAGGTTTGAAGCACTATTGATGTTAGTCTCCTTTGACTTTTCGACATGTGGTTTTGAGGTGGATTCCCCAAAACATAAACATGTTCTGCCAGATGCAATTCTCTAACTGGAGATCAAGGAGTCCATGGATGAATATGATCTATTCCACGTTAAGATTGTATTTTCTAGTTCCTCAATCTTAGAGGTTAGATTTGACTCTCTTTGTGCATTAAGTTCATTGGTCTGTCTTAAGAGTTTATCAGCTTCAAGTTTAGAGAGGAAGTTAGCACTTAGAAGAGTTGTTTCCAGTTCTTCTTGAACTTTCTCTTTCTCTTTTTTAAGAAGAGAATAATCTTTAGACAGAACTCTGAACCATTTCATGTATTGATGCAGATTAGATGTTATGCCATGTTGTAAGACCCCGAATTTTATGAAATAAAAGTATTCAATTTTTCTTATAATTACAATTCAGTAAATGATTAAATTGATAAAAGATTAAAGTTAAGGGTGAGATATGATTTTTTTTTTAAATATGCAAGTGGTTATAAAATATTCAATTGTCGGGGAATATTCGTTTGGTTGTGGAATATTCTTTTTATCGGGGAATATTAAATGCAGCGGCCTGATCGTTAGTGGGCCCCATAATGTAATAAGCCGCTTGATGAAGAAAACGACAAGTATGAGTTTTTATGAATAACGGCGTAATTGTTCACCGTTAACATTGTTGGATTACACGGTGGTTAAAATACGATGTCTGGCGTGATTGCACAAAGATGCTTTGCGGTATTGCATAGTATTGTTAAATTATTGATTCTTACGTGAAGGCACTTTACTCAATAATTATTACGATAATTATTTATTCAATATTTTATTTTATTGATTCAATAATTGTTGCGTTGATATTTTATATTATTGTTGTTTCAATAATTATCACAGCACATTATTTCCCATTATCAGATCAATAATTCATATTAGTTGAATAATATTAGTAGATAGCATTATTGGAAATGTCTAGAAAGTTCTGTCAAGGAGAGATTTGGTCACCTAATTACGTGCCAGTAAGGAGAAATTCTTATGGGAAAGCCCCCTCTTTCCTGGGAACAGCCTGGTTGTCATAATTGTGATTCTGTAATATAATTTGTGAATAATTAATTATTGATTTATATGATGAGGAAATATTTATTTTATGTGGATATAAATGATAAGGATATATTTATTTTATGTGGATTTAAATGAAGGAATTTTTGCATGTTTTATTTGTTAAAAGTTTGATATATTATTTTTCCTCGATAAAATATTCAATTAATTATATTATTATAATATTACATTAAGCTAGTATAATGTGGTTATATAAATAATTTTGTGAATAGCCCACCTTTTTGACAAACAAATTCGGTGCCTAATTTGCCTTAGCAGTATGCAGGGGTTGAGGGGAATAATATTGTAATTCATTAATTACAGCATGTGAATTAATGGGTGGAGGTTGGATAATGGGTTTTTTCAAATTTGTTAAGTCATTTGATTGGTGGAAGAGGTTCGTGGAGCAAGTTGTCTGCAAAACATTTGATTTTCTAAATTTGTGGACCCTCGCCTATGTTAATAATTGTGAAATTAGGCAAGGATTAATGCTCCAGCAATGACTTATCAAAACTTGCTTCCAAAGAGTGGGTCCTAAGCTATGGAAAAATAAGAAAAGTTAGGCAAAAGTTTGCCAGGAGAAAAAATAAAGCAGACTAGTTTATCTCTCCTTCCGTTGCTATAAATAGAGGGATAACCCTCCTTCCTCAACACACCTTCATAATCAGAAATTCCTATTCTAGAGTATTGTGAGTATTTTCTTACTTTGAGTGTAGTTTTCTGCAAGATTTTCTCAGAATAATATCCGATATTCCAGTCAAATCCAGTTTCTACTAAGGTAAAGGATAGTATTTTATTGCAACACTCGTGAGAAATATTATTTTCTTTCATACTCCATATTACGAAAGCGATATTATTTCATCTCGTATTCCTAAATTTGAACTTACTATGGTAAGTATTGCGTCTATAATTCCTGAAATGATTAGAAATTTCGCTTCATCTAATATCATTTCATAGGATTATTGGTTTGAACTTATTATCAAATTTGGAACTTTTCATGACTGGGTATTGTTCACGGCATCGCTTTCACGAGTCTTTGTTCACTTGCGAGTCTTGTTCACAGCATCTTCACTCATTCGATTCACTTCACGGTCTTTGTTCATGAATCTTTGCTCACGAGTCTTTTGCTCAAAAAAGAAAAAAAATTCTCTTCCAAGTTATCTGTTGTGACCCTTATTCTTGAAATTTAATCCATGTTTTGATCATATTATTTTTATTATCATATATAACATTTTTATAATCTTAGTGATGAAATTTCTCTTTGACTTGAGTGTAAAGATGGGTAGATTATTGGTATGATCGTGACTATGGGTTCTCTTTGGCAGTTAGTGCAAAGTTGAATCGTTGACTGGTATGATCATGACCATTGAATTTACAATTGAATATTTTTAGCTTAAGTACAAAGCTGAATGGATCAACATGGTTATAATTATTGTTTATATAAATTCTAAAATGATTATATATTTCTTTGAGATAATAATATATTTGGCCTGTAGTGCAAATATGAACTGTTGATGAATATATTTGGCCTGTAGTGCAAATATGAACTGTTGAGGAATATCTTTGGCTTGTAGTGCAAAGATTAATTGTTGATGAATATCTTTGGCCCGTAGTGCAAAGATGAATTTATTAGTATAATTATGAACAAGAACTGTGATTTGGTATAACCATGATCTTTGATGTTTCAGGTAAAGACATGTGATGAAAATTATCTTCGTCCTGGATGCGAAGAGAAATTTAGAATCACAATTATGATTATGAGTTATTCATATGATTGTGAACCAGAACTGTTGATTGATGTTAAAGGGATAAAATATTGTTGGTGGATTTTTAACATAGAGAAGATAATAAACTTTATGGTCTATTTGACTCTTCTAATGGATTTCTTGTTCCGCTGCAACTATAGTTGAAACTTTTATCATCTACCATATTTTCTAAATCTCTGATAAGGCTATTGATAATTTTATTATCTTTACTCATGATATTCTTTACTGTGCTAATTGTGCTCACCCTTTTACTTCACAATTCCTTTCAGGTAATAAGAGTGTAGCTGGGTTGAGCAGGGGTAACAGGGGAATAGAAAGGTGGTCATCATTTAGTAGTTATATTTGGTGAATCAACTAGGGTGAGGCGAACCCAACGTTGGAAGGGTGTTTTGCCACTATCATACAAGATGTCTAATTACATACAACCTCGTGTCATCATAAGACAGGGTTGTGCTCATCCACTTGCTGAGTATATTTACGAGAACTACCTGTATAATCTTGGTGTTTGTTTGAAGTATAATTCTCAATTAGAGACAGTGGAGATAATGATATGTCAAGAGAAGACTTACCATTGGGAAGAATATGATAGTAATCTTCTCGTTTTTCTTTGGGGTCTATTGGGTCAACCAAGGATAATTTTGTGGCCATATGATATCTATCATAACCTAGAAGCATGGACTCCCATGTACGAAGGTTTCCTTGAGCACTTCCCAAAGATTCTAATTTCTAAAACAGTTTTTGACTATACCTTTATGTAAGGTGTCATTGTGACGTGCTATCCAAGGTTGGGATGAGAGTCACAGTTGGTATATATTTGTATCCAAACTCACAGCATATTTGCTGTTGTATTTTGCACACAATTGTTGTAAGAAAATTGTAGTTGTTTTTTGGACCATGAATTTGGCGACTCAGAATAGATTGGATGGAATGGACCTATTTTGGGGTTGTGACATTTGGTATCAGAGCTTAGGGATATGGTCTCTGGCGGAGATCGGGGAATATAACTAGGAGGGGAGAGATGAGCAAATCCTTCACTAGTGTGTCCTACCTAAGCTTAATTGTTGGTTGGACATAATATATGGATATTATGTGATACGTTAATTTGCTTAATTAACCCTTGTTTTATGGCAGTATTTGAGAATGCCAGCTGAGAATACTAACAATGGAGTGAATGAGACTGTGGGGATACCTCTAATCACTAACCATGATAATGTGATGTCAGACGAAGAAGGAATTAGAGATATTCTCGTGGTGAGTGAAGAATTGATAGTTGCACCCGAGATAGTCGCAGAGGTAACAGCTGAGAGTGAGGAAGAAGAAGAAGAGGAAGAAGAGGTACCTGAGGAGAATTTAGTAGAGGTATTATATGATCAAAATGTAGAATTGCAAAATCATATTCACGAGTTAGAAGAGCAAGCTGAAGAACGACAGGCGGTCGTGGAACAAAAGGATACAACAATTCAAGCTTGTGTTACCCGATATGTGATGCTTGAACAGAAGCATTCTTTGGCAGAGTATAAGATGATAAAGATGGAATCTGAAATGAAAAAAAAAAAAAAGCGAATGAGTGAGAATAAGTGATGTGAAGGCAAAAGCCGCATTACGACACGTGGATATTGTGGAAAGAGATGTCCGATCTAAGAAGGCTAAAATAGATGATATGAATTTCTCTTTTTGGAAAGAAATTAGGAGAACCCAACATCGAGTTTTGAATTACCCTGTACAGAGCGGTCAACCTGAATTCGATATGGATCGAAGATTGATGATTTAGATCATGAATCAAGAGTACGATGAGACAGTTGAGGGAGGAATATGCCCTATAGAAAAGTATATTCCAACGGTAGTGATGATGCCAAATGCTGCCCCAGACAAGTCAAAGTCGGGTAGTTCAAGGGAGAGCAGTTGTCATGACTTCCCAACAAGTGAAGAACCCAAATGAAGTTATCACGGGAGATGAGCAATGGAGAAATCATGATGACCCGGGAGATAGAATCTGAAATGAAAGTAAGGTATTCTCAACTTTTCGAAATACCAGGTACGTAAATTTCGGGGACGAAATTTCATAAGGAGGGGAGATTGTAAGACCCTGAATTTTATGAAATAAAAGTATTCAATTTTTCTTATAATTACAGTAAATGATTAAATTGATAAAAGTTTAAAGTTAAGGGTGAGATATGAATTTTTTTTAAAATATGCAAGTGGTTATAAAATATTCAATTGTCGAGGAATATTCGTTTGGTCGTGGAATATTCTTGTTGTCGGGGAATATTTGTACGACGGCGCAGTCATTAGTGGGCCCCATAACAGAATAACTGTCGGATGAAGAAAACGACAAGTATGAGTTTTTATGAATAACGACGTAATTGTTACCAATTAACAATTGTTGGATTACACGTGGTTAAAATACGATGTCTGGCGTGGTTGCATGATGTAGCACCTGTATTGCATGTATTGTTAAATTATTGATTCTTACGTAAGAAGGCACTTTACTCAATATTTGTTACAATAATTCTTTGTTCAATATTTTATTTTATTGATTCAATAATTGTTGCGTTGATATTTTATATTATTGTTGTTTGAATAATTATCACTGCACAGTATTTCCCATTATCAGATCAATAATTCATATTATTTGAATAATATTATTAGATAACATTATTGGCAATGTCTAGAAAGTTACATCGAGGAGAGGTTTGGTCACCTAATTGCGGCTTGATGGAGAGAATTCTTATTGAAAGCCCCTCTTTCCTAGGGCAGCGGCATGGTTGTCATAATTGTGATTCTATAATATTATTTATGAATAATTAATTATTGATTTATATGATGAGGAAATATTTATTTTATGTGGATATAAATTATAAGGATATATTTGTTTTAAGTGGATTTAAATGAAGGAATTTTTGCATGTTTTATTTGTTGAAAGTTTGATATATTATTTTTCCCTGATAAAATATTCAATTAATTATATTATTATAATATTACATTATGCTAGTATAATGTGGTTATATAAATAATTTTGTGAATAGCCCACCTTTTTGCAAACAAATTCGGTGCCTAATTTGCCTTAGAAGTATGCAGGGGTTGGTGGGAATAATATTGTAATTCATTAATTGCAGCATGTGAATTAATGGGTGGAGGTTGGATAATGGCTTTTGAATTCTCTGCATGCATCTTTTCAAATTTGTTAAGTCATTTGATTGGTGGAAGAGGTTGGTGGAGCAAGTTGTCTGCAAAACATTTGATTTTCTAAATTTGTGGACCCTCACCTATGTTGATAATTGTGAAATTAGGCAAGGATTTATTCTCCAGCAAAGACTTATCAAAACATGCCTCCAAAGAGTGGGTCCTAAGCTATGGAAAAATAAGAAAAGTTAGGCAAATGTTTGGCAGGAGAAAAAATAAAGCAGACTAGTTTATCTCTCCTTCTGTTACTATAAATAGAGGGATAACCCTCCTTCCTCAACACACCTTCATAATCAGAAATTCCTATTCTAGAGTATTATAAGTATTTTCTTACTTTGAGCGTAGTTTTCTACAAGATTTTCTCAGAATAATATCCGATATTCCAGTCAAATCCAGTTTCTACTAAGGTAAAGGATATTATTTTATTGCAACACTCGTGAGAAATATTATTTTCTTTCATACTCCATATTACGAAAGTGATATTATTTCATCTCGTATTCCTAAATTTGAACTTACTATGGTAAGTATTGCTTCTATAATTCCTAAAATGATTAGAAATTTTGCTTCATCTAATATCATTTCATTAGATTATTGGTCTGAACTTTTTATTAAATTTTGAACTTTTCATGACTGGGTATTGTTCACGGTCTTTGTTCACGAGTCTTTTTCACGAGTCTTGTTCACGATCTTGTTCACGATTCTTTGTTCACGGCATCTGCTCACTTGATCTTTGTTTACTGTTACTTATTAGGCATCGTTCACGGTCTTTATTTCACAAAAGAAAAAAAATTAATTTTTTTATTCTTCCGAGTTATCTGTTGTGACCCTTATTCTTGAAATTTAATCCATGTTTTGATCATATTGTTTTTATTATCATATATAACATTTTTATAATCTTAGTGATGAAATTTCTCTTTGACTTGAGTATAAAGATGGGTAGATTATTGGTATGATCGTGACTATTGGTTCTCTTTGGCCAGTTGTGCAAAGTTGAATCGTTGACTGGTATGATCATCACCACTGAATTTACAATTGAATATTTTTAGCTTAAGTGCAAAGGTGAATGGATCAACATGGTTATAATTATTGTTTATATAAATTCTAAAATGATTATATATTTCTTTGAGATATTAATATATTTGGCCTGTAGTGCAAATATGAACTGTTGATGAATATATTTGGCCTGTAGTGCAAATATGAAATATTGAGGAATATCTTTGGCCTGTAGTGCAAAGATTAATTGTTGATGAATATCTTTGGCCCGTAGTGCAAATATGACATGTTGTTGAATATCTTTGGCCAGTAGTGCAAAGATAAACTGTTGATGAATATCTTTGGCCCGTAGTGCAAAGATGAATTTATTAGTATGATTATGAACAGGAACTGTGATTTGGTATAACCATGATCTTTGATGTTTAAGGTAAAGACATGTAATGAAAATTATCTTCATCCTGGATGCGAAGAGAAATTTAGAATCACAATTATGATTATGAGTTATTCATATGATTGTGGACCAGAACTGTTGATTGATGTTACAGGGATAAAACATTATTGGTGGATTTTTAACATAGAGAAGATAATAGACTTTATGGTCTATTTGACTCTTCTAATGGATTGCTCGTTCAGCTGTCACTATGGTTGAAATTTTTATCATCTACCAAATGTTCTAAATCTCTGATTTATTATTGATGAAGGCTATTGATAATTTTATTATCTTTAGTCGTGATATTCTTTACTGAGCTAGTTGTGCTCACCCTTTTGCATCACAATTTCTTTCAGGTAATAAGAGTGTAGCTGGATCGAGCGGGGGTAACAGGGGAATAGAACGGTGGTCATCATTTAGTAGTTATATTTGGTGAATCAACTAGGGTGAGGCGAACCCAACTTTGGAAGGGTATTTTGCCACTATAATACAAGATGTCTAATGATATACAACCTCGTGTCATCATAAGACAGGGTTGTGCTCATCCACTTACTGAGTATATTTACGAGCACTACCTATATAATCTTGGTGTTTGTTTGAAGTATAATTCTCAATTAGAGACAGTGGAGATAATGATATGTCAAGAGAAGACTCACCATTGGGAAGAATATGATAGTAATCTTCTCATTTTTCTTTGGGGTCTATTAGGTCAACCAAGGATAATTCTGTGGCCATATGATATCTATCATAACCTAGAAGCATGGCCTCCCATGTACGAAGGTTTCCTTGAGCACTTCCCAAAGATTCTAATTTCTTAAACAATTTTTGACTATACCTTTATGTAAGGTGTCATTGTGACGTGCTATCCAAGGTTGGGATGAGAGTCACAGTTGGTATATATTTGTATCCAAACTCACAGCATATGTGTTGTTGTATTTTGCACGACAATTGTTGTAATAAAATTGTAGTTGTTTTCTATACCATGTATTTGGCGACTCAGAATAGGTTGGATGGAATGGACCTATTTTGGGGTTGTCACACATGTAGTGCAGTTCTTAAATCATCAATATCTACATCAGGAGAGTTAAAGTCAAATACCTCATCGATACTTACTTCATGATTGTCGGTGCTTTTCTTATCCTTTGCATTTTTGGCCATTAGACACAGATTTGCTACTTGAGGATCTTCATCATCTCCAAACTTAAGAGTCGTGTCTTTGTTTGTCTGAGTCACTCCATGATCCTCCGACCACAGGACCTTTGTCTTTCTTCTGGAGCCTCTTATTGCCTTTGAACTCTTTCTTTGGATTTATTTTCCTCTTCAGTTCTTCTCAAAGAGGTTTGTTGAAGTTTGCCATGAAATGGCCATGCTTCTTGTAGTTGTAGCATAAGTCATTTATCTGCTCCTGGCTGTTGTTGTTGTTAAATCTCTTAGGTTTGTTGCTTCTGCCTTTACGCATGAACCTCTTGAATCTTTTTTCTAGCATTGCAATATCCTCGTCATCATCTTCCCTTGAGTCAGAGTCATTTTTAGTATGAGCTTTGGAGATGGTATTAATTTTTTGCTTTAAGAGCAACTCCTTTGTCCTTCTTTTTTCCTTCAGATAGAGTCTCTGCTTGTTATGTCAGCTCTAGTTCATAGGTGAGAAGGTTGCCATAGAGTTGTTGAACAATCATTTCATGGAGATTCTTTGATTCTCTGATGGCAGTGGTTTTGGCATCCCACTTTCTTGGTAAAGTTCTCATGAACTTTATGATCAGATCTTGGTTTGGATAGATCTTTCCAAAAGCTCGAAGTGAGTTGAGCAGAACATTGAATCTTTCATAAGTAGAAGTGACATTTTCCCCTGGAACATGGGCAAACATTTCATATTGTTGAGTCAGAAGAGATTGTTTGTTTTCTCTTACTACTTCAGTTCCTTCGTGCATAATGAGCAATGCTTTCCATACTTCCTTGGCAATTTTGCTGTTGACCACATTCTCGAACAGATCATCTTCTAAAGACGGGAACAAGATGTTCTCGGCCTTTTTGTCTAGTTAGATAACTTTCTTTTCGTTGCCAGTCCACTCAGCTTTAACCTTAATTTGAACTCAGTTTGGATCTTCTAGAGTTGGTGCGAGCTTTTTTGGAATGTACAGCCCATTCATGACAATTTCAAATAGCTCTTCATCTATTGAGTCCATGTATGTTTGCATACGAACTTTTCAGTTGGCAAATTTATCTTTGTTGCACATTGGTGGCTTGCTGCCTCCTCCAGTCTTTGATTTGCTTATCGGATGTGCCATTGGATCTACTCAAGCTTTGTAGGCTGATTGAGAGAACTTTCTTTGATACCAATTGTTAGTTCCAAGAGGCACAATAGTTATCTAGAAGGAGGGTTAAATATATATTTTTAAAATTTCTTTTTCAAAATACTTTGTCATGTTTGTTAATCAATTACATTGGAATATATGATTTGTTTGTTCCCCTTTAAGATAAACTGAGTTAATAGATAACAGGAAGTTATAAAAAATATAGTAGTTAAAGCAAGAATATAAAAGACGCAGAGATTTTAAGTGGTTTAGAGCACTCAAGACTCCTAGTCCACTCTTCTACCCCTCGAGTAGGAAATCCACTAAGGATGTCTTTACAATCTTTGAATCTCATATATTCCTTCAAGACCAGCAGTCTTGGAACTTCTTAGTTCACTTAGAACTCTTCAAGTCCAGTAGACTTGGAATACAGTTGATGAGAATTGAGTTCTTTGAGTTGTGCTACTCAGTTGCTGTTAAGCATGTTCTATAAAGAACTTAGTAGCTAAGCAAGCTATCTTTCTTGATCGCTGAGTTGAGCGTTGAGTGTTCTTCAGCTTTTGTTGTGTTCTTCCTTTCCTTCTTGCATCTGCATCTGATTTGTATATAAGGTGCCTTTGAAATATGTCCGTTTGAAGGCATCCGTTGAAGAATTAATTGTATTTGACATTTTTGAGCACTGATGGTGACTTCCTGGAAATCTCCTGTTTAGCCGTTTGGCTCTTTGACACAGCAGATTGCTATCTCACCTAACACCTGAAAAGGTGTTTTTAGCTGACATGTAGTACTTTCCTTAGCTTCTTTAATACATTTCTTTGTTATATACTAAGGATGAGTGTTGGGTCATTAGGATTCCCGAGAGTCTCAACGTCTATAATCCATTCCACATTTGTTGTAGTTGATTCTTCAACAAATGGATAAAGTTTGATGCTTCTGATCCAGACAGATGATGCACTATGGTCATGATCGTGGTGTCTTGTCACATACGTGCTTGATACAGACTGATAAAAGAGAACACTACGATTTCTCTTAAGCACTGGTAGACTGCGATCTTTGCTTGCTTGATTTGAAGACTATACGCTTCCGAGAGTAGACTACGATACTTGATTTGGCTTGGCAGGCATTTGGACCACTCTACGATTCTAGGAGAGGCCCTCCAAAGTAAACAGACTACGATTCTTAATACTCTACGATTCTGCCTTGGTTTTTGCAAACTCTTGGCTGGCTCGACAGACTACGATTATGTTGAAGCCTATCTATTACATCTCAAAATAGATCAACCTAACAGCTTTGATCTTTTCTTCTATACATTCATTTACAGAATGATAAACATAAAGCACAGATCAAACCTAACAAGTTTTGATCTACCACTAAGTCATTATACATGTATTCCTTGAAGGACTTTACATATAAGCATGTTTATTTACTTTCAACATCAAATTTAAATATGGAATTCCCAATAAAATGAATTGATAATTCTATTGAAGTAAAATTAAAACATAACAATCATCGTTCAACAATAAAGATCCATTGGAAGCCTAAAAAGTAATTTAGTTCATCCTAGATAAATTAAAAACTAAAATAAGTAGAGAATACATCATCCCAATTACAAAATTCAAATTAAAGAATTAGAATAGTTATAAAACCACCCTTCTTCGCCTTCAATTATGTAATCTTTGTGATTCTGGCCTTCCTTGCTTTCCTCCAATGATCTTCTCTAAATATTAGGGCTCAAAGTTCAATGGATTGATTCTTGTAATTGATTCTCTATTGTTATTGTGTTGTATGATCATAAGTCATGTAATTAGTTAATAAACGATGCCCAACATAGTCCCAATCCATATCAAATTGTTTCTTGTACGCAACTATAGAGTTCCAATTGAAGTAAAACACTTTCTCTCTCCCCGTACCTCTGCCCCGGCGGGGTTTTTTACACTGTATAGGCCCACCCCGACGAGTGGTGGTACTGTAGTTGACTTTGTACCCCCGTACCGACCGGGGGGGGGGTACTTCTGCAGCTCTAAATTCTTGCCTTTGCATGCCATTTCTCGCCATAACGCCGCCATTATACCACCATGCCACGCATTGCACTCCTAAACATAAAACAAGTAAAAATGAACATAAATAGACAGGATCAACACAGTTTAAGTCCAAATCAGAAGCCAATTCGTAGGTATGAAACCCACTCATCATCCAGTTTGGGATGTTCAGAATCTTTGGTCTTGAGACGAAGAACCAGTCTTTATTCCACTCTTTGTTACTCAAAAGGGTGTCCATTAGGCGTTTTTCAAATTTGGAGTTTGGTTTTGGAGAATGCTTGCATAATTCCTTGAAACCTTGTTCGCGGGAGTTTCTGATCGTGAATAAAGAGAAAAAGAAATCGATTGAAGGAGGGACCCCCATCTCCTGGCAGAAAGCGATGAAGGCGAGGATATTGATGTAGGAGTTGGGCACCACTTAAGCCGGTCTTATGCCCATAAACCCTAGGAGGCTGATGATGAAGGCGTGGAGGGGTAGGCGAACCCCTTTTTCCAGAAGGGTGAGTGGCATGGCGGTCCAACAATCGAGGTGATGGTACATACGGTAGGTGGTTGTGGGCGTTCTCAAGTGATGGGTTTCAGGGAGCTGGTAGTGTTTGCAAACCACGAGAAGATTAGCTTCTATGAGTTGGGAAGTGGTGTTGCCATGTAGAAATTGATCCTCCTTATGGTATTCAAGGGGTGTTTTCTGAGAATTGGTTACTGGAGGATTTTTACTGGAAGAGGGGGGCAGTGTTAGGAGTTGGCTCTGGCATGGAGTTGGTGATAGAAGAGTTATTCGCAGTGTTAAGAGATGGTGGAATAACTGATATTGGGGTTACAGAGATGGGTACGACATTTTCTGGATTTTGGGAAGCCATTGATGCACTATGAAGGTAAGAAGCTGAGAGGTGGGAGAGAGCAAGATATTTTTGAAATTCAAATAAGAAGGTGAAACCGTATGAATTGGGGAAAATGGGTTTTTATAGTGTTGTTCTTTTAGTTATTTCCAGATCTCGAGGGAAACGTATTTAAAGGAGATGATGATGATGGATTTGAAGGGTTGGCGTCCAGTATTGGGCTTTTCTGATGATTGGGCCATGTTTGGCCTTGTTTGGGCTTCTTTGCTGATGGGGCCATGTTTTGTATACTCTTCCATCAAATATTCTATTTAATGGAAGACTGGGGGGAAATGTTGAGCCATGATTATTTGGGCCTTTGAAATGTAACGGGCTATTAATTATGTGGAGTTATTTGGGTTTGGACCAGAAGTGGATTGAGTGGATGGGGGACTTATGGGTTGAGGTTCCTAATTATATTTAGACTCTGACTTTGGAAGGAAGTGTTGTACTATGGGTCCACTTCCTTAATTATAGGAGATTTGATACAATCCTGTCATTGATTGGTCATGGGCTGGGAACCTTAACCTGATTCGGAGAAGGATTGTATAAAGGTAATGAGATCATTATAAATACAAGGCTCCTCATTGATTTTAAGGTACGTGACATTTACTTTCCAGCACTAGAGCTTTAAGCCTCCATTGTTAACCTTATATAAGCATCTACTTATTCTCACATCGGAGCTATCACCCAGCGGCCCAAGCCATCAAGCTTTTGCTGTTTACTCATTTCTGTGCAGGATTGGACTCGCTTTGGTGATTGGGGCGCGTGGACGGATCTTAGTGTTAACAATATATATATTTTAATTAGGGTTTTCTTAACATGTGCCCTTATGGCACATGCTAAGTACAGAATTCAAGGAATGGGCACTGAATTCATGGGATGGGGTCCATTAAAATATAATTTTTAAATGCACCCAAAGGGAACATGTTAAGAAAACTCTTTCAGTTAATACAATAGAAAAGAAAAATTAGGAGAATGAACCCTTTCAACAAACTTATGAGCAACCATATTAATTACCCTCTCTTGTGATATTAAAAAATTAATTGTCTAAAAAGATCTCTTCAACTGTAGGTAATAATATAAAACGATCATATAAGACATACTTAAGTTAGAGTTGAAGCTCAATATGGTTATAATTGTAACAAATGCATAAAATTAGTTCAAATAGTTTTCTAGTCCATTATAATTATAATTGACTGATGTGTTGGATAGTTTATTATTATAATAAATTTAAGCAATTAGTTTAAGTGATCTTAAAGACAACTTAACATAGTTCTAGACTATTTGTCCTATGAGTAGGATAATTTATTTTTTGCAATGAATTCAAATAATTTGTTAAAGTAGTCCTACTCTCCAAGATTCAATATGATTGGGGCATGGTAACTAGTGGCGGAACCAAAACATTTTTAGAGGGGGTCAAAATAAATTAGTAAAAAAAATTTACTTATTAACACTTGGCATGCTTCTTTCAAATTTATTTTGCCCAATTATAGTATTTCACAATATCCTATTTCAACTCTTGTCAACCTTTGAGTTATGAGTCTAATGGCTTTACACACACACACACACACACACACACACACACACACACATATATATATATATATATATATATATTAATTTCCTCTAAACTATGAGACTATTAATTAGACTTTGAAGTTTTTAGTCAACTGATTAGCTACTTTTATAGATACATTACAAATTCTAATATTATATATTCAAAACATTATATTGCGGTTCTGGTAATTTCATTGGAGACAACTGTAACGAGCTACTCAAAGTAAGAAAATTAATTAAGTTATTCTCATTTACAAAAAATTGATACCAAGTTATGATTAAGTCAGTAAGATAAATGAGTGCAATATTAATTAATTAATCATCAAATTTATTTAACATTTTTTTATCTTATAGTAATAATGTTAATTTATTATAGGTGGAATGACATGAGAAAGCTCACCATCTGTCTGAAAAAGAGAAAGAAAAGTTGGCAAGTAGTCATTGACATAATATTAATTGTTACTTTTTTTTTACTTTCAATTCTTATTGTTAAACGATTGTTTAAGTAAATATTTAAACAATCATTTCTTTATTATTCTGAAGTATAAAAATTTAAATAAAAATTAATAAAGATAAACATTAATAGAAAGAATATAGTAAATTATACTCATCCCAATATTCATAGGCCTTAAGCACACCTATAATAATCATCCCAAATTAATTAGATTTCTTAAATTATACTCATCTCAATATTCATAGGCATCAAGTTCCAAAGTTGGGGGGGGGGGGGTCATATGACCCCCCTCACCCCCTGGTTTCGCCTATGATGGTAACATCAAAATAACTAATTTTCTACTTTAGAATGTTACATTAAAGAAATTGATTTTTTTATATTAACTTTAGAAGTAAAAATTGATAATCCTAATAGATATAACTGACACTAACTTTAGATCAACTTACTATTTACATGAAAATCTTTTAAAATATCAATTTTATTTATAAAAATATCAGTCCTAGATGTGACAAAAAAAGGTAAGAAGAAAACCGAAGTAAAATTAGGGCCCCCAATTAGGTAATATTACTATCTTTTTTCCCAAATGCCTAAAAATAAATAAATTAGTTAAAATTACTATAGGGCCTGAATCATTGACTATTGGTTATTGGATCCAAACCAGTGGATATCCACATTGTTCATTGTTTAGGTACAATGAACACGTGGTTAAATATCTCTATATTTATATATATAGAAGTTACATATATTTATATATGTGGGTTAATCTCTATATTGATATATGGGTGTTTCATATATATAAATATGGGAGTTACACACACACACACACACACACATATATATATATATACGGTCCGGATTTTAAGCTCACCCTTTATCCAGCTCACCCCCCTTTAGCGACAGACCCAACGACGGTTCAGTCATACAACCGTCGTCTATACTTTTAGCGACGCTATATGTTGTCCGTCGCTAAAAGTATAGATGACTGTTGTATGACTAAACCGTCGTCGGGTCCGTCGCTAAAGGGGGGTGAGCTCGAGTGAGTTGGATAAGGGGTGAGCTTACGATCCGGACTATATATATAGTGCTGAAGTTAGTTTTGTAGTTACACGAACTGTGGAGTATACATTTGGTACTCACTCTAACATAGTCCGAATTATCAATGAGATCATTATTCGTTGAGTTCGTGATTCTAGCCGTTCGAGTTTTTGGCATACGCTTCAAGAGGTAACTAGAAAATATAAATTTTTTCGGTTCAAATCCGCTGCATGTATACTATATATTCTTAAATTGGTATCAAAGCTGTCTTGTGCTGGAATTCGTGTTATACATGTTGTCCATGAAGCCATGCATGAGTATTTATATTTTTTTCTTCAAAAAGAAAGCTTAAATAGGATGATAATGGTAGAACATGTTAGAAACATTATTTAAGCATGAAATATTAGAATGTTTTAGCTATATAGCCTGCAAAATTTCATGCTAATTGGTTTTGTATTTCAAAAGATATTTCAAACCCTAGTTGCTTGGAAATGTTTTTTTTAAATCAAAAACTATTTTTTCTTGAATTTCTTATCTCATGATTGCGTAGATTTTTTCGATACAATTCCGTGGATATATTATTTGTATTTTTTGGACTTAAAACGAATAAGTTATGACCATTTTAAAAATGAGTATCAAACTATAATTTTACACCAGAAAACCATAGTTGGAGTTTGAAGACGATGACGTGGCAGATGGCAGGGTCATAATGTGACACGTCCGCTACCACGTGGCCTAACTAGTGGATGTCGCGTGTCTGTTCAATGGCTGCCCAGTGACTGCCACGTGTTAAACTGATACAATATAACAAACATCAAGTTTAACTGCAGCGGAACAAGCAATCCATTAAAAGAGACAAGTAGAGAATAAAATCTACTATCTTTTATGATTTAAAAGGTTTTTCATCACTTTTATCATTGGGACTCGACTTAATAAATAATCCACATCATCGAATCACCCTCGCACTACTGCCCAAGGATATTCTTTAGTATCATGACCACAATTATCCATGCACTACGGGCCAAGAATATTTGTGTATTCATTAATCGTCATGATCATGCCATAAAACAATTCATCTTTGCACCCTTGGCCGAAGAGAATCCATAGCCATAATCATACCAAAAACTGTCCATCAATGCACTACGGGCCAATGAAGACTTTTTCCATATCATTTGTAACATTACGGTCATGATTATACCGAATAATCCATGGTCATAATCATACCAAGTCCATCTATGCACTACAGGCCACAAATGACTTTCAACATAATAAAAACATGATGATCATGACAATGACATAATAATTCAATAAAACAAGTTCAAGAATTAATTTATCCAGGAACCAATAACGTCCAAATTGTCAACATGATACTGCTTTGTGGAGTAAAATTCAAGAATGCTCAGAAGAATATTTCCATGAAAAGATACTAGATGAAGCGCAATTATCAAGGATATTTCACTAATTTCATGGAGTATAGAAGTCAAAACTTTAACCAACTAAGTATAATAGAATATATGAAATTGCAAATGGATTTTCGCCCGCCATGCGGTAATCCACGTAGACAGATCATTTCCACAATTTAATAAGGAATGAATACGAAGGATCATTCACCATGCATGTGGTAATCCACATAGACAGATTATTCCAACAGAATGAATAAGAATGGAATAACATAAGGATTCTCCATGTGTGCGATAGATCGCATGCATGTGTTATTCCCAATGTAATAATAAATAATGAAACTAGGTCCTAGTAAATGCACGATGTAATATTCCGGCGAATAATAAATAATGGAACCAGTCCAAAGATAAACACCACGTATATGATATTACGACAGATTAATAAATAATGGAACCAGTCCAAAGATAAACGCATTTATGTGATATTCCGGCGGATAATAAATAATGGAACCAGTCCGTCAGAACGCATTGAAAGGATATTCCGACGAATAATAAAGAATGTAATATTAGAAGAATTTCACCATGTATGCGGTATTGAATAAAACAAAGTTATTCCAATGAAATCATAAAATGGAATAATGTAAGAATTTCACCAAGTATAGGATATCCCACAGATATCTGAGTTATTCCAATGTAATAATAAAAAAATGGAATAACAGCAGTTCTCTTCATGAATAAGAAAGAAAGAATACCCCTTATGAGTACAACAAATAATATTCCCTACCTTAAGAAGAAGAGTATTGGATATATGAGTAGTGAAGTAGCAGAATACTTTTCTTTTTTCTCTCTATAGTTTCTCTCTCTAGAGTTTCAGTGAATTTGTAAGAAATAATGAAGGAATGAGCTTCTATTTATAGAAAAATAGACTGCATAGTAACTAACTCATGAACGGTCCAGATTGATTTAATTTAATCTGACGGTCTATATTTAAAGCAAAATCTTTTAAATAAAATATAATATATTCTATTTATAATTTAATAAAATGAATAACTTTATAACAGATTTTACTATGCAAACACTATGCAGGCTCTATGTAAACACTATGCATAATAAAATATAATATATTCTAATTATTGTCAAATAAAATAGATAACTTTATAAAAGTATTCAATTTTATATAAAAAGATTTTACTATTAGCCTAATAAAACGAATAACTTTATAAAAGTATTCTGTTTTATATAAAAAGCTTTTCTATTTTATTACATTAATAATACCAATAAAACAAAACTGAGTGACTTATCACATAAGCATCAATAATCAATACAGTGTGCTACTATGCAACCACGCGTATTACTGTACTTTTACTACCGAGTAGTTCAACAGTATTAATGGTAAAACTTCCGTCATTATTTTCAATAAAATATTTTTGTCATTTTCTCAATTCAACAATAATTCTGTTGTGGGTTCCTTTAATGATTGTGTCGTTGTACGAATATTCCCCGTTAAAACGAATATTCCCCGCCAATCGAATATTATATAACAACTTGCGTACTTTGCAAAATTTATAAATACTACCCACAACTATAACATTATATCAAATTTACTCTATAATATTCAAAAATGATATTTATAGAAAATTCATCTTTATTTATAAAAGTTGGGGTCTTACAACCTCCCATTCTTATGAAATTTCGCCATCGAAATTAGGGTACGTACCTGGTATGTCGAAGAGGTAAGGATACCTTGATTTTATTTTAGATTCTAACTCCCAAGTCATTTCCTCAACATCATGGTTTCTCCACAAAACTTTGACTTGAGGTATAACCTTGGAGCGTAGAATATGTTCCTTCTTATCCAAGATTTGAACAGGAACCTCTTCATACGTCAAATCTTCCGCTATTTCGTCCGGTTCTAACTCAATAATGTTGTTCGGGTCTTCCACATATTTACGTAACATAGATATGTGAAAAATGTTATGAACACGAGACATACTTGGCGGTAAAGCGAGTCTATAGGCCACAGTTCCTACTCGATCGAGGATTAAAAATGGGCCAATGAATCGAAGATTGAGCTTTCCTCTCTTTCCAAATCTCGTAACTCCTTTCAATGGAGCAACTCGTAATAACACATGATCTCCTATATCAAATTCCACGTCCTTTCGATGAAGATCAGCATAACTCTTTTGTCGATCTTGTGAGGTTTTTATACATTGTCGGAACGTTTGAATCTTTTTCATAGTCATACGTATCTAAACTCCGGTCCCCAACAACGTTGCTTCACCCACCTCATCCCGAAGATACTTGTAGAACGACACTTTCTTCTTACATACTGGCGCCTCGAATGGAGCCATGCTAATGCTTGCTTGATAACTGTTGTTGTAGGAAAACTCCACTAACGGTAAGAACTTGTCCCAAATTCCCTTGAAGTCAAGGACGCAAAGTCTTAATAAATCTTCCAGAGTTTGAATAGTCCTCTCTGATTGTCCATCCGTCTGAGGATGATATGCCGAACTAAATCGTAAATTCGTGCCCATAGCTTTTTGCAAACTAACCCAAAATCGTGAAATGAATCTTGGGTCTCGATCAGAAAATATGGATACTGGCATACCATGCAGTCTTATAATCTCATTTATGTATATACGAGCAAGACGTTCAAGTGTATAAGTTTCTCGTATTGGTAAGAAGTGAGCAGACTTGGTCAATCTATCAACAATGACCCAAATTGCATCAATGCCTTGAGAAACCTTGGGAAGACCAGTAACGAAATCCATGGTAATGTGCTCCCACTTCCATTCTGGAATTTCAAGTGGTTGCAATGGACCTTTTGGTACTTGATGCTCTGCCTTGACTCGTTGACAAGTTAGACACCTTGAGATAAATAACGTTATCTCTCTCTTCATATTGCTCCACCAAAATGTATGACGAAGATCACGATACATTTTGGTACTCCTAGGATGGATTGCAAACGGTGTGTTGTGTGCCTCCATCATGATTTTATACTTTAAATTAGGGTTTTTAGGAACATAAAGTCTGGAGTTGACTCGAAGTATTCCTTCTTTATCTATTCTTGCTTCCGGCATAGCACCTTCTTGCACTTTCTTCCTCATATGCATCAGCTCTAGGTCTGTAGCTTGAGCAGTTTTAACTTTATCAATTAAAGTCGGTTCTACTCGTATATTTGCCATCATGACATGGGTCCCTGGAGTCTTTAACTCTATCTCCATCCTTTTCAAGTCACACAAAATGGGCCTTTGCGTTGACAATATCGCATTCGTACTTGCATTTGATCTTCTACTCAATGCGTTAGCTACCACGTTCGCTTTTCTAGGAAGGTATGATCATAATCTTTCAACAGTTCAAGCCAACGTCATTATCGCATGTTGAGTTCCTTTTGAGTGAAGAAATATTTGAGGCTTTTAAGATCCGTAAAGATCTCCACTTTCTCTCCTTACAAGTAATGCCTCCAAATTATAAGTGTGAAGACAACAGCTGCCAACTCTAGATCATGGGTAGGATAATTCCTCTCATATTCTTTGAGTTGTCGTGAGGCATAGGCTATGACTTTCCCATGTTGCATGAGAACACATCCTAACCCTTTGCCCGAAGCATCACTGGAGATGGCAAATCCCTCCGAACCAGATGGTATTGTCAGAATAGGTGCTGAAATGAGTCTCCTCTTGAGTTCTTGAAAACTCGTCTCACATTCCTCGCTCCAACCGAACTTTGTATCTTTCTGAGTCAGCTGAGTTAGTGGAGTAGTGATTCGAGAAAACCCTTCTACGAATCTCCGATAATAACCAGTTAAGCCGAGAAAGCTACGTACTTCGGTCACTGATTTAGGTTGCTCCCAGCTTTGAATAGCTTCAATCTTTGCTGGGTCAACAGATATTCCATAACTTGATACCACGTGCCCAAGGAATGCTACTTCCTCAAGCCATAACTCACATTTCTTCAACTTGGCATAAAGCTTATATTCACGAAGCTTTTGGAGTATCAGCCTCAAGTGTTGCTCATGATCTTCACGGGTTTTGGAATATATGAGGATGTCATCAATAAAGACGACCACAAAGTGATCCAAATAATCCTTGAATACTCGGTTCATCATATCCATGAAGGCAGCAGGAGCATTAGTCAATCCAAAAGACATGACTAGGAATTCATAATGCGCGTACCGAGTTCTAAAAGTCGTCTTTGAAATGTCATCAGTTCTAATCTTTAATTGGTGATATCCGGAACGAAGATCAATCTTTGAAAAGAATTTGGCTCCTTACAACTGGTCAAACATGTCATCAATACGTGGCAATGGGTACCTATTTTTGATGGTAACATGATTCAACTCCTGATAATCAATACAAAGTCGCATACTCCCATCTCTCTTTTTCACGAATAGAACAGGAGCACCCCAAGGAGAAGTACTAGGATGAATGAAACCGATGTCTAATAATTCCTGTAGTTGGGTCTTTAACTCCTGAAGTTCAATAGGAGCCATTCGATATGGGGCTTTAGAAATGGGTTTTGTACCGGGTTCAAGGTCGATACAAAATTCAATTTCACGCTCTGGGGGTAGGCGGGGAAGTTCTTCAGGGAATACGTCAGGAAATTTATTAACAATAGAAATATCATTCAAAATTGACGTATTTTTGTTTAGATCTGTGATGTGGGCTAAGAAAGCTTGACATCCGTTTTTCAATAAGCGAATAGCTTTATGGCTTGAGATGATAGTGATTAATTTTAATGGTTTGTTGGCTTGAATTCGCATAACAGGTTGGTTAGGAATATGAAAGCTAACAACCTTACGAAAACAATCAATTTTTGTATGATGAGTAGTTAACCAATCAATCCCTAGAATTACGTCAAATGCAAGTATTTTTAATGAAATAAGATCGACAGGTAATGTGAGGGTACCGATTTGAACAAAACAAGACTTATAAACAGAGAATGTAATGAAGGTTTCTCCCAATAGAGTTTCTATAGATAAGTCAAAGTCTAATTTCTCCGTAGTCAAATTTAATCGTTGAGCGCAAGTAGGAGAAATAAAAGAATGTGTAGAACCGGTATCAAATAAGGTATAGACTTCGCTAGAGTTTATGATAAGCTTACCCATGATGACCTCGTTCGGGTTCCTTGCTTTTTAGGAGGTAACTACAAACGCTCTCCCTTGCACTACCGGCATTGACTTTTTTGGGACGGCCTTTGGTGCCTCCATCCTAACTGAACTTGTCTTTGGTGAACGATAAAATCGGGCTAGGTGACCTTCTCTTCCACAATTATAACATGCTTTGGATGGCATCGCGCGGTTTGGACTAATGTGTCCCTCCTCTCCGCATTTGAATCATATGATAGGTGGTCGTTCTCCTTCCTTAACAACGGGTGCTGGTGCTGATGTCTTTCCATCATTGTTGAATTTCCTCTTCTTGAAATGTCCATTCTTATTGTTTTGGCCCTGATTACAACCGAAGTGGTTACCATTTCTGGCCTGTTGATTCCCTCCACGCTTGTTGTCACCGCTTTGATAACTGCTCTCACTGGTATTATCATTTTGCCTGCTACTTTCTCTTGGTTGCGTTGACTCATTATCGCGCTCCACTAACTAAGCCCTATTTACAACATCTAAATACAAACACAGTTTATGAGAAATAAGATATTGACGTATCTTTGACTTCAAACCACTTAAAAACATCCACGTCATTCTCTCTTCATTATCAACTAAGTGGGACGCAAACCGGGACAACTCGGTAAACTTGGCTTCGTACTGCGACACAATCATGTTATTCTGCTCTAGCTTGATGAACTCTACCTCTTTCATGTGACGAATACTTTCGGGAAAGTATTTGTCGTTGAATAGTTCTTGGAACTTCTCCAAGACATCTTTAGTGCGGCAGGTTGAGTACGTTTTACTGATTCCCACCAGTAATCTGCCTCTCCTCGTAACATAAAGTTGGAAAATGGCACCTTTTGCTCCTTGGAGCATCCCAAGACATAAAATATCTTGGTGATCTACTTTATCCATGCTTCCGCCTTAAGTGGTTTTGGCTCTCTAATAAACTCCGGCGGTCCCAGCTCCTTGAACTGTTTAGCGGTGACCGTCCGAGAGTTTCAAGTGTTTCCACCTGCATTTTGGATAGGAGCCGCTTTTGCCTGATGTTGCATGAATTGTATAAAACCTCTGAACATTCCATCATTCGTCATCTGTTCAGTGTTGTTGTTTGCCTGAGGATTGTCGCCTTCCTGATGCACATTATCCTGATTATTGATCTGTGGAGACTCAACGGTCTCATGTGCTCCATTGCTATTCTCAACATTCTCGGATGTCATTTTCAGATACTGCCACAAAACAAAGGTTAATTAACATATAATATATTATCCCTATAATTTGACAGACCAATTAAATACCAACTAATCTTAGGTAGGTCATACTAGCGAAGGAATTCCCCGTCTCTCCCCTCCTAGTTCTAGTCTCACATCTTAGCCAGGGATCATATCCCTAAGCATTGATACCAACTATGACGCCCCCAAAATAGGTATACATCACCTATTCTGAGTCGCCAAATACGTGGTACAAAATACAAATACAATCTTTAATATACAACAAGAGAGCTGTGAGTTTTAATACAAATACTGTCTTCTAGACAATATCCACTCTCAGAATAAGTCCTCATTACATTTATTGTCACACTACTATTTAACAGAATAGTGAGGACTACTAATACTATCATCTGGTCCATCACTCCGTTCCCTGACTCGTTCCAACTATATTCTCATTTCCTGAAGAGAACAGTGAAAGAAAGGGTGAGCTCAACTAGCTCGATGAGAAATTATTATGACTAAGATAATGCGAATAATTTATCGTTAGCCTTCAATGATGTTAAACTCATACAATATAACAAACATCAAGTTTAATCTGCGTGGAACAAGCAATCCATTAAAAGAGTCAAGTAGAGAATAAAATCTACTATCTTTTATGATTTAAAAGGTTTTTCATCACTTTTATCGCTGGGACTCAGCTTAATAAATAATCCACATCATCGAATCACCCCTTCACTACGGCCAAGGATATTCTTTAGTATCACGACCACAATTATCCATGCACTACGGGCCAAGAATATTTGTGTATTCATTAATGGTCATGATTATGCCATAAAACAATTCATCTTTGCACCCTTGGCCGAAGAGAATCCATAGCCATAATCATACCAAAAACTGTCCATCAATGCACTACGGGCCAATGAGGACTTTTTCCACATCATTTATAACATTACGGTGTGATCATACTTTGAATAATCCTGGTCATAATCATACCAAGTCCATCTATGCACTACAGAATACGAGATGACTTTCAAAATAATAATATAAACATGATGATGATGACAATGACATAATAATTCAATAAAACAAGTTCAAGAATTAATTTATCCAGAAACATTAACGTCCAAATTGTCAACATGATATCTTTGCTTTGTGGAGTAAAATTCAAGAATGCTCGGAAGAATATTTCCATGAAAAGATCTTTGGATGAAGCGCAAATATCAAGGATATTCCACTAATTTCATGGAGTATAGAAGTCAAAACTTTAACCAACTGAGTATAATAGAATATATGAAACTGCAAATGGATTTTCACCCGCCATGCGGTAATCTATGTAGACAGATCATTTCCACAGTTTAATAAGGAATGAATACGAAGGATCATTCACCATGCATGTGGTAATCCACATAGACATGTTATTCCAAGAGAATAATAAAGAATAGAATAACATAAGGATTCACCATGCGTGCGATAGACTGCACAGACATGTTATTCCCAACAGAATAATAAATAATGGAACCAGGTCCGGCGTAAACGCACAGACATTATATTCCGATAGAATAAAAAATAATGGAACCAGGTCTGGTATAAATGCACAGATAGGATATTCCGACAGAATAATAAATAATAGAACTAGGTCCAAATAAAAACGCATGCGAGACGAGGATATTCGACAAAATAATAAATAATGGAACCAGTCCCAGCGTAAACGCATAGATGATATATTCCGAAAAAAATAATAAAGAATGAATATTAGAAGAATTTCACCATGTATGCGGTATTTAGATAAACAGTTATTCAAATGAATCATAAGAATGGAATAACAGAAGAATTTCACCAAGTATAGGGTATCCCGCCTATACAGGTTATTTCAACAGAATAATAAAAAATGGACAAACAGAAGTTCTTTTCATGAATAAGAAAGAAAGAATACCCCTTATGAGTAAAACAAATAATATTCCCTACCTTAAGAAGAAGAGTACTGGATATATGAGTAGTGAAGTAGCAGAATACTTTTTTTCTTTCTCTCTATAGTTTATCTCTAGAGTTTCAAAGTGAATTAAGTAAGAAATAATGAAGGAATGAGCTTATTTATAGAAAAATGGATTGCATAGTAACTAACTCACGAACTGGTCTGATCGATTTACTTTTAATCTAACGGTCCATATTTAAAGTAAAATCTTTTAAATAAAATATAATATATTCTATTTATAATCTAATAAAACGAATAACTTTATAAAAGATTTTACTATAAAACACTATTATCTGCAAGCACTATGCAAACACTAATCATAATAAAATATAATATATTCTAAGTATTGTCTAATAAAATAGATAACTTTATAAAAGTATTACATTTTATATAAAAAGATTTTACTATTAGCCTAATAAAACAAATAACTTTATAAAAGTATTTTGTTTTATATAAAAAAACTTTACATTTTATTACATTAATAATACCAATAAAACAAAATCGAGTAACTTATCACATAAGCATCAATAATCAATATTGTGTGCTCTTATGCAACCACGCCAGACATCGTTTCTTTTACTACCGGTAGTTCAACAAAGATTAATGGTAAAACTTCCGCCGTTATTTTCAATAAAATATTTTTGTCGTTTTCTCAATCCGACAATAATTCCGTTGTGGGCTCCACTAATGATTGTGCCGTTGTACGAATATTCCCTGTTAAAACGAATATTCCCCGACCAATCGAATATTATATAAAAACTTACGTACGTTGCAAAATTTATAAATATTACCCACAACTATAACATTATATCAAATTTACTCCATAATATTCAAAAATGATATTTATAGAAAATTCATCTTTATTTATAAAAGTTGGGGTCTTACAAAAGCGTTATCGTTAAAACTCTTGAACTACCCGGTAGTAAAAGTACAGTAATACACGTGGTTGCATAGTAGTACACAGTATTGATTATTGATGCTTACGTGAGAAGTCACTCATTTATACTCAATTATTGCTACAGTAATTGATGCATCATATCTCTCATATTATTGATTCAATTATTGTCACAGTATCATCTGTATAATATGTTATATTATTAAATCAATAATTGAGACGACAAAGTTATTCATATTATTATTTATAATATTGACAATGTCTAGAAGTTCTGTCAAGGAGAGGTTAGATAATCAAATTGCGCGCCAATAGGGAGAAATTTTTATCGAAAAGCCCCATCTTTCCTAGGAACGACTTGGTTGTTAAATATTGTGAGTTATAATATTAATGATGAATAAGTCCGTGTTGATTAAAGATGAAATGGATAGTTCCATTGTGTTGGAATTATTAGTGTGAGTGAAAATTGACATTTATTTCGATAATAATTAATCTCTGGAGGCTATATTGATCAATCTAGTAATTCATCGAATAAATGAGCAATTAATTTCTATTAATTCAGATGCTTATAACTATGTGTTCACATGTGTGTACTATTGATTCACATTCATGTACTATTAGGGGAGGTGGTGCAAGATTGATAATACTTGCATGACTAAACTAAAAATGAAGAAAAAGATGAAGGTATTATACTGTAATATTTTGAGCCCCAAAACGTGCAATTATCGAAACTATATTTTCCTATAAATAGAAGCTCATTCTTCTTTCATTTCTCACCAATTCACTAAAGCTATAGAGCAATTATTATAGAGAGAAATTATAGAGAGATAGAAGAAGAGAAGTCTGCTACCACACTATTCCAGTATCCAGTCTTCTTCTAAGGTAAGGGGTATTATTCTTTCGTATTTATGAAGAGAGTTATTTTCTTTCAATATTCGTAAGGGTTGTTACTCCATTCTTTATTAGTATGTTGGAATAACCTGTCTATGCGAAGTACCGCATACATAGTGAAATTCTTCTGTTATTCCATTCTTTATTATTATGATGGAATATCCTGGCTGTGCAGATTATGCATGACCTGATTCCGTTCTTTATTATTCTGTTGGAATATCCTGTCTGTGCGGATTACGCATGACCTGGTTCCATTCTTTATAATTCTGTTGGAATAACCTGTTTATGTAGTCTATCGCATCCTTGGTGAATTCTATTGTTATTCCATTCTTTATTATTCTGTTGGAATAACCTGTCTGTGTGGACTACCGCATGCATGGTGAATGATCCTTTGTATTCATTCCTTATTAAATTGTGGAAATGATCTGTCTATGTGGATTACCGAATAGCGGGTGAAAATCCATTTGCAGTTTCGTATATTCTATTATACTCGTATAAGATATCATTTCTTTTGTACTCGTCGTGAAATATCATTTTATTTGGTATTTTATTTACGAGTTACTATTCACGGGTTACTATTTACCCGAATATTATTCACTAGGGTATTTGAGGTACTTTTCTTGTCGAGGTACTATTCATGAGGTACTATTCATGGGATACTATTTATGGGGTACTATTAACCCAAAAAATATATTTCTTTTCTGTCCAAATTATTTTTGGTACATGAATATTATTCTTGAATTTTACTCTACAAAGCAGTATCATGTTTACAATTTTGACGTTATTGATTTCTGGATAAATTAAATTATAAATCTTTAAAATTTATCCTTGAACTTGTTTTATTAAATTATTATATCATTGTCATCATCCTCATGCTTAGATTATGATGAAATTCATCTTTGGCTTACGTGCAGAGATGGACTTGGTATGATTACGACCAGGGATTATTCGGTATAATCATGACCGTAATGTGACGAAGGATGTGGTGAAAATCCTCATTGGCCAGTAGTTCATTGATGGACAGTTGTTGGTATGATTATGACCAGGGATTATTCAGTATAATCATGACCATTGATAATTACATGAATATCCTTGGCCGTGGTGTATGAATGATTTGATTTTATTTATTAAGCTGAGTCTCAGCGATAAAGTTGATGAAAAACTTTTTAAATCATAGAAGATAGTAGATTTTATGCCCTACTTGACTCTTCTAATGGATTGCTTATTCCGTTGCAGTTATTGATCTAAAACTTGTTGTCTATTATATTCTATCAGTTGTTATACTGCTGAAGGCTAAGGATAATTTATTCTGCATTATCTTAGTCATAATATTTCTTACTGGGCTAGTTGAGCTCACCCTTTCTTTCACTATTCTCTTCAGGAATGAGAATATAGCTGGGACAAGTCGGGGAACGGATTGACGGTCCAGATGATTGTTTTAGTAGTCCTCACTATTCTGTGAAATAGTGTGACAATAAATGTAATGAGGACTCTTTTTGAGAGTGGATATTGTCTAGAAGGCAATATTCTTGTTTAAACTCTCAGCTATGTTTTGTCGTATTTTGCACGATTGTTGTATAATTAATTTTGTATTTGATTTATGTACCATGTATTTGGCGACTCAAGATGGGTGATGTATACATGTTTTGGGGGAGTCACAGTTGGTATCAAAGCTTAGGGATATGATCCCTAGCTGAGATGTGAGACAAGAACTAGGAGGGGAGAGACGGGGAAGTCCTTCACTAGTATGACCTACCTAAGTTTATTTGGTATTTAATTGGTCGGTCAGAGTATAGGGATAATATGTAATATGTTAATTAACCCTTATTTTATGACACTGTTTGAAAATGGCATATGAAAATGTTGAGATCTGCAATGAAGCACAGGAGACCGTTGAGTCACCCACGATCAATACCTAGGATAATGTGCAAGAGGAAGACAATAATCCTCAGGTAAACAACAACATCGATCAGATGATGAATGATGGGATGATTAGAGGCTTTATGCAATTCATGCAACATCAGGCAAGAGAGACTCTTGTTCAAAATGCATATGAAACAATGGCAAACCCACGGCTGGTCACTGCTAAGTAGTTCAAGGAGCTGGGACCATCGGAGTTTTTGGGAAAGCCAGAACCACTTAAGGCGGAGAAGTGGTTAAAGTAGATCACCAAGATATTTGATGTCTTGGGATGCTTTGAGGTGCAAAAGGTTCCCTTCGCCACCTTTATGTTGCGTGAAGAGGCAGATTACTGGTGGGAATCTGTAAAATGTACCCAGCCTGACGCACTCAAGATGTCTTGGGAGAAGTTCCAAGAGCTGTTCAACGACAAGTACTTTCCCGAAAGTATTCGTCACATGAAAGAGGTAGAGTTAATCAAGTTGGAGCAGAACAATATGACCGTGTCACAGTACGAAGCTAAGTTTGTCGAGTTGTCCCGGTTTGCGTCTCACTTGGTTGATAATGAGGAGAGAATGACACGGATGTTTCTAAGAGGTTAGAAACCCGAGATACGTCAATATCTAATTTCTCATAAACTGTGTTTGTATTCAGATGTTGTAAATAAAGCTCAGTTATTAGAGCGTGATAACGAGTCAACCCAACCAAGAGAAAGCAGCCGGCAAAATGATTATACCAATGGTGGCAGTTATAGAAGCGGTGACAACAAACGTGGAGGGAATCAAAATGCCATAAATGGTAACCACTTCGGTGGTAATCATGGCAATGACAATAAGAATGGATATTTCAAGAAGAGGAGATTCAACAATGATGGAAAGGCGTCAACACCAACACCCGTTGTTAAGGAAGGAGAACGACCACCTATCGTATGTTATAAATGTGGAGGGGAAGGACACATCAGTCCAAATTACGTGATGTAGTCCAAAGCGTGTTACAATTGTGGAAAAGAAGGTCACCTATCCCAATTTTGTCATGCACCAAAGTCAAGTCCAGCTGGGATGGAGGCATCAAAGGGTGTCCCAGGCAAGACAAAACCGGCAGTTCAAGGGAGAGCGTTTGTCGTAACCTCCCAAAAAGTGAGGAATCCGAACGAGGTGATCACGAGTAAGCTAATCATAAACTCTAGTGAAGCTTATAATTTATTTGATACCGGTTCTACCCATTCTTTCATTTCTCTTGCTTGCGCTCAACGTTTAAATTTGACCTCAGAGAAGTTAGACTTTGGCTTATTGGTTAAAACTTCGTTAGTAGAAACCTTCATTACCTCCACTGTTTATAAATCTTGTTGATTCAAATCGACACTTTCACGTTACCTGCCAATCTTATCTCTTTGAAAATACTTGTCTTTGATGTGATTTTAGGAACCGATTGGTTAACTACTCATCATAATTTTTTTCATAAGGTTGTTAGCTTTCATATTCCTAACCAACCTATTTTGCGAATTCAAGAAAGCAAACAACTAAAGTCAATCATTCTTATATCAAGATATAAGTAAAGAGCCCCGATCCTTTCGTTGTTGACTTCCTTGTGTGGAATGCACCGAAGCCAGACTTTCTGTAGGCGACGTCGCGAATGACGATGACAAGTTGATAGGTATCAATGTGATGTAATATCCAAGTCTTGGATGAGAGTCACAGTTTTGAATGATATTTCTATTGTTAATAAATTCCAAACGTATTCTCAAAGAACTTCCTGGCCTACCCCAGTACAAAATCCATTTCTAAAACCCTCAAATATTTCTTCAACCAAAACGAACGTATAATGCACCAAAGACGTTGGCTCAAGTAGTTGAAGATTACAACTATACCATTCAATATCATTATGGAAGAGCGAACGTGGTAATTGACGCGTTGAGTAAAAGATCGTATGCGTTAACGAGTGCGATGTTGTTAACACAAAAACCTATGTTAAAGATAGAGTTAAAGACTCTAGGGACCCACGTGAAGATAACGAATATACAAGTAGAATCGACTTTAATCGATAAAGTTAAAGTCGTGCAAGCTACATACTCAGAGTTGATGAATGTGAAGAAGGAGGTTCAAGAGGACGTTATTCTAGAAGCAAGAATCGATGAAAAGAGGAAATCTCAACCCTCGATTCAATTGGCCCATTTGAAATCCTTGATCGAGTAGGAACTGTGGCCTATAGATTCGTTTTACCTCCAAGTATGTCGTGTGTTCATAACGTTTTTCACGTATCGATGTTACGTAAATATGTGGATGACTCGAACCACGTTATTAAATTAGAACTAGATGAGATATAAGAAGATTTAACATATGAGGAGATACGTGTAAAAATCTTGGATAAGAAGGATCTTATTCAATACTCAAAGGTTATACCTCAAGAGTTCGAATCTGAAATGAAGTAAAGGTGCCCTCATCTCTTCGGTATACCAGGTACGTACGTAAATTTCGAGGGCAAAATTTCATAAGGAGGGGAGATTGTGAGACCCCAAAATTTATGAATAAAGATTTAAATTTCTTAATTTTTTTTTGAATATTATGGTGTGGATTTGATATAATGTTATAGTTGTGGGTAATATTTATAAATTTTGCAAAGTAAGCAAGTTGTTATATAATATTCGATTGGTCAGGGAATATTCGTTTTAACAGGGAATATTCATATGACGGCACAATCATTGGTGGACCCCACAACGGATGTATTGTCGTAGTAAGAAAACGAAAGTATTATCTTTTTATAACGGCGAAAGTGTTACCGTTAAAACTGTTGAACTACCCAGTAGTAAAAGTACAGTAATACGCGTGGTTGCATAATAGCACATGGTATTGATTATTGATACTTACGTGAGAAGTCACTCAGTTATACTCAATTATTGCTACAGTAATTGATGCATCATATCTCATATTATTGATTCAATTATTGTCAAAGTATCATCTGTACAATATGTTATATTATTAAATCAATAATTGAGATGACAAAGTTATTCATATTATTATTTGCAATATTGACAATGTCTAGAAGTTACATCGATGAGGGTTAGATAATCTAATTAAGGCGCCATAGGGAGAAAATCCTTATCGGAAAGCCCCTTTCACGGAACGACACGTTGTTAAATATTGTGAGTTATAATATTAATGATGAATAAGTTTGTGTTGATAAGATGAAATGGATAGTTCCATTGTGTTGGAATTATTAGTGTTAGTGAAAATCGACATTTATTTTGATAATAATTAATGTTTGGAGGTTATATTGATCAATCGGGTAATTCACCGAATAAAAGAGCAATTAATTGCTATTAATTTACATGTTTATAACTATGTATTCACATGTGTGTACTATTGATTCACATTCATGTACTATTAGGGGAGGTGGTGCAATATTGATAATACTTGCATGACTAAATTAAAAATGAAGAAAAAGAGGAATGTATTATACTCTAATATTTTGAGCCCCAAAACGTGCAATTATCAAAACTATATTTTCCTATAAATAGAAGCTCATTCTTTCTTCATTTCTCACCAATTCACTAAAGCTATAGAGCAATTACTATAGAGAGAAATTATAGAGAGAAAGAAGAAGAGAAGTCTGCTACCTCACTATTCCAGTATCCAGTCTTCTTCTGAGGTAAGGGGTATTATTCTTTCGTATTCATGAAGAGAGTTATTTTCTTTCAATACTCGTAAGGGTTGTTATTCCATTCTTTATTAGTATGTTGGAATAACCTGTCTATGCGAAGTACCGCATACATGGTGAAATTCTTCTGTTATTCCATTCTTTATTATTATGTTGGAATAACCTATCTATGAGAAGTACCGCTTACATGGTGAAATTCTTCTGTTATTCCATTCTTTATTATTCTGTTGGAATATCCCGTCTGTGCGGATTACGCATGACCTGGTTCCGTTCTTTATTATTCTGTTGGAATATCCTGTCTGTGCGGATTATGCACGACCTGGTTCCATTCTTTATTATTCTGTTGGAATAACCTATCTGTGCCGTCTATCGCATGCCTGGTGAATTCTGTTGTTACTCCATTCTTTATTATTCTGTTGGAACTGTAAGACCCCAACTTTTTAATGAATAAAATCAAATTTCCTCTATTTATTATTGTGAATAATAAGGTGTTAATTTGATATAATACTTTGGTTATGGGTGAAATGTGCAAAATTTTCAAAATAAGCAAGTGGTTATAAAATATTCAATTGTCGGGGAATATTCGTTTGGTCGTGGAATATTCTTTCTTTCGGGGAATATTTGTACGACGGTGCAACCATTTGTGGGCCCCATAACAAATAATGGTTGGATGAAGAAAACGACAAAATTGAATAACGGCGTAGTTGTTACCGTTAAGACTGTTGGAATACCCGGTGGTTAAAATACGATGTCTGGCGTGGTTGCACAAAATGCACACAAGATTGCACAAGTATTGTTAAATTATTGATCCTTACATAAGAAGGCACTACTCAATAATTGTCACGATGAATTCTTGCTCAATATTTTATTTTATTGATTCAATAATTGATGCGTTGATATTTTATATTATTGTTGTTCAATAATTGTCATTGCACAAGATTCTCCATTATCGGATCAATAATTCATATTATTTGAATAATATTATTAGATAGCATTATTGGCAATGTCTAGAAAGTTACACAAGGAGTGGTTTGGTCACCTAATTGCGTGCGATGAAGGAGAAATCCTTATCGGAAAGCCCCCTCTTTCCTGGGAACAGCCTGGTTGTCATAAATGTGATTCTGTAATATTATTTGTGAATAATTAATTATTGATTCATATGATAAGGACATATATATTTTATGTGGATATAAATGATGGATTTATTTATGTGGTTATTAATGAAGGAATTAATGCTGAGATGTTTTATCAGTATTTTGTCGGATTGGAAGTATTTAAAAATCATCCGTTTGTGGATTGCGGGTATTTTTTCTGTTTGGAATTTGGAAAAACTCAAAGCTACAAAGTTGTAGAGAATTCAATTTCGTGTGGAATGGACATAAAATTCGTATTTTTCTTAAAAACGGGCTATTTTCTATGAATTATTAAAGTTTCTGATTATTGTTTAAATGATAAAATATTTTGGAAAATTCTAGAATTGTTTGGTGAGAAATGTGCTCAATTAAATTTTAAATGTGGCGGGTGGCAATAATAACAGGTAAAGCCATCAGGTATCAGGTTAATCTTCTATGGCGTTCTAAGCATTTTCCTATAAATAGGGTGCTTAGTTAGAATTGAAAATCACACCAGAATTCATAAGTTTTTTCTCTTTCTCTCTCTATATTATCGGTATTATTCTTGTGAGTATTTTGATACTTTGAGTGTTGCTATACTTGTGCAAGTTCCTTCAACACTATATCTAGTATTCCAAATTTTAAGTATTATCTTTTTTTTTGAGGTAAGGGATGTTATTTTCTTCGTAAGTGATATTATTTCTTCAATATCATTATACCGAAATATTGGTTGGAACTTTTTATCAAATTTGGAACTTTTCATGTCGGGGTTACTATTCTGAGTTACTATTCATGAGTTACTATTCACGAGTTACTATTTATGAGTTACTATTCACGAGTACTATTCACGAAGCATGATGATTTTTCTTATGGAATTTCTATCTTTTGGTGTCGGAGTTACTATTCACGTATACAGCACTATTCACGAATACGACAATATTCACCGAAAAATGAAATTTTCTTCTTTTTTGTCCAAGATGTCTATTATGGTTACTATCTTTTAGTGTATCCATGTTTTGATCTTTATTCTTGAATTTTGCTTCAAAATCAGTTATTATGGAGTATTATTGATCTTGGATAAACTGTAATACGAATCTCTAATGTTTATTATTTTGTTTTACTGGATTTGTTCTTTTAAAATATTTTTCATCATCCTCAGTCCTAATTGATGATATGACTGAATATCTTTGGCCTATAGTGCAAAGATGAATGATTAACTGATGAATATCTTTGGCCTGTAGTGCAAAGATGAATGATTAACTGATGAATATCTTTGGCCTGTAGTGCAAACATGAATGATTATCTAATGAATATCTTTGGCCCGTAGTGCAAAGATGAACAGGTGTTGAGATGAACATGACCAACTGATGATACAAATGAATACATTTGGCCTGTAGTGCAAAGATGAATATTTGATTCAAGATGTATATTGATTGATGTTACAGGGATAAAATATTGATAATGAACATTTAAATCTTAGAAGATAGTATAATTCTTTCTCTACTTGACTCTTCTAATGGGTTGCTTATTCCACTGCAGTTGTTGATCTAAAACTTGTTGTCTATTATATTTTATCAAATTTTTCCCTGTTGAAGACTAATGATAATTTTTTGTATAATATCTTAGTCATAATATTTTGTTGTATATTATCTTAGTCATAATATTTTTCCCGCTATTGCTTTCCAAAAATTGGGATTTACAAAAGACTACCCTTGATTATACAAAAGAGGGCTTTATGTCACTACTAGATACATAAATATGTACATACCTAACTACATTAATACCTACTCAATCATATCTACCTTAAGACATTCTCGAAATCTGCCTTGGCAAGACCGACAATAATATCACGGCTGATAGTATGCCACGTCTGCCCTATCGCTATAGGATACCCAGCTACCTACAACTGGAAATCCTCATGAGAACTCCTATGAATATAGGACATTCTCCCTATCTTTTGATTCTTGGTCCTTAGCTCGCTCCTAAGCTCAAAGACCTCTTCTTTTAGCTCATGGACCTTGTCCTTAGCCAAAACTCTTTCGTCATGTTCTTGTTCCCATATGGACTCCATGTCCGTCTTGTCCTGTATAATCGCTTGGAGCTCCGCCTTTAGCTCCTTGACCTCCTGACAGTAATGTACATTCCTATCTATCACTGACATGAACAGTGACATCATCGACTCCCCTGGAGTTATCTCTATTGCTATAGCCACTCTATTGAAGGATACTACCTCCATTACTTCTTCCAACATGCCGTCAAATACCGACATGAGGTCTAAGCTTTCGGAGTCTCCAGACTCCACCACAACTATCTCAGGATCTGCTGCTATGGGGTTCAGTATGATTTCTATCTGGTTTATCGACCCTTCACTGACAACCTGTTCATCTCAATTTTCACCTGACATCTATAATATCACAAAAGTTGATTAGTAAATGTCAGTATAATAAAACACATAACATATATGATGCATTTTTATAAGGTTAACTTCCATCTTTTATTCTTTAACTTTTCTTAAGGTTATGACTTAAAGTTTTTATTTTCCCCACTTAAGTTTTATAACCTAATGCTCTGATACCAACCTGTGACGCCCCCAAATCCGGGTATCTTCCAACCCGATAGATGGTGCTAAACGGTGCTACAGTTCACATAAACATTCAATTGAAATGCTTCAAAAGAACGGATATGTCTTATATATATATATATATATATATATCTAAAGAATATTTACATACCCCAAGTTCTTCGCAACCAATACATTGTCTTTGTCATAATATCAATATTATTCCTTAAAAAACCTATACTATTACATAAGTAATCTACGGGTTCGCATTTGCCTTCCCTTTATCCTTGCCGGATCCATCGGTCCGTTCTGTCTTAGCTACATTCATATGGTTCAAGCAAGAATGAGCCTAACTAGCTCAGCAAGTACAACAATTCAAAGAAAATAGCATGCTTGAAACATAGGAATCATATATCTTCAATAACTGGACAATAGTTACGAAGTACTATTGAGGATGCAAAATAGCACTTCTTTTCATTCAAAACGTTTTACAACTATAATATTCAGTAAAACAACAATTCCGGTTCAAGACCGTAAGCATTTCATAAGTACTTTGAAAAGGACTTCCCTGCACGAAGTCCGTAAGTCCAGTATAGCTTACGAAACGTCTGGTGATCGACTATAGTACTCTATGTTGATCAACACTACATTCATTAAACGTGTATACGTTTAAGTTGTGGCAACCTCACGTGCCTATCGTTTGACGACAAAACAATTTGAGCATACACCATCTACTTTTGAAAACCACAACAATATTAGTTCGGTAAATCCTTATCAACATTTGATAGAATAAAATAGCATTCGTCTAGCCAAAAGGATTGGCTTTGACATTCCTCAAATACTAAATCATTCGAAGAATACTTGAATCACAAAGACTTTGTCCAGATCAAACTGGAACAAGGGTTAGAGTACATGCCTTTAGCGTCTGCTACAATTTATAACACGTGCACTTTACGTCTTTAAGGTCTCTACATTAGATGATAGCATAACATAGAACATTAGGTCATGAATGATCATACATGGTTCATAAAGAATCTTACCCTACTTCTCAATCTAATTACATATTAGATTTGTTATTATAGGTTCTGGCTTTCTGTTACGTCATTCTTATATTCATAAGTAATTGACTTAACTTAACTCTAAGTGTTCACACTTAAGACTTAATCATGTCTTAACAATGTTTCATTAAGATCTTCCTTTAGTTGCTTATCAATTACTAACCATGTTCTATTTGTAGACATTCATTATTATCTAGGTCTTGAGGTCAAATTTGCATGCAATGCTTTTACACTTGGTTCGTCGCTGCGGTATCACCTATTATTGCTTAGAACCCGGACTCGTTGTGGCTGGGCGTGAGTCTCGATGTTAATGGTCCCACTGCGGCTCCACTCTCCAAGAGGTTATAGCTTTACTATGCCAAGCTTTCGGCTAGCTATTGGCTACTTGAAATGACCTTGAAATTTGGCCATGGCATGCTTCGACTCTGTGCACCAGAAAATTTTTACAGACTTCAACTTTTGTGAGATTCCCGGACTCGTAAATTCTTCGTTATCAGTCTGAATTGGCTCGTTCAAGAGCCTACGGTTCACAAATCATGTACTGTATGTATTCATTCAAGAATTTTATCTATTCGACTTCGTTTGCTAAAATTCCACCTATTAGTTCAATTTTAACGAAAACGATAAACGTTCGTGAACGTTCAACGCTCGTTTCTTCGTTCTAAGTCGGAATCCGGCCATTTTCGTGTCCGCAACTCTATAATGCCAAATATGACTTGCCTCCATCGAAAACCCACGTTTCCATTGTTAAATACAAAATACGACTTTCATTCCGAGAATTTCACGATTCGACGATTATCGTCCAATCGTGCAATTCCGGTGAAACCTCAATACTAATCACTCTAAGTGGATTTTAATCAACATGTAGACATTACAAGTTACTTATTACACCAACTTAATATAAGGTAGGTTTTGACTTATTCTCTTAGGCCAATGACTTATTTCACTTATTAAGTACAATTCTCATGCTTATGACAACAAATGGAAATTCTTCATAAGTTCATCAACTTATTTAGGTTCAAGTTACTAATTCAATTTATTCGGCTTAAGTTCATTCATCAATGACTTAGTACATGCTATCATCAAACCATCTCACTTTCTCTATCAATCCTATTGTGATAGAGATGGAAGAGACAAGATAATTTACCTTTGATGATTACTTCAATTGCTTTAGAAATCTACTAATGAAAGGTTAAGCTCAAAGTGCTTATTGACTCTAACAAATAAGTTGTTTATCTTGAGAGGAGTTGGATGAAATTTAAAAAACCAACTTAAGAAATAAAGCTTGGTATTTATAGGCAACCCAAATTGAGGGCACTATGGACATTTAGGCCATCCCACCTCCTTAGTTAACATCCTCTACTTCCACCTCCTTACTATTCATAACCTAACAACCAAGTAACTTGCTAGCCACAACACTTGCTCATCACATAAAGTACTTGGTTACCACATCACCCATGGGTTGCCCCATGGATCCTACTTTACCAATTGGATCATCCTTTGGGCTTAGTGCTTAATTCAATTAAATTATCTTTGGGCTTGTATTAATCTACCAAGGGCTTTATGTTATTACTACTTGGGCTTTAGAAAAATAAAGCCACATAGGTTTACATCTTATACATATTGGACTTGCTCTTTATACAATATCCACCATTCCATTTCATTAGATTATTAATACATACATTCTCAATTTAAGTCCGTATGCAAATTATTGCGTTTTCCATACTTAGATTATTATTACATAATCCATCACGTCTCGATATTCTAACGTTACGTATTTCTCGGAAGTTCAAAAATAATTCCCGAGCGGTAATCAGCGAATAGTGTTTTTCATAAACTTTCTCGGAAAATATTTATTTTTGTCTTGTAAATTCAAACACTTTAATTCTCTCACGTGGTTCGAATACTACAGTCTTCCAACATTTCTAGGTTATAAAACGACATACATCTTATTAACACATATAATAACAAATAATATTATTTTATTCATTAATTAATTCTTTCAATTATTTTTATAAAGGATCCGAATTTCTCGGCATTACATTCTTCCCCTTATAAAGATTCTCGTCCCCGAGAATCTCGCCTCTATATCACTCAAACAAAGAGGATAATTCTTTCTCATCCTTTCTTCCCTCACGTTGCTTCTTCCACATCGTGGTTCTTCCATAACACCTTTACTGATGATATTACTTTGTTTCGCAGAACTTACTCTTTTCTATCGATGATTTTAATCGGCATCTCTTCATACGTTAAATCTTTCTCGATTCGAATAGGCTCAAATTCTATCACGTGCTTGTAATCCGGTTTGTAAGGACGTAGCACTGAAACGTGGAATACATTATGTATTCGCTCTAGGTCTAGAGGTAACGCTACCCTATAAGCTACCTCACCTACCCATTCTAATACCTCAAAAAGTCTTATAAACCTTGGGCTTAGTTTTCCCTTCTTTCCAAAGCGTATCTTTCCTTTCCAGGGAGATACCTTTAGAAATATGTACGAGCCTACCTCAAACTCCCTATTATCTCGATGTAAGTCTGCAAATTTCTTCTGTTTGTCTTGAGCTATGACTAGACGCATACGTATCAACTTCACCACTTTCGCTGTTTGCTGCACCAATTCTGGTCCTAGCATTCGGCATTCTCCCACTTCATCCCAATACAACGATGTTCTGCATTTCCTTCCATACAAAGCTTCATACGACGGCATACCTATACTTGCATGATAAATGTTGTTATACGCAAATTCTACTAATGGTAGATGATCATCCCAACTACCCTTGAAATCCATGACACAAGATCTCAACATATCTTCTAATGTCTGAATTGTCCTCTCGCTCTGTCCATCGGTTTGTGGATGATATGCCATACTCAACTTCAACTGCGTTCCCAACTGTTCTTGAAGACTTCTCCAAAAGTTTGACGTGAATCGTGGATCACGATCTGATACTATCGAAATAGGTGTTCCATGTTTGGAAATAATTTCCTTAACATAGAGTGTAGCTAACTGATCTAAGTTATACTTAATTCGAATTGGCAAAAAGTGAGCTGACTTCGTCAATCAGTCTACTATTTCCAGAATCTCGTCATATCCCTTCTGAGTCATTGGAAGTCTCACCACAAAGTCCATCGTGATATGCTCCCACTTCCACTCTGGAATCTCCAATGACTGTAACAAGCCACTTGGTCGTTAATGTTCGACTTTAACTCTTTGACAGGTCAAATATTTACTCACATACTCGGCTATTTCTCTTTTCATATTCGGCCACCAAAAACTCTGTCGAAGGTCTTAATACATCTTAGTGCTACCAGGATGAATCGATTACCTCAAACTATGAGCCTCTTGTAAAACTTGCTCCTTTAATTCTGTCTCATTCGGAACCCAAATTCTTCCCTCAAATCTTAATAATCCCTAATTATCAAGACTAAATCTAATATCTTTTTCAGTGGTTAACCGCTCCTTCATCCGATCACACTCATCGGTTTTGTTTGCACCTCCTTGACTCTCTCTACGATGGTAGATCAATCTCCGTCGTAAAAAAGTCTTTAGCTTTTCGCCTCACTTGGCGCCTTCACCTCCAACTCCATCCTAGCCATCTCTCATTATTAACTCGGTTTGAGTTGTTAACAAAGACAACTTCTCTCGACCCTTTCTACTCAAGGCGTGGCGGCCACTACATCAGCTTTTCGGTGGTGATACAGATTTCCACACCATAATCCTTTACCAACTCCACCACCTCCTCCATGCCTCTTATATTCAACTTCTTACGTGATGAAGATATATTTTAGACTCTTGTGGTCCGTGTATATCTCACATTTTACCCATAAAGATAATGTCGCCATATCTTTAAGGCAAACACCACCACGGCCAGTTCCAGATCATGAGTAGGGTAAACTTTCTCATAATCCTTCAACTGCCTAGATGCATACGCAATGACCATGCCATGCTGCATGAACACGCAACCCAGTCCTTTATGCGAAGCATCGCTATAAACTACGAAATTTCCTGTGTCATCGGGTAATGACAAAACAGGCGCTTCACTCAACTTCTTCTTCAGTTCTTGAAAACTATCTTCGCATTTCTCAGTCCATACGTACTTCACCGTCTTCCTCGTCAAGTTAGTCAGCGGAGTAGCTATCTTTTAAAAGTCCTGAATGAACCTTCGATAGTAACCCGCTAAACCTAGGAAACTCCATACCTCGGTCGGTGTTTTTGGTTGTTCCCAATTCATCACGGCTTCCACCTTTGCTGGATCTACTGAAATCCCCTCATGGTCAATAACATGACCTAAAAACTGTACCCTCTCTAACCAAAATTCACATTTAGTGAACTTCGCATATAACTTCTCCTTTCTTAATGTCTCCAACACTATTCGTAGGTGTTCAGCATGATCTTATGCGTCTTAGAGTAGACTATAATATCATCAATAAACACCACGATGAACTTGTCCAAATATTGTTTGAACACTCTATTCATCATGTCCATAAATGCAGCAGGTGCATTAGTCAACCCAAATGACATCACCAGAAACTCGTAATGACCATAACGAGTCCTGAATGCTGTCTTTGGCACATCTTCATTCCTAACCTTCAGCTGATGGTACCCCGTCCTTAAATCTATTTTGGAAAAATATTTTGCCCCTTTCAACTGATCAAAGAGATCATCGATCCTGGGCAATGGATACTTATTCTTTATTGTTAACTTGTTCAACTCTCGGTAGTCGATACAAAGTCTCAACGATCCATCCTTCTTCTTGACAAACAACACCGGTGCTCCCCACGGCGAAACACTCGGTTGAATGTACTTCCTGTCCAACAATTCTTGCAGCTGTACCATCAACTCCTTCATCTCCACTGGCGCCATACGATACGGTGCCACGAAACCTGTGTGCTCCTACAGCACAATGTCTATTATGAATTCGGTCTCCCTATCCGGTGGAAGACCCGGTAACTCACTTGGAAATACATCCACGAACTCACTCACTATATGTATTTGTTCCATGGTCTCTCCCACTCTATGGGTATCAACCACATGACACAAATAGCCTACACACCCCTTCCTCAACAATTTCCTAGTTTGTGTCATGGTAAGACAACGCGAACGTCCCGATGATTTATTCCCGTAAAATATTATATGAGATTGAATTGATGTTTTAATTCTAACGCATTTCTTTTGACAATCTATTATTGCCCCATGATTTATAAACCAATCCATTCCGAGAATTACATCAAATTCTCCTAACTTTATCGGTATCATATCTATCAATAATTTACTACCTCGAATATCTACGCTATAACTCCTATGAATATCTTCAACAGGAATTATCTCTTCGTTTGCTACCTTAATGTTCAAAGGTATAAATAACTTTTCGGGAAGTAATCCTAGTCGTCTAGCAAAATCACATGCGATAAACGAACAAATAGGACTCGAGTCAAACAGCACGTATGCATTTAAGTTGTTGATCGGAATAATACCTGTAACTACGTCCCCCGAGGCCATCGCGTCTTGGATGGTCATATTAAAGGTACGGGCCATCGGCCTACGCGGCTGTGTTGGATCCCCAATATTTAACTTACCACTATTGGTGCCCTTATTCCTGTCTGTCCCCTTCTTTGGGCAGTTCTTTGCCATGTGGTCCGTAGACCCACATACAAAGCACCCATGATTCTTTTTCGGGCTTGGACAGTTTGGCGCAATATGCCCCTCATGTCCGCAATTATAACACACGGCCTTTCCTTTGAGACAGACTCCTAGGCGAGTCTTCCCGTAGGTCTTGCAGGCCTCCATCCTCCTCTTAGGGTCTCCTTGTTTCACTCCGGTATTCCCAGAGCTAACTACCTTCCTTTTATACCCTTCGCCACTCCCGCTGGCACCTTCAACCTTCACTCCTCCATCCACCTTCCCCTTGCTTTTCTTGTCCTTGTGGTATTGGCTCAACGCCTCGCTACCACCTTCGGCAATTATTGCCTTCTCTAAAACAACTCCAAAGGAAGTACTTTGGAACACAGAGATACGATTATAGAGCCAGGGTTTTAAGCCCTGCTCAAATCGTCGAGCTTTCCTCACTTCGGTATCCACTTGATGTGGAGCGAACCTTGCTAGTTCATTAAACTTAGCGGCATACTGGGGAACAGTCATGTCCCCTTGTTTCAAATCTAAAAATCGCATCTCCATCCTTCCCTGCATGCTGGTGGGAAAGTAGTTCTCGTAGAATATTTCTTTGAACCTCTCCCACGTTATAACATCTATTCCGGCCCTCGCCTGATTGGCCTCCCACCAAAAGTTGGCCTCTCCCTTCATTATGTAGGTTGCAAAAGCAACCTTTTGGGCCTCGTCGACATTTGCTATCACAAATGCCTTCTCTATCTCTCTTACCCACGTTTGTGCTTCAATAGGGTCCATAGTTCCTTTGAACTCCAGAGGACCCACACTCTTAAAGTCCTTAAATGTAGTAGCTCGTACTACACCAGGATTCACAAGGATATTAGCCCCAGTTTGGTTAAATGCTACGGTTAAAAGATTCAAAAAATCTTGCATTGGGTTAATCGGACCTCCCTCCGGTTGATTCGTGTTCGCACCTTGGGTACGTGGTACTCTTCTTGGCGGCATTTTGCTGTTACAATAAACACATATTTCGTTATTATGCATTTCCTGTCAGTTAGTTATTATTCCATATTAAAAAATAACTTAAACATTTGCTACTCAACATTTTTCGAAAATGAAAACTTATATTAATTCATCGTAGTATAATACTACATCGATTACCTAAAACAGCCTAAGCAGGATACATTACTTTTCCGCTATTGCTTTCCAAAAATTGGGATTTACAAAAGACTACCCTTGATTATACAACAGAGGGCTTTACGTCACTACTAGATACACAAATATATACATACCTAACTACTTTAATACCTACTCGATCATATCTGCCTTAAGGCATTCTAGAAATCTTCCTTAGCAAGATCGACAATAATATCACGGCTGATAGTATGCCACGTCTGCCTTGTCTCTACAGGATACCCAGCTACCTGCAACTGGAAATCCTCATGAGAACTCCTATGAATATTGGACATTCTCCCTATCTTTTGTTTCTTGGTCTTTAGCTCGCTCCTAAGCTCAAAGACCTCTTATTTTAGCTCATGGACCTTGTCCTTAGCCAAAACTCTTTTGTCATGTTCCTGTTCCCACATGGACTCCACGTCCGTCTTGTCCTCTATAACCGCTTGGAGCTCCGCCTTTAGCTCCTTGACCTCCTGACAGTAATGTATATTCCTATCTATCACTGACATGAACAGTGACATCATCGACTCCGCTGGAGTTATCTCTGCTACTATAGCCACTGGATTGAAGGATACTACCTCCACTTCTTCTTCCATCATGCCGTCAAATACCGACATGAGGTCTAAGCTTTCGGAGTCTCCAGACTCCACCACAACTATCTCAGGATCTGCTGCTATGGGGTTTGGTATGATTTATATTTGGTTTACCGACCCTTCGCTGACTACCTGTACATCTCCATTTTCACCTGACATCTATAATAACACAAAAGTTGATTAGTAAACGTCAATATAATAAAACACATAACATATATGATGCATTTTTATAAGGTTAACTTCCATCTTTTATTCTTTGACTTTTCTTAAGGTTATGACTTAAGGTTTTACTTCCCCTTTTTATTTTATAACCTAAAATTTTATAACCTCCTGTGACGCCCCCAAATCCGGGTATCTTCCAACCAGATAGAAGGTTCTACACGCTTCTACAGTTCACATAAACATTCAATTTAAGTGCTTCAAAAGAACGGATATGTCTTATATATATATATATATATATATATCAAAAGAATATTTACATACCCCAAGTTCTTTGCAACCAATACATTGTCTTTGTCATAATATCAATATTATTCCTTACAAAACCTATACTATTATATAAGTAATCTACGGGTTCGCCTTTGCCATCCCTTTATCCTTGTCGGATCCATCGGTCCGTTCTGTCTTAGCTACATTCATATGGTTCAAGCAAGAATGAGCCTAACTAGCTCAGCAAGTACAACAATTCAAAGAAAATAGCATGCTTGAAACATAGGAATCATATATCTTCAATAATCGAACAATAGTTACGAAGTACTATTGAGGATTTAAAATAACACTTCTTTTCATTCAAAAAAAACGCTTTTACAACTATAATATTCAAGAAAACAACAATTCCGGTTCAAGACCGTAAGCATTTCATAAGTACTTTGAAAAGGACTTCCCTGCACGAAGTCCGTAAGTCCAGTATAGCTTACGAGCACGTCTAGGTGATCGGCCTATAGTACTCTATGTTGATCAACACTACATTCATTAAACGTGTATACGTTTAAGTTGCGGCAACCTCACGTGCCTATCGTTTGACGACAAAACAATTTGAGCATACACCATCTACTTTTGAAAACCACAACAATATTAGTTCGGTAAATCCTTATCAACATTTGATAGAATAAAATAGCATTACGCCTTTAAAAGGATTGGCTTTGACATTCCTCAAATACTAAATCATTCAAGAATACTTGAATCATTAAGACTTTGTCCGGATCAAACTGAACAAGGGTTAGAGTACATGCCTTTAGCGTTCTACAATTTATAACACGTGCACTTTACGTCTTTAAGGTCTCTACATTAGATGATAGCATAACATAGAACATTAGGTCATGAATGATCATACATGGTTCATAAAGAATCTTACCCTACTTCTCAATCTAATTACATATTAGATTTGTTATTATAGGTTACGGCTTTCACATTACGTCATTCTTATATTCATAAGTAATTGACTTAACTTAACTCTAAGTATGTTCACACTTAAGACTTAATCATGTCTTAACAATGTTTCATTAAGATCTTCCTTTAGTTGCTTATCAATTACTAACCATGTTCTATTTGTAGACATTCATTATTATCTAGGTCTTTGAGGTCAAGGCGTTATGGCCACTTTTTTTACACTTGGTGTCGCTGCGGCATCACCTATTATTATCTTTAGAACCGGACTCGGCACTACTGGCGAGAGTCTCAGTGTTAATGGTCCCGCTGCGGCTCCACTCTCCAAGAGGTTATAGCTTTACTATGCCAAGCTCGGCTATTGTACTGGCCGCGGGAAAAATGAGATTGGTCAGCGCGGCATGGCGCTTAGCTCAAGCACCGAAAATTTTTACAGACTTCAAATTTTGTGAGATTCCCGGACTCGTAACTTCCTCGTTATCAGTCCGAATTGGCTCATTCAAGAGCCTACGGTTCACAAATCACGTACTTTATGTATTCATTCAAGAATTTTATCTATTCGACTTCGTTTGCTAAAATTCCACCTATTAGTTCAATTTTAACGAAAACGATAAACGTTCAGGAACGTTCAACGCTCGTTTCTTCGTTCTAAGTCGGAATCCGGCCATTTTCGTGTCCGCAACTCTATAATGCCAAATATGACTTGCCTCCATCGAAAACCCACGTTTCCATTGTTAAATACAAAATACGACTTTCATTCCGAGAATTTCACGATTCGACGATTATCGTCTAATCGCAAATTCCTATTTAAAAACAATACTAATCACTTCTAAGTGGATTTTAATCAACATGTAGACATTACAAGTTACTTATTACACCAACTTAATATAAGGTAGGTTTTGACTTATTCTCTTAGGCCAATGACTTATTTCACTTATTAAGTACAATTCTCATGCTTATGACAACAAATGGAAATTCTTCATAAGTTCATCAACTTATTTAGGTTCAAGTTACTAATTCAATTTATTCGGCTTAAGTTCATTCATCAATGACTTAGTACATGCTATCATCAAACCATCTCACTTTCTCTATCAATCCTATTGTGATAGAGATGGAAGAGACAAGATAATTTACCTTTGATGATTACTTCAATTGCTTTGGAAATCTACTAATGAAAGGTTAAGCTCAAAGTGCTTATTGACTCTAACAAATAAGTTGTTTATCTTGAGAGGAGTTGGATGAAATTTAAAAAACCAACTTAAGAAATAAAGCTTGGTATTTATAGGCAACCCAAATTGAGGGCACTATGGACATTTAGGCCATCCCACCTCCTTAGTTAACCTCTTCTACTTCCACCTCCTTACTATTCATAACCTAACAACCAAGTAACTTGCTAGCCACAACACTTGCTCATCACATAAAGTACTTGGTTACCACATCACCCATGGGTTGCCCCATGCATCCTACTTTACCAATTGGATCATCCTTTGGGCTTAGTGCTTAATTCAATTAACTTATCTTTGGGCTTGTATTAATCTACCAAGGGCTTTATGTTATTACTACTTGGGCTTTAGAAAAATAAAGCCACATAGGTTTACATCTTATACATATTGGACTTGCTCTTTATACAATATCCACCATTCCATTTCATTAGATTATTAATACATACATTCTCAATTTAAGTCCGTATGCGAATTATTGCGTTTTCCATACTTAGATTATTATTACATAATCCATCACGTCTCGATATTCTAACGTTACGTATTTCTTGGAAGTTCAAAAAAAATTCCCGAGCGGTAATCAATGAATAGTGTTTTTCATAAACTTTCTCGGAAAATATTTATTTTTGTCATGTAAATTCAAACACTTTAATTCTCTCACGTGGTTCGAATACTACGGTCTTCCAACATTTCTAGGTTATAAAACGACATACATCTTATTAACACATATAATAACAAATAATATTATTTTATTCATTAATTAATTCTTTCAATTGTTTTTATAAAGGATCCGAATTTCTCGGGCGTTACATTCTTCCCCCCTTATAAAGATTCTGTCCCCAGAATCTCGCCCTATATCACTCAAACAAAAGAGGATAATTCTTTCACATAAGTTCCCACGTTGCTTCTTCCACATCGTGGTTCTTCCATAACACCTTTACTGATGATATTACTTTGTTTCGCAGAACTTACTCTTTTCTATCGATGATTTTAATCGGCATCTCTTCATACGTTAAATCTTTCTCGATTCGAATAGGCTCAAATTCTATCACGTGCTTGTAATCCGGTTTGTAAGGACGTAGCAATCGAAAAGTGGAATACATTATGTATTCGCTTCAGGTCTCAGAGGTAACGCCACCCCTATAAGCTACCTCACCTACCCGTTCTAATACCTCAAAAAGTCCTATAAACCTTGGGCTTAGTTTTCCCTTCTTTCCAAAGCGTATCTTTCCTTTCTAGGGAGATACCTTTAGAAATATGTACGAGCCTACCTCAAACTCCCTATTCTCTCGATGTAAGTCTGCAAATTTCTTCTGTTTGTCTTGAGCTGTGACTAGACGCATACGTATCAACTTCACCACTTTCGCTGTTTGCTGCACCAATTCTGGTCCTAGCATTCGGCATTCTCCCACTTCATCCCAATACAACGATGTTCTGCATTTCCTTCTATACAAAGCTTCATACGACGGCATACCTATACTTGCATGATAACTGTTGTTATACGCAAATTCTACTAATGGTAGATGATCATCCCAACTACCCTTGAAATCCATGACACAAGATCTCAACATATCTTCTAATGTCTGAATTGTCCTCTCGCTCTGTCCATCGGTTTGTGGATGATATGCCATACTCAACTTCAACTGCGTTCCCAACTGTTCTTGAAGACTTCTCCAAAAGTTCAACGTGAATCGCGGATCACAATCTGACACTATCGAAATAGGTGCTCCATGTTTGGAAATAATTTCCTTAACATAGAGTGTAGCTAACTGATCTAAGTTATACTTAATTCGAATTGGCAAAAAGTGAGCTGACTTCGTCAATCAGTCCACTATTTCCAGAATCTCGTCATATCCCTTCTGAGTCATTGGAAGTCTCACCACAAAGTCCATCGTGATATGCTCCCACTTCCACTCTGGAATCTCCAATGACTATAACAAGCCACTTGGTCGTTGATGTTTGACTTTAACTCTTTGACAAGTCAAACATTTACTCACATACTCGGCTATTTCTCTTTTCATATTCGGCCACCAAAAACACTGTCGAAGGTCTTAATACATCTTAGTGCTACCAGGATGAATCGAGTACCTCGAACTATGAGCCTCTTGTAAAACTTGCTCCTTTAATTCTGTCTCATTCAGAACCCAAATTCTTTCCTCAAATCTTAATAATCCCTCATTTTCAAGACTAAATCTAATATCCTTTTCAGTGGTTAACCGCTCCTTCATCTGATCACACTCATCGGTTTTCAGCTGCACCTCCTTGACTCTCTCTACGATGGTAGACTGAATCTCCGTCGTAAAAAGTCTTTGCACTGCCTCACTTGGCAGCTTCACCTCCAACTCCATCATAGCCATCTCTGTTATTAACTCAGTTTGAGTTGTTAACAAAGACAACTTCTCTCGACCCTTTCTACTCAAGGTGTCGGTCCACTACATTGGCTTTTCCAGGGTGATACAGGATTTCACAGTCATAATCCTTTATCAACTCCAGCCACCTCCTCTGTCTTATATTCAACTTCTTCTTTGTGAAGATATATTTTAGACTCTTGTGGTCCGTGTATATCTCACATTTTACCCATAAAGATAATGTCGCCATATCTTTAAGGCAAACACCACCATGCTGCCGCCCTGCATCATGAGTAGGGTAAACTTTCTCATAATCCTTCAACTGCCTAGATGCATACGCAATGACCATGCCATGCTGCATGAACACGCAACCCAGTCCTTTATGCGAAGCATCGCTATAAACTACGAAATTTCCTGTGTCATCGGGTAATGACAAAACAGGCGCTTCACTCAACTTCTTCTTCAGTTCTTGAAAACTATCTTCGCATTTCTCAGTCCATACGTACTTCACCCTCTTCCTCGTCAAGTTAGTCAGCGGAGTAGCTATCTTTAAAAAGTCCTGAATGAACCTTCGATAGTAACCCGCTAACCCTAGGAAACTCCGTACCTCGGTCGGTGTTTTTGTTTGTTCCCAATTCATCACGGCTTCCACCTTTGCTGGATCTATTGAAATCCCCTCATGGTCAATAACATGACCTAAAAACTGTACCCTCTCTAACCAAAATTCACATTTAGTGAACTTCACATATAATTTCTCCTTTCTTAATGTCTCCAACACTATTCGTTGGTGTTCAGCATGATCTTATGCATCTTAGAGTAGATTATAATATCATCAATAAACACCACGATGAACTTGTCCAAATATTGTTTGAACACTCTGTTCATCATGTCCATAAATGCAGCTGGTGCATTAGTCAACCCAAATGACATCACCTGAAACTCGTAATGACCATAACGAGTCCTAAATGTTGTCTTTGGCACATCTTCATTCCTAACCTTCAGCTGATGGTACCCCGTCCTTAAATCTATTTTGGAAAAATATTTTGCCCCTTTCAACTGATCAAAGAGATCATCGATCCTGGGCAATGGATACTTATTCTTTATTGTTAACTTGTTCAACTCTCGGTAGTCGATACAAAGTCTCAACGATCCGTCCTTATTCTTGACAAACAACACTGGTGCTCCCCACGGCGAAACACTCGGTTGAATGTACTTCCTGTCCAACAATTCTTGCAGCTGTACCAGCAACTCCTTCATCTCCACCGGCGCCATATGATACGGTGCCCTGGAAACTGGTGCAGCTCCTGGCACAATGTCTATTATGAATTCAGTCTCTCTATCCGGTGGAAGACCCGGTAACTCACTTGGAAATACATCCACGAACTCACTCACTATATGTATTTGTTCCATGGTCTCTCCCACTCTATGGGTATCAACCACATGACACAAATAGCCTACACACCCCTTCCTCAACAATTTCCTAGTTTGTGTCATGGTAAGACAACACGAACGTCCTGACGATTTATTCCCGTAAAATATTATATGAGATTGAATTGATGTTTTAATACTAACGCATTTCTTTTGACAATCTATTATTGCCCCATGATTTATCAACCAATCCATTCCGAGAATTACATCAAATTCTCCTAACTTTATCGGTATCATATCTACCGATAATTTACTACCACGAATATCTACGCTATAACTCCTATGAATATCTTCAACAGGAATTATCGCTTCGTTTGCTACCTTAATGTTCAAAGGTATAAGTAACTTTTCGGGAAGTAATCCTAGTCGTCTAGCAAAATCACATGCGATAAATGAACAAATAGGACTCGAGTCAAACAGCACGTATGCATTTAAGTTGTTGATCGGAATAATACACAGTAATTCACGTCCCCGAGGCCATCGCGTCTTGGATGGTCATATTAAAGGTATGCAGGCCATCGACTTTCTGCAATTATGTTGGACCCCCAATATTTAACTTACCACTATTGGTGCCCTTATTCCTGTCTGTCCCCTTCTTTGGGCAGTTCTTTGCCATGTGGTCCGTAGACCCACATACAAAGCACCCATGATTCTTTTTCGGGCTTGGACAGTTTGGCGCAATATGCCCCTCATGTCCGCAATTATAACACACGGCCTTTCCTTTGAGACAGACTCCTAGGCGAGTCTTCCCGCATGTCTTGCAGGCCTCCATCCTCCTCTTAGGGTCTCCTTGTTTCACTCCGGTATTCCCCGAGCTAACTACCTTCCTTTTATACCCTTCGCCACTCCCGCTGGCACCTTCAACCTTCACTCCTCCATCCACCTCCCCTTGCTTTTCTTGTCCTTGTGGTATTGGCTCAACGCCTCGCTACCACCTTCGGCAATTATTGTCTTCTCTAAAATAACTCCAAAGGAAGTACTTTGGAACACAGAGATACGATTATAGATCCAGGGTTTTAAGCCCTGCTCAAATCGTCCAGCTTTCCTCACTTCGGTATCCACTTGATGTGGAGCGAACCTTGCTAGTTCATTAAACTTAGTGGCATACTCGGGAACCGTGATGTCCCCTTGTTTCAAATCTAAAAACCGCATCTCCATCCTTCCCTGCATGCTGGTGGGAAAGTAGTTCTCGCCTGATTGGCCTCCCACCAAAAGTTGGCCTCTCCCTTCATTACGGCTGATAGTATGCCACGTCTGCCTTGTCTCTACAGGATACCCAGCTACCTGCAACTGGAAATCCTCATGAGAACTCCTATGAATATTGGACATTCTCCCTATCTTTTGTTTCTTGGTCTTTAGCTCGCTCCTAAGCTCAAAGACCTCTTGTTTTAGCTCATGGACCTTGTCCTTAGCCAAAACTCTTTTGTCATGTTCTTGTTCCCACATGGACTCCACGTCCGTCTTGTCCTCTATAACCACTTGGAGCTCCGCCTTTAGCTCCTTGACCTCCTGACAGTAATGTATATTCCTATCTATCACTGACATGAACAGTGACATCATCGACTCCACTGGAGTTATCTCTGCTACTATAGCCACTGGATTGAAGGATACTACCTCCACTTCTTCTTCCATCATGCCGTCAAATACCGACATGAGGTCTAAGCTTTCGGAGTCTCCAGACTCCACCACAACTATCTCAGGATCTGCTGCTATGGGGTTTGGTATGATTTATATCTGGTTTACCGACCCTTCGCTGACTACCTGTACATCTCTATTTTCACCTGACATCTATAATAACACAAAAGTTGATTAGTAAACGTCAATATAATAAAACACATAACATATATGATGCATTTTTATAAGGTTAACTTCCATCTTTTATTCTTTGACTTTTCTTAAGGTTATGACTTAAAGTTTTTATTTCCCCCCCTTAAATTTTATAACCTCCTGTGACGCCCCCAAATCCGGGTATCTTCCAACCCGACAGATGGTTCTACACGCTTCTACAGTTCACATAAACATTCAATTGAAGTGCTTCAAAAGAACGGATATGTCTTATATATATATATATATCAAAAGAATATTTACATACCCCAGGTTCTTTGCAACCAATACATTGTCTTTGTCATAATATCAATATTATTCCTTACAAAACCTATACTATTATATAAGTAATCTACGGGTTCGCCTTTGCCATCCCTTTATCCTTATCGGATCCATCGGTCCGTTCTGTCTTAGCTGCATTCATATGGTTCAAGCAAGAATGAGCCTAACCAGCTCAGCAAGTACAACAATTCAAAGAAAATAGCATGCTTGAAACATAGGAATCGTATATCTTCAATAACTGGACAATAGTTACGAAGTACTATTGAGGATGTAAAATAGCACTTCTTTTCATTCAAAACGTTTTACAGCTATAAGATTTAGTAAAACATCGATTTCGGATCAAGATCGTAAGCATTTCATAAGTACTTTGAAAAGGACATCCCGGCACGAAGTCCGTAAGTTCGGTATAGCTTACGAGCACGTCTAGGTGATCGGCCTATAGTACTCTATGTTGATCAACACTACATTCATTAAACATGTATACGTTTAAGTTGTGGCAACCTCACGTGCCTATCGTTTGACGACAAAACAATTTGAGCATACACCATCTACTTTTGAAAACCACAACAATATTAGTTCGGTAAATCCTTATCAACATTTGATAGAATAACATAGCATTCGTCTAGCCAAAAGGATTGGCTTTGACATTCCTCAAATACTAACTCATTCGAAGAATACTTGAATCACAAAGACTTTGTCCAGATTGAACTGGAACAAGGGTTAGAGTACATGCCTTTAGCGTCTGCTACAATTTATAACACGTGCACTTTACGTCTTTAAGGTCTCTACATTAGATGATAGCATAACATAGAACATTATGTCATGAATGATCATACATGGTTCATAAAGAATCTTACCCTACTTCTCAATCTAATTACATATTAGATTTGTTATTATAGGTTCTGGCTTTCTGTTACGTCATTCTTACATTCATAAGTAATTGACTTAACTTAACTCTAAGTGTTAATGCTTAAGACTTAATAATGTCTTAACAATGTTTCATTAAGATCTTCCTTTATTTGCTTATCAATTACTAACCATGTTCTATTTGTAGACATTCATTATTATCTAGGTCTTGAGGTCGGCGCCGTGGCCACACTTTTTACTTGGTGGTGCTTGTCATTTGCAATACCTATTATCGCTTGCTAGAACTACGACTTTTAGGCTACTTCTGGCGTGAGTCTCAGTGTTAATGGTCGCGCTACAGCGCCACTCTCCAAAAGTTTATGGCTTTGCTGTTTCTACTAAGCTCTGGTACTGGGCGAAATGGCCTTGGTTTGGCCAAATAAGCATACCACTTTGTGGCACCAAAAAAATTTTTACAGACTTCAAATTTTGTGAGATTCTCGGACTCGTAACTTCCTCGTTATCAGTCCGAATTAGCTCGTTCAAGAGCCTATGGTTCACAAATCACGTACTCTATGTATTCATTCAAGAATTTTATATATTTGACTTCGTTTTCTAAACTTTCACCTATTAGTTCAATTTTAACGAAAACGATAAACGTTCGTGAACGTTCAAAGCTCGTTTCTTTGTTCTAAGTCGGAATTCAGCCATTTTTGAGTCCACAACTCTATAATGACAAATATGACTTGCCTCCATCGAAAACAAATGTTTCCATTGTCAAACACAAAATACGACTTCCATTCCGAGAATTTCACGAATTCGACGATTATCTTCCAATCGTGCAATTCCGGTGAAACCTCAATACTAATCACTCTAAGTGGATTTTAATCAACATGTAGACATTACAAGTTACTTATTACACCAACATAATATAAGGTAGGTTTTGACTCATTCTCTTAAGCCAATGACTTATTTCACTTATTAAGTACAATTCTCATGTTTATGATAACAAATGGAAATTCTTCATAAGTTCATCAACTTATTTAGGTTCAAGTTGCTTATTCAATTTATTCGGCTTAAGTTCATTCATCAATGACTTATTACATGCTATCATCAAACCATCTCACTTTCTCTATCAATCCTATTGTGATAGAGATGGAAGAGACAAGATAATTTACCTTTGATGATTACTTCAATTGCTTTGGAAATCTACTAAGGAAAGGTTAAGCTCAAAGTGCTTATTGACTCTAACAAATAAGTTGTTTATCTTGAAAGGAGTTGGATGAAATTTAAACAACCAACTTAAGAAATAAAGCTTGGTATTTATAGGCAACCCAAATTAAGGGCATTATGGACATTTAGGCCATCCCACCTCTAAGTTAACCTCCTCAACTTCCACCTCCTTACTATTCATAACCTAGCAACCAAGTAACTTGCTAGCCACAACACTTGCTCATCACATAAAGTACTTAGTTACCACATCACCCATGGGTTGCCCCATGGATCCTACTTTACCCATTGGATCATCCTTTGGGCTTAGTGCTTAATTCAATTAACTTATCTTTGGGGTTGTATTAATCTACCAAGGGCTTTATGTTATTACTACTTGGGCTTTAGAAAAATAACCCCAAATAGGTTTACATCTTATACATATTGGACTTGCTCTTTATACAATATCCACCATTCCATTTCATTAGATTATTAATTCATACATTCTCAATTTAAGTCCGCATGCGAATTATTGTGTTTTCCATACTTAGATTATTATTACATAATCCATCACGTCTCGATATTCTAACGTTACGTATTTCTCGGAAGTTCAAAAATAATTTCCGAGCGGTAATCAGTGAATAGTGTTTTTCGTAACTTTCTCAGAAAATATTTATTTTCGTCTTGTAAATTCAAACACTTTAATTCTCTAACGTGGTTCGAATACTACGGTCTTCCGACATTTCTAGGTTATAAAACGACATACATCTTATTAACACATATAATAACAAATAATATTATTTTATTCATTAATTAATTCTTTCAATTGTTTTTACAAAGGATCCGAATTTCTCGGGCGTTACATCAATTAACCCTTATTTTTGTTGCAGTGTTTGAAAATGGCATCTAAAAATGTTGTGATAAGCAATGAAGCATATGAGACCGTTGAGTCACCAATGATCAATACCCAGGATAATGTGCATCAGGATGGCAATAATCCTCAGGTGAACAACGACACCAACCAAATGACGAATGGCGGTACGTTTAGGAGCTTTTTAGAATTCATGCAACACCAAACGAGAGAGACTCCTGTTCATAATGTAGGTGGAAACAATGGCAACCCACGGTTGGTCACCGCTAAGCAGTTCAAGGAGTTGGGACTACCGGAGTTTTTGGGAAATCCAGAACCACTTACAGCAGAGACATGGATAAAGCAGATCACCAAGATATTTGATGTCTTGGGATGTTCTGAGGAGAAAAAGGTTCTCTTTGCCACCTTTATGTTGCGAGGAGAGGTTGATTACTGGTGGGAATCGGTAAAGCGTACTCAACCTGCCGCACTGAAGATGTCTTGGGAGAAGTTCTAAGAATTGTTTAATGACAAGTACTTTCCCGAAAGTATTCGTCACATGAAGGAGGTTGAGTTCATCAAGTTGGAGCAAAACAATATGAACGTGTTGCAGTACGAAGCTAAGTTTGCGGAGTTATCCTGATTTGCATCCCATTTGGTTGATAATGAGGAACGAATGACACGAATGTTTCTACGAGGTTTGAAACCCGAAATACGTCAATACCTCATTTCTCACAAACTTTGTTTATATTCAGATGTTGTGAATAGGGCTCAGTTAGTGGAGCGCAATAATGAGCTATCCTAACCGAAGGATAACGAGCAACAACACAATAATAATCGTATCGGTGACAACGATCATCGAAACAATGATAACCATCGTGGAAGAAATTATCATGCCAGAAATGGTAACCACTTCGGTGGTAATCATAGCCAAGATAATAGAAGAAATGATTCAAGTGGAAATTTCAAGAAGAGAAGATTTAACAATGACGGGAAGACGTCGGCAACAGCACCATCACCAGCAACAAATTCTAGGGGAGGAGAATGACCGCTAGTTAGATGCTACATATGCGGAGAGGAGGGACATATAAGTCCAAATTGTTCACAGCTTTCCAAGATATGTTTTAGTTGTGGAAAAGATGGTCACATAGCTCGATTTTGTCCTGTAGCGAAATCAAGTCCAGTTGGGACGGTGGCACCAAAGGTGGATACGGACAAAATAAAGTCGGTGGTTTCAAGAAGAGCGTTTTTTGTGACTTCTCAAAGAGCGAGTAACCCGAACGAAGTTAGCACGGGTTAGTTAATTATAAATTCTTGTGAAGTCTATACCTTATTAGATACCGGTTCTACCCATTATTTTATCTCTCTTACTTGCGCTCAATGTTTAAATTTAACTCTGCAGAAGTTACACTTTGACTTATCGATTGAAACTTCACTAATAGAAACCTTCATTTCATGTGATATCCAAGTCTTGGATGAGAGTCATAGTTTTTAAATGATATTTCTATTGTTAATAAATCTCCTGACGTATTCTCGAAGGACTTCTTAGCCTACCCCTAGAGCGTGAAATCAAATTTTGTATTGACCCCAGTACAAAACCCATTTCTAAAACCCTTAAATATTTCTTCAACCAAAACGAACGTATAATGCGCCAAAGACGTTGGCTCGAGCTGTTAAAGATTACGATCGTACCATTCAATTCCATCGTGGGAAAACGAAAGTGGTAGCTGATGCGTCGAGTAGAAGATCGTATGCGTTTACGAGTGCGATGTTGTTAACACACAAAAAAAATCCATTCTATATGAATTACAAATGATAAAGATAGAGTTAAAGACTTTAAGGACCCACGTGAAGATAACGAATATACGAGTAGAATCGACTTTAATCGATAACGTTAAAATCGCTCAAGCTACACACTGGAGCTGATGAATATAAAGAAGAAGGTGCAAGTATGTGTTATTCTAGAAGTAAGAGTCGATGAAGAGAAGAAAGCTCAAGCCTTCAATTTATTTGAAATCCTCAATCAAGTAGGAACTGTAGCTTATAGACTCGCCTTAACGCTAAGTATGTCGCGTGTGCATAACATTTTTCACGTATCGATGTTACGTAAATATGTGGACGACCCGAACCACATTATTGCATTATAACCAGACGAGATAGCCGAAGATTTAACGTACGAGGAGGTACCTGTCAAGATCTTGGATAGGAAAGAACATGTCATATGCACAAAGGTTATACCTCAAGTTAAGGTTTTGTGGAGGAACCATGCTATTGAAGAATTGAACTGGATGTTGGAATCAGAAACGAAAGCAAGGTATCCTCACCTTTTCGAAATACCAGGTACGTATGTCAATTTCGAGGACAAAATTTCATAAGGAGGGGAGGTTGTAAGACCCAAACTTTTTAATGAATAAAATCAAATTTCCTCTATTTATTATTATGAATAATAAGGTGTTAATTTGATATAATACTTTGGTTATGGGTGAAATGTGCAAAATTTTCAAAATAAGCAAGTGGTTATAAAATATTCAATTGTCGGGGAATATTCGTTTAGTCGTGGAATATTCTTTTACGTTTGGGAATATTCGCATAACTGCAGCCCATTTGTGGGCCCCATAACGGATAATGGTCAGATAAAGAAAATAACAAAATTGAATAACGGCGTAGTTGTTACCGGTAAGACTGTTAGAATACCCGGTGGTTAAAATACGATGTCTGGCGTGGTTGCAGACAAGAAGACAATCGTATTGCATGATGATTGTTAAATTATTAATCCTTACATAAGAAGGCACTACTCAATAATTGTTATAGTAGTTACTGTTCAATATTTTATTTTATTGATTCAATAATTGCTGCGTTGATATTTAATATTATTGTTGTTCAATAATTGTCACTGCACAATATCTCCATTATCAGATCAATAATTCATATTATTTGAATAATATTATTAGATAGCATTATTGACAATGTCTAGAAAGTTCTATCAATGAGAGGTTTGGTCACCTAATTGCGCGCCAGTAAGGAGAAATCCTTATCAGAAAGCCCCCTCTTTCTTGGGAACAGCCAGGTTGTCATAAATGTGATTCTGTATTATTATTTATGAATAATTAATTATTGATTTATATGATAAGGAAATATTTATTTTATGTGGATATAAATAATGGATTTATTTATGTGGTTATTAATGAAGGAATTAATGTTGAGATGTTTTATCAGTATTTTGTCGGATTGGAAGTATTTAAAAATCATCCGTTTGTGCATTTCGGGTATTTTTCTGTTTGGAATTTGGAAAAATTCAAAGCTACAAAGTTGTAGAGAATTCGATTTCGTGTGGAATGGACATAAAATTTGTATTTTTCTGATAAACGGGCTATTTTCTATGAATTATTAAAGTTTTTGATTATTATTTAAATGATAAAACATTTTGGAATTTTTTAGAATTGGTTGGTGAGAAATGTGCTCAATTGTATTTCAAATGTGGTGGGTGGCAATAGTAATAGGTAAAGCCATCAGGTAGCAGGTTAGTCTTCTATGGCGTTCTAAGCATTTTCCTATAAATAGGGTGCTTAGTTAGAATTGAAAATCACACCAGATTTCATAAGTTTTCTCTCTTTCTCTCTCTATATTATTGAGCGTATTCTTGTGAGTATTTTGATACTTTGAGTGTTGTTATACGGTGCAAGTTCCTTCAAAGACTATATCCAAAGATTCCAAATTGAAGTATTATCTTTTTGAGGTAAGGGATGTTATTTTCTTCGTAAGTGATATTATTTCTTTAATATCATTATCTTAAAATATTGGTTGGAACTTTTATCAAATTTGGAACTTTTCATGTCGGGTTACTATTCATGAGTTACTATTCACGAGTTACTAATTATGAGTTACTATTCACGAGTTACTATTCATGAGTACTATTCACGAAGCATGATGATTTTTCTTATAGAATTTCTATCTTTTGGTGTCGGAGTTACTATTCACGTGTACTACAAGACTATTCACGTATACGGCACTATTCACGAATACTTGTATTATTCAATCGAAAAATGAAATTTTCTTCTTTTTGTCCAAGATGTCTATTATGGTTACTATCTTTGATTGTATCCATGTTTTGATCTTTATTCTTGAATTTTGCTTCAAAATCAGTTATTATGGAGTATTATTGATCTTGGATAAACTGTAATACGAATCTCTAATGTTTGTTATTTTGTTTCACTAGATTCGTTCTTTTAAAATATTTTTCATCATCCTCAGTCCTAATTAATGATATTACTGAATATCTTTGGCCTGTAATGCAAAGATGAATGATTAACTGATGAATATCTTTGGCCTGTAGTACAAAGATGAATGATTACCTAATGAATATCTTTGGCCCGTAGTGCAAAGATGAACAGGTGTTGAGATGAACATGACCAACTGGTGATACAAATGAATATCTTTGTCCTGTAGTGCAAAGATGAATATTTGATTCAAGATGTATATTGATTGATGTTACAGGGATACAATATTAATGATGAACTTTTAAATCTTAAAAGATAGTAGAATTCTTTCTCTACTTGACTCTTCTAATGGATTGCTTATTCCAATCGCAGCGTTGTTGATCTAAAACTTGTTGTCATTATATTTTATCGATTTTTCCTCGTTGAAGACTAATGATAATTTGTTGTATATTATCTTAGTCATAATATTTTCTTCTTGGGCTAGTTGAGCTCACCCTTTCTTTCACCGCTTTCTCTTCAAGAAATGAGAATATAAATTTGGGACTAGTCGGGAATGGATTGACAATCCGTATGGTTGCATTAGTAGTCCTCACTATTCGTGAAATAGCGTATCAATAATTGTCTCATGGACCCTTTTGAGTTTTTATACTATCTATTAGACAATAGTTGTATTTAAACTCACAAGATATATCGCTGTCGTATGTATGTTGCACAATTGTATTGTATTATCAAGTTGTATTTGTTTTTGTACCATGTATTTGGCGACTTAGAATGGGTTGGATGGAATGGACCTATTTTGGGGTCGTCACAGGAATAACATGTCTGTGTGGACTACCGCATGCATGGTGAATGATCCTTTGTATTCATTCCTTATTAAATTGTGGAAATGATCTGTCTACGTGGATTACTGCATGGCGGGTGAAAATCCATTTGTAGTTTTGTATATTCTATTATACTTGTATGAGATATCATTTCTTTTGTACTCGTCATGAAATATCATTTTATTTGGTATTTTATTTATGAGTTACTATTCACGGGTTACTATTCACCAGGTTACAATTCACCTGAATATTATTCACTCGGGTATTTGGGGTACTTTTCATGTCGGGGTACTATTCACGAGGTACTATTCCCGAAGTACTATTCACGGGATACTACTTACCCAAAAAATATATTTCTTTTCTGTCCAAATTATTTTTGGTACATGAATATTATTCTTGAATTTTACTCTACAAAGTAGTATCATGTTGACAATTTGGAAGTTATTGATTTCTGGATAAATTAAATTAAAAATCTTTAAAATTTATTTGAACTTATTTTATTGAATTATTATGTCATTGTCATCATCCTCATTCTTATATTATGATGAAAGTCATCTTTGGCTTACGTGCAGAGATGGACTTGGTATGATTATGACCAGGGATTATTTGGTATAATCATGATCGTAATGTGACAAATGATGTGGTGAAAGTGCTCATTGGCCTGTAATTTATTGATGGATAGTTGTTGGTATGATTATGACCAGGGATTATTTGGTATAATCATGACCATTGATGATTACATGAATATCTTTGGCCGTGGTGCAGGGATGATTTGATTTTATTTATTAAAATCGAGTCTCAAATGATAAAGTTGATGAAAAACTTTTTAAATCATAGAAGATAGTAGATTTTATGCTCTACTTGACACTTCTAATGGATTGCTTATTCCGCTGCAGTTGTTGATCTAAAACTTGTTGTTTATTATATTCTATCAGTTGTTATACTGTTGAAGGCTAAGGATAATTTATTCTGCATTATCTTAGTCATAATATTTCTTACTGGGCTAGTTGAGCTCACCCTTTCTTTCACTGTTCTCTTCAGGAAATGAGAATATAGCTGGGACGAGTCGAGGAACAGATTGGCGGTCCAGATGATTGTTTTAGTAGTCCTCACTATTCTGTGAAATAGTGTGACAATAAATGTAATGAGGACTCTATTTGAAAATGGATATTGTTTAGAAGGATATATTCTTGTTTAAACTCTCAGCCATGTTTTGTTGTATTTTGCACGACAGTTGTATAATTAAGTTTATATTTGATTTATGTACCATGTATTTGGTGACTCAAGATAGGTGATGTATACCTGTTTTGGGGTCGTCACACCAGCTATGTGTCTAGTTACTTCTATTACATTTGTGGCTCAATCTTTCCATATGTGGATTGTATATTCCGGAGCAACAGACCACATAGCTAGAGATCATGATGGGTTTGTAGAGTACCGCCGCATTCCGGCTGACAGAAAAGTATACGTGGGGAATGACTAGTGTGGACATGCTAGGAATTGACACTTACAAACTAGAGATGCGAGGATGCTCTGCATTAATTTTGCATGAAGTACTTTACGCGCCGGATGTACGACATAATTTATTCTCTGTTCTTGCTAGTTTAAGACATGGATTTTCTGTGGTTTTAGAGAGTGAAAAAGTTATTATCTCTCATGGGAAAAGTGTTTGTGGATATGGTTTTATTAATAATAGTTTAATGGTATTGGATATTATTAATACTAGTTACAATAATGATTCATATTCTTATCTTACTTCTGCTGAGAGTAAACATAGTAGTTCAATTAAATGGCGTGCTAGATTAGACCATATTGGATAAGACGGGATGACCAGGTTAGCTTGAGAAGGTATTTTAAGCCCACTCGCTAAGGTTAACTTGCGTACTTATGAACACTGCTTACCAGGTAAGTTTACCAGAAAACCATTTGGTAATGCAACAAGGGAAAATGCGCCATTGCAGCTTATTCAATCACATATATGTGGCCCAATGAATGTGAAGGATAGACGCGATCATTCTTATTTCCTCCCTGTGATAGATGATTTCATGCATTTTGGGCACACGTTCTTAATCTCTTATAAGTCAGAATCATTTGATTGCTTTAGACATTATTTGATTGAGGTTGAGAATCAATTGGAGAAAAATGTTAAAGCACTCCGAACTGATCGAGGCTTTGAGTATCTATTCAATCAGTTTAAGGAACTATGTGAGGAAAAAGGAATCATCAGGCAACTAAAAATTCCTGGTACTCCAAAAAAAAATGATGTGGCGAAAAGAAGAAATCAAACACTACTTGATCTGGTAAGATCTATGATGGCGCAAGCTAATTTTCCTATCTCTCTTTGGGGAGATGCATTGTTAACTGCGACACATATAATTAATCAAGTACCTTCAAAATCAGTACAGTCCACCCGACATGAATTGTGGAACGGCATAAAGTCTGACTTAGGCAATTTGCGGCCATCGGGTTTGGCAGCTAATGTTCACAACACTTCTCATAAGTATGGGAAGTTGGGCCCAAGGGGTAAGAAGTGTATCTTTGTAAGGTACTCTAAACACTTTAAAGGCTACGTGTTCATTAGTGAGCAACCTGATGGGACTATATCTGAAATTGAGTCACGAGATGCAAAATTTTTAGAAATTGATTTTCCGAGCATAAGTGATGTTAGCAAGGATAAAGACTAAGATGGAGGAAGAAAATGGCACACCTAATCAGATGGTTGAGACTAAGGAGTCTAATCCTTTGGCTCCTATTGAAAGTGGGAGTGACATCCTTTCAAGTACTCTTCCGTCAAATGAAGAGTCACCTGCTATTCAATTGCGAAGAAATTGAAGAGGCAATATTCCACGTCGTCTCCTTTAGATTGAGGGAAATGCTTAAATGGATGATATGCAAGATCCCAAAGGAACCTCAATCTTATCGAGAAGCTATGTCATCTACATCAAGTGAAAAATGCAAAAATGTAATGGATGAGGAAATGGAATCTATGAGAACTAATCAAGTCTGAGACTTGGTTGATCTTCCGAATTAGCAAAAAACTATTGGGAACAAATGGGTTCTCAAAGTAAAACGTAAGTCGGATGGTTCCATTTAAAGATATAAATCTCACCTTGTAGCCAAGGGTTACACTTAGTAATAAGGGATTGATTATGAGGAGACTTTCTCACCTGTTGTGAGATTTACCTCAATTCGTCTCTTTTTAGCTATGGTTGCATACATGGATCTAGAACTATACCAAATGGACATAAAGACGGTGTTTCTAAATGAAGAACTTGCCAAAGAGATATACATGGAACAACCGAAAGGTTATATTGAAAAAGGTTTTGAGCGCAAAGTTTGCAAGCTCAAATGAACTATTTATGACTTGAAACAAGCATCTAGACAATGGTATCTTCAGTTTCATCGAGCAATCAATGATGATGGGTTTACGATGATAGAAGAGGACCATTGCATATATCTCAAAAGGTCTAATAGAAAGTTTCTTATCCTTTCAATGTATGTTCATGACATTCTATTTGCTGGGAATGATAAAGATATGATAGTCGCCACTAAAAGGTGGTTGTCCTCTAAATTTAAAATGAAGGACATGGGAGAATCAACATATGTTCTTCGAGTAATGATCTTTAGAGATAAATCAAGAAAGTTTCTTGGTTTGTCCGAAGAGACTTACCTTAAGAATGTTCTTAAATTATTCAAGATGAACAACTGTAAATGTGACGCCCCCGAAATTAGGTATACGTCACCCATCTTGGGTCGCCACTTACATGGTACATAAATTCAAATACAAACTTAATTATATATCTGTCGTGTAACATACGACAATACATAAACTGAGAGTTCTAATACGAATATTGTCATTTAGACAATATCCATACTCAAGGAGTCCTCATTACATTTATTGTCACACTATTTAATGTAATAGTGAGGACTACTAATGCTATCTTCGTGACCATCACTCTTTTCCCAGACTCGTCCCAAATATATTCTCATTTCACAAGAGAACGGTGAAAGAAAGGGTGAGCTCAACTAGCCCAAGAAGAAATATTATAACTAAGATAATGCGTAATCAATTATCAATAGTCTTCAACAATGTTAAACCGATAAAATACAATAGACAACCGCTTTAATCATGCGTGAATATCTGATCCATTAAAAGAGTCAAGTAGAAAATAAAGTTTACTATCTTTTAGGTTTTATAAGGTTTTCATCAATTTTTATTTTACTAAGACTCGCTTTAATGAATAAACCACAATATCTAATCATCCACGCATTACCTGGTCAAGGATTTTCATCAAATTATCAATGGTCATGACTATACCGAATCACCCCTGGTCATAATCATTCCAAAAACTATCCATCACTACATTACAGGCCACTGAGGACTTTTGTCACATCATTTATATCAAGCTATGATTATACCGAATGATCCCTGGTCATAATCATACTAAGTTCATCTATGCACGTAAGCCAAAGATAACATAATATACATGAGGATGATGACAATGACATAATAATTAAATAAAACAAGTTCACGAATTAATTTATTCAGGAACTAATAACGTCCAAATTGTCAACATGATATCTTGCTTTGTAGAGTAAAATTCAAGAATGCTCGTAAAAATATTTTCATTAAAATACTAGATGAAGCGCAAATATCAAGGATATTCCACTAAATTCATGGAGTATAGAAGTCAAAATTTTAACCAACCGAGTATAATAATGAATGAAATAATAAAAGAAATCACCATGCATGCGGTACCCGCATGTACGAGTTATTCCAATGTAATAATAAATACGAATAATAAAAAGCGGAACCAGTCCTTGTAAAACACATGCATGTGATATTCCAATAGAATAACAAAGATAGAATAATAAAGATGGAACCAGTCCCATGTAAAAGCACGTAGACGCATGTTCCAACTAATAATAAAATAATAGAAGAATGTCACCAAGTATAGGGGATTCCGCATAAAACAAAGTTATTCCAATGTAATAAATAAGAATGGAATAATATAAGGATTTCACCAAGTATAGGGTATTCTGCATATCTGTCATGTATAGGTATGCCACTTTTATAGGTTATTCCAACAGAATAATAAGCAATGGAATAACAATAGTTCTCTTTATGAATAAGAAAGAATAACACCCCTTACGAGTACAACAAATAATATTCCCTACCTTAGAAGAGCTGAATATTGGAAAAGTGAAGTAGCAAAATACTTTTCTTCTTTCTCTCTATAGTTTCTCTCTGTAGAGTTTCAAAGAATTAAGTAAGAAATAATGAAGGAATGAGCTTTCTATTTATAGAAAAACCGAGGGTGGCTCTTGGTTTTAACGAAAGGTCAAAATGACTCTTGGTAATATCAAAGAGACAACTACTATTTCATGAAGGGGTAATTAACCTTGAACACCAAGAGGCGCTTAACTCTTGGTAATATTGAAGGTACAACTACTATTTGCGAAGGGGGTAATTACTATCGATGAAGGTAATTACTATTGAAGAAGGTAATTACTATCGACGAAGGTAAATACTATCGACGAAAGGTAATTACTATTCACAAAGGTAATTACTATTCACAAAGGTAACTACTATCGACGAAGGTAAATACTATTGATTTAATGTAATTACTATTCACAAAGTAATTACTATTCACAAAGGTAATTACTATCGATGAAGGTAAATACTATCGACGAAGGTAATTACTATTCACAAAGGTAATTACTATTCACAAAGGTAATTACTATCGACGAAGGGACTTTTAGATGATGACATATACGGGCCCCCCCATAAAATAATCAAACTTACCACAAACGCCTCATAATGTAACTCTTTATATACATCAAGGATTGAATAAATATTACCACAAATCATTTTATTTTTAATCAACACATATTTAATCTTTCAACAATTATTAATCATTTATAACTTGTCGTCTCAATTAATAATTTAATACTATAACATATTATACGATGATAATTGTGACAATAATTGAATCAATAATATAAGAGATATGATGCAAAGAATTATTTGTAGTAATAATTGAGCATAGCCGAAAGTGACTGACTTCTCACGTAAGCATTAATAATCAATATCGTGTGCTACTATACAACTACGCCAGACATCGTACTTTTTTTACTACCGGGTAGTTCAACAGCTTTTGACGGTAACACCTCTCCAAATATTATTTTTTATAGAAAAATAATTTTGTCGCTTTTCTAACTACGACAATACTTCCGTTAGGGGTCCACTTAATGATTGAGCCGTCGCATTTAATATTCCCCACAAAAAAGAATATTCCCCACCAAACGAATATTTTATAACAACTTGCTTACTTTGCAAAATTTATAAATATTACCTGACAACTATAACATTATATCAAATTTATTCCATAATATTCAAAATAATATTTATAAAAAATTCATCTTTATTTATAAAAGTCGGGTCTTACAACCTCCCTTCTTATGAAATTTTTCCTTGAAATTAGGGTACGTGACTGATATGATAAAGAGGTGAGGATACCTTTAATACCTTTATCGTTAAAAATATTAAATTCATCTTCTAATCCTACCAAAGATATTCATTAACAATTCATCTTTGCACTACAACAGCCAATGATATACAATCAGAAAACCAATAATGCTTTGAGACGCAGCGACTTAATAGTATCACGACCATGAATGATCCATGCACTCTTCGCCGAGGATATTCGTGTTTTCAATTACTATCATGATTATACCGAATAATCCTTGGTCATAATCATACCAAGTCTATCAATGCACTACTACCAAAGACGACTTTTACCACATCCATGAATTAATATTTCATTCTTTGAGACTCACTTCAATAATTAATCCATATCATCGAATCATCCTCGCACTACTGCACTCAAGGATATTCATTAGTATCACGACCACGAATTATCCATGCACTACTACCAAAGATAATCGTGTATTCATTAGTATCACGACCACAAATTATCCATGCACTACTACCAAAGATAATCGTGTATTCATTAGTATCACGACCACAAATTATCCATGCACTACGACCAAAGATAATCGTGTATTCATTAGTATCACGACCACAAATTATCCATGCACTACGGCCAAAGATAATCGTGTATTCATTAGTATCACGACCATAAATTATCCATGCACTATGGCCAAAGATAATCGTGTTTTCAATTACGGTTATGATTATACCGAATAATCCCTGGTCATAATCATACCAAGTCCATCTATTCACGTAAGCCACAGATGACTTTCAACACAATATAAGCATGAGGATAATGATATAAAGAATCAATCAAATGAGATAAAGGATAAATATTAAACATTAATAATATAATTTATCCAGGATTCAAGAATATCCCCATGTTATCAATCACTTAATAATCTCATAATCTAATATCATTAATATTATAACAATATTTTAATCACTTCTTAAATTTATAAACAATTTATCTCAATTGTTTACGCTTTACCATATAATACATTTAATCATTTAA